>JARLTB010000220.1:26005000-26510877 GCA_030141615.1 Unio pictorum | reverse complement strand
CTGTTCCGCCCAATCAATGCTACACTGAATTACAAGAGAGCGAAACATTTGAAAGGGTTACATTAGACAGAAAACCTGTGATCTGTAGAAAACTAAATGACGGGGGTGGCATTCTTAATAATCACCTAAATAATTAAACTTTTAATTAAATATATACAAGGTAAAATCACGCAGTTTCCTTGAAAGACAAAAAATACACAAGCAGGGTATAAAAGGAAAAGACAGGTCAAAATTGCTGGAAGAACATCGAGGAGCGATTACTGAGAATTTCTATCAAGTGGTCAGATCTTGGAACTTGTTCACAATGCAGAAATTATTTGAATTGACTCTGTCTGTTATTTTACTTGTAGTGCTACTAAACTTCATTCAATGCGCCCTGAAGGATGAATTCCCGAGAAACGAAGAACGTAACAAGGTAAGAACATATAATAGAAATGAATTATAGCACTTGATTTGATCATGTCGGGAATTCATTCATGTTTTTGTTTTATTTTCTTTTGCAATCGTGTGAACTGAGTTAATATAACAACGCTGTCTGATTGTTAGGAAACATTTGTAGCGCAAAGACAAAACTGTCTTTTAATCGTATCAACGTAAATGACTTTTCAGTTGCTGTACGTGCTGCTGCTGCTGCTGCTGCTGATGATGATGATGATGATGATGATGATTATTATTATTATTATTATTATTATTATTATTATTATTATTATTATTATTATTATTTGTTTATTATTATTTGTAAAACGTTTCCTATTCTCTGAGTTTTCTATTTTTGTTTTAATTTCTCATACTATTTTACACGTCATTTTTCTATAGATTTGTCAGTATCAAAATGTTTTTTTTCTTCGATGGAAATGTACCTGTTTGTTTCAGGTAGAGAACACAAGATCTGTCTGAAATACGGATATTATTGTTTTTATTGTGAAAGTAGTTTTAGAAAGCAAAAATAAAATGAAATAAAATAAACCTCTTCTTTTCATTACACATAAAATAAAATATCAACTTATAAATAATATAATGATGGACAAAGGTTCTTTTATAATCAGACTGATTCAATTGAACATTCATCTATGGTTACGCCGACTTCAGTATTTGTTTGTTTGAACAAATATGATTTTTGTCTTTCTGTCGTCATTTATGCATAATTTCTTTGTCATTATTTTTGACAATATAAATAACAATCAAAGAAATACATAGTGAGTCATTTATTCAAAAGACTTTGCAAATAAATTAGACTCAATAGTAACATTGTGTCTCGAACATGCGAGAATGAATCTTGAGCACAAAATAAGTCTCGTGATTACGAGATAATAACTCGCCAACGGTTCATTGCATAAGTGTACCGCATATTTAATTCCATTATCTGTTTTGTTCGATACATTTTTATTTTATATCGGTCGCATAGAAAAGATCATTACCAGCTTGTGCCACGAGCCTGAACGTTACATTGGCCTCTGGGTGAGAAAAAGAAGACCCTTCTGTCTACTCATTAATGTGTCTTTTAATTTAGGTATAGTATATAGACAAATTAATGAATGAAAGCGCCACTGACGAGTAATGTTTCAATTTTGTGTGTCTCGTTTTATGATTTATTCAGAAAAAAAATATATAAAGTCATTCTTGTATGTTAGACCAAGCATGATAAAAAAAAATTATATATTGACATCGGAGATTCCACAGATTGTGGGAAGTTTAACCATATTCTGTCATACTATACTAGGTTACACATAATCTCTTCTCCGCCGCATTGTGTTATGTTTACTATCAATATATTTACAGTTTGATATACTCTAGTACTCCAGTAATTACCACGACATGAGACTAATCAGTTTTACAATAAGCAAAATGGCTTGGTATTTATTTGTGAATAAACAGCAAAAATAATTATTATTTTGTTTTATTCTTAATGATCAGTTTTGTTGTCTTAAAAAGAAAAAAAAATAGCGATTGGCATAACTAATATGTGTAAGGTGAAAAAAAATCATGAAGATTACGTAAAAATGCTGATTTCGGAATTCAAACTGATTTAATTATGTATCTGATTGTGGGAAGTATCCAGTTCCCTTTCCTATCAAGTTACTGGACGTTCAAGGTTGTGTCCAGTCAAGGTTCAGAGCAGTTTTATGTCAATTAAATTCTAACAAACCGAAAGTTGACTAATGAGTTTTTCATGGCACATCTGACACTTTGTTACATACAAATATGAGTCATGTGCAATTCCTAACGACATACCGGGGTCGCCGACTCGATTTGATTGGTGCGGGTATTGTTGTAGTTGTTTTTCGTGAGAGGGATTTGGGTGGGGAGTTTTGCTTGGAGTTTGACTCTATTGTTTGGATAGTGATATGCCTTACATGTCTGTCAGCAAAACTGGCGGAGGAATAACCGCCGGTAAAAGAACAGCCTACAGGCGGGAGGCTGGTGGAAAGCTTTCTCACATATCACAAGTCGTCGCCCTTTGCGCGGTTATTGAACCCACGAGCAAAGAGCTCTAATTTTACAGCAACTCCCGCAAACAGAAGGTCTCAATGTCATACACATGAAGTGTTCATTGATAGCTGCAACATATCGGGTATAAAATAGTTAATCGACTACCTACACAAGCTTCCTCGGCTTGTCTCGTTATTCACTGTATGTAATGACAACTGACTCTTGAAACTCATAGCATAGTGATAAACAAAGCCACAAAACCCGTCGCGTATAAATTCAGCCTCAGACAAACTGTGGTTCGATAGAGTAACCCGCACACGAGAATGAACAACTGACACAGATACTAAACAGTTATGTACTAATGAACCTCAGTGACAATGGAGCAAAGACGGTGACCAATATGAAAACAAGAAGCTTCTTTACCGCCGTCGATAAACTGCATTTGGGCTTACAAATGGGCTGTTTTCGTCAGAAAAATATTAAAAGTGGTCATGTCTGACACCATACTTTAAAATATTTCAGAAAACTGAAAGATCGGGTCTGGACTGTACAAAGACGTACAGTTGTACTTCAACTAGATAGAGCAAGGGTTTTGCAGGTTTTTGAAATTGATGGGTTTATGTTATGGGAGACAAGTAGACATAACTGAAATGAAATCATGTAACTATCATAGAATACTTTGTGAACGCTCAACCTCGTGAAACAAATTCAAATTTTTGGCCAGATTTTGCTTCATGCATTAATACAGAGTTATGAAGTGTGTGTGTGTGTGTGTGTGTGTGTGTGTATATATATATATATATATATATATATATATATATATATATATATATATATATATATATATATATATATATGTATGTATATATAACTTAACGTTAGATTGACAGTCCTTGAAGTTACAATATTCTTTACGTTTTACAACGTTTGATACTTTGCTTTTAACGTCTAACCATCTTAATCTCTAACCTTTAAATACAAAACTACGATGCGCTCCCAACATTGACAATGTAGTAAAAGCAGTTGTCAAAGGTACTGGAAAACATAAAGGAAGTGGCGCTAGCATAAGTTTTAATGTTGTTGTATGGTTTAACGCCATTTTTCAGCATACGATAGGCTGTACATGGCTGCCAGTATTATTGGTATAGGAAGAACCCGGGAAAAAACCCGGAAAGAACCACCGACCCACGAGAAGCTACTGGCAAACTTTCTCACATAACTACATTAGCCGCATCTTAGACTCGAACCCACGCATACAGAGGTGAGATGGCAGTGAACCGTAACGGAGAGCGCTTTAGACTACTCGGCCACTCGGGGCCCCGCATAAGTTTTAATGTGACATGAGGATTATAATGTATGTAGTACTATGAAGACACGTCTTTGTCCGAAACATTCGTCAGAGTTACGAAAATTGTACACCCATATATAAAGACTAGAAGCATGGAATATTGTTGTAATATATATATATATATATATATATATATATATATATATATATATATATATATATATATATATATATATATATATATATATATATATATATATATATATATATATATATATATATATATATATATATACAAGATGAAAGCTTGAAGTATTTAGACATTCATAAAGATTTTCAAATCATACATGCCTCAGAACAATTCAGGCAAACGTGTTTTTGTCATATTATGCGTGTCAGTTCGTTCATGCGCAGTAAAATGGTACAAATAAGGTACATGAGTCATTTTCTATTTGACATTGATCGATGTTTCTTTAAGCTTTGGTACTTAGCAAATAAGTGGGATTGATATGTATTGTACCAGCTTTAAACATGTTTATATTCTCGTTTATGCAACATCGTCCAAATTAACTATCAAAACTCATTTGTGAAACATCGTTCATCTTTTCCCAGCCAAGAACTTTCCTTTCAAAATCCAAAGGTTGTCTTTCGTTGGTTCCTTATAAAAGACCCAAGAAAATTTCACAAACCTTTTCACGGGTATGGTTCCTTCTACTTGAGCACGTAGCTTGTCAGTAAGAACACAAAAATTAAATATTTTGAAAATCAGATACGTTGACATTTTTCTGTTTGAGTACACTTAGCACATCACTACGCGGAATATCTCTTAAATCTCACTGCATCTCTCTTCGCGATCAATGAAATTAAAACTGAGGAAGAAAAAAATAAACTGGAAGTAAACGATAAAACAACGCCGGTACAACATCATTAGCGATAATTGTGACTACGTTCGTCGTCGTCATAGTAGAATATGTAATAGTAGTAATTGGGGATGTTATTGTTGCAGTATCACCATCAGCAATGTTAGCTGCAATAATTCCAGAAGTATAAGAGCTGTGTCAATGGTCGTTGGAGTACTCATAGAAAATGTTCTTATTTGGTTTCTCCTTTTGTATAATTGAAATGAAGTGACAGTAGTAGTAGTGGTGGGGACGCATAACATCTTGTTTTTCTTCTTGTTCTTTTTCTTCTAGTTGTTGTTGATTTTGTTGTTGTTGTTGTTGTTGTTGTTCTTCTTCTTCTTCTTCTTCTTCTTCTTCTTCTTCTTCTTCTTCTTCTTCTTCTTCTTCTTCTTCTTCTGTTTTATAATCAAATTTGTGCTAAACATGAATTTATTGTGCCATCAAACGTTAAATCAGATTTAACTGATATTACTGTATTAGGAGACGCCATCTCCAATCCATGTCATTTTCTGTTAAAGATTATATAATTGATGTTCCAAGCCATACAACTGCATTTGATGTCGTTCTGAATGAAAAAGAGATTCTAGGAAATGTTCGATACTGCCGGAGGAAGCATAAATATATATTCTTTACACGTTAGCTTACAAACCTTGGTAGTCTGAACGCTGTATCCTTCTGCCGTTGTACCTCGAAAGTTTTATCGCATCAATTCAATTTTCATAATGAACGACTCGAACATTGTATTACATGTTCGAACATATAGTGAAGTCTTCTAGTTTGCAGTTCGTCTAAATCGAAAGAGATCACATCTAGGTTTGTATGAATGCTAATTAAGACATAATGCGCAGTTCACTTTTTTTTACTTTAATTTATTTTTATAAATCTTTTGTCAGCAAGATATAAAAGGGGAGTTGTGAATATGTACGTCAGTTTGAAATTACAAAGCTAACCATGAAGTGTAAAATACTGTGCTTCCCCCTCCCCCCCCCAAAAAAAAAAATCCTTACTCGAATCAAATTACATGGATATGACTTCAACCATTCCTCTTTCTTTTCCTTGTTTCTTTTTTTTCTCCATCAAATAAAAAACTTTTAAACGTTAATATCTCGTTAATAGATATTATCAATAATACGTCTTCACGATATTTTATTTTTTCTTCAACTAGGATCCTTTTTTATTATTCGAAGATTCTATAACAAAGAATATTATATTTTCCTGATAATGTGAACTTCTGGTTTAAAGAAACAGATATTATAGTTTGACGCAAAGAAACAAGAATTGTATATGTAGCTAATTTTCTATCTGACATGCGAATTTAAAAAAGTCGCCATAATATTCAAATAGAAATGAATCAATTAATTTGACATTTCACGTGAGATATATGAGAAGCGTATAACACTTTCAAGGATTTACGCGTTTAATTTGCTTTAATTTTTTTCGGAGTTACACTGTCAGCAAAGACTATTGAAGTCTCGTAGAGATCTCGCGTTGAGAGCCGCAGTACGCTGTTATAAGCGGCTATGGAAACAAATGTTAACTTCAACACCCATGGGTCAAAAATCATCAGTTAAAAAGTGAGAGGCATCATAAAAAATATTCTGTCTTTTAAATTGATAGTGGATACTTATTTGAGAAACATTTTCAAGAATCAAAATATCATTTAACATTACATCACCTAATTGGAAGAAAGGATTGGACTAATTTATCAATAAATAATAATGATAATTTAATCATTAAGCAGCCTTCATTTCCTGTCCATCGGAAAAATTAATTATTAAAGACTATTCAAGTAGTGTTGCCCAAATTCTTATCGTGATTTACGATATTTCTCTAACACCTTCCTTCTGCTATTTTCTCTCTAATTATATCGGATTATGTTGAATGCATTTTAGACTTTGCAGTGTAATATAATACACATATTTTATTGCGCCAACAATGTCATATTAAAAGAAATTGACCGACACCGATAAATATTCATCTTCCGGTGACCGTTGAAATTCCGAATTCACTTGTTTTTGTTTTTATTTACTTATAAGAAAACCTGTTAGATTTCGTGTTATACAAGTATTATTAGAAATAATATGTTCCGAATATCGTCAATCTCTTCCGAAATTTGACAGCTCTGATTTGATTGGTGAATCATAAAGACAGTATATCGTCGTTTCGGTGCCCATAAGATCTACTTATAATAAGTAAATCTCTAGTTTAGTCATAATGTCCTTTGCAGCATGTAGGTGTTAACGAGTGTTATGGGAGATTGCTTTCAAACTGAACTGAGAACATAGACATATGTTTGAGCTTAAATGATTTACGACTGAATTCGAAATAAAATGGATGAAAACATATATACAACATACCTTATTGTATTTTATATTATTAACACTGGAAGAAAAGACTCGGATACAATCAACCTGTATATCTTTATATAATGCTGAAAGCTTTGAAACTCTGTACGGATTTCGAAGAACTTTGGAAAAAATGAACAACAAAATATAATGACATTTATGGAACCCATTTGTCATTGCTGGAAGATTATATTTATTTTGTTGTTATTTATATCGATGATGTGAGTTTCCAGCGTTTCGGTAATTGTGTGGACTATTATTACCATTGAAAAGGCGTTGTACTCGTCACTGGAGGTCAAAACAACATCTAATGTATCGAGCATTATTCTGGATAGAGTTCATTGTATGGAAACAGCAAGGAGTAATTTCTAGGTATATTTGATTAGTCATAATCCTGACACTATCAACACAGTAACTTATGGTGTACATGGTACCATAAAAATATAATCTCTGAAAGTACATTGACTTCAACCTGTTTCTCGATATACTATTGTCACAGATCAGCTAAAATGCTTTTAAAAACGTTTGGATATCATTCGTCGAGCGCCATTCCCCCACGAGTAGACTTATTTATATAGAGCTTATAAAAGTTATACATATATACAATCTCCACATACAAAAGGTCAGATCCCTGCTTATGTATTATGATGTTGACTCCGTCTTTGGTTTCTTTTATGCAAGAGGCGTTAAGTCGAACAAAAGCTTTGAATGACCAGAAAAATAGGTTAAATTCAATTTCACTATTTACCATTTTTTATTATAAAAAAAGTCGAGAACAACTAATAAATAAACAACTTAGTATCACCGAATAATCTTGCGTGGTAGGTGTTTTTGGGTAATCTTCAAAAAGTCCAATTTAAGAATGTAATTTTATTTCCCAAATGCTCCCGAGGTTTTTGTGTGAGAAAATGCTGTATTTTCGCTAGTCGTTCAAATATACCGACAAAGTTGGTCTTGATTTAATGGACTTATTTTGCTTCACGGTTAGCCTTTTTTTTTTAGCTCTTCTGATTAAAGAATAGACTAAAACTGAAAAACTATTTTTTAGAATTGTAGAATAGTTGTCGGAACAAATGAAGTTTATGCATAGTGCAAATATATCATCGTTATCAATGTGAATAATTTTATTATATTAATTTCATATTTCAAGTTCCACGAACAATCAATAAATATGCCTCAAAATAATTTGTAAACCTAAACTATACGTCTAGAATACCAACCCTATATCCAATCCTGACGTCAAAAGACAACCAACATTTTGTAATACTGTAACGAGAGAGAGAGAGAGAGAGAGAGAGAGAGAGAGAGAGAGAGAGAGAGAGAGAGAGAGAGAGAGAGAGAGAGAGAGAGAGTTTTTATTCACACATATTAATTAAATAACTTTAAGTGTTTTAGGTGCTCAGCTTGTCTTTACTTTAAAAACTTAAAAAGCTTTTAAGTATGACAGTTCCTAAGCCAACAAGTCTTTGACATACGTGATAATTATAGACAAGTCTTTGATATACGTGATAATTATAGACAAGTCTTTGATATACGTGATAATTATAGACGGGTATGTAGAACTACAACGTTCGAAAACCGCTAACTGCATTATACACCCATGTATATTCGACTGGTCAGGACCGTAAGCAACATTCCCATATAATAAATGTTTTGTTTTTTGTGTTTGATGGTTTAACGCCATTTTTTCAGCAACATATATGCTATACATGGCCGCCAGTATTCATGGTGGAGGAAGAACCCGGACAATCCCCGGAAAGAACCACCGACCCACGAGAAGCTACTGGCAAGTTTTCTCACATAACTACGTTAGCCGAATCTTAGACTCGAACCCACGCAGACAGAGGTGAGACGGCAGTGATCCGTAACGGAAAGTGCTATAGACCACTCGGCCACTCGGGGCCCCTCATATAATAAATGTGTTTGCAAAAGAATTGCAGTCAAGTGTAGAAACTTAACTTCAATTTTCTAAAGCCTAGCGAGCGTACTTAGATCATAATACCCGACTGACAGCAATGATTGTGCTGGCAGCTACTCTTTGATTTTGGAAAACAGTTTATGTCTTATCTGACACCGGAATGTATGGCTGAACTACATAGTTAACACATCTCTAGCTGTTACAATGCTATGTTGATCTCTAATGAAGATAAACACCGTAGTTAATACATTTGGAATGTAGATGAATTTCTTATTTAATATATTTGGAATTGTTTTAGAAAATGTATTCATAAATAACTCACAAAACTTCAAAAATAATTTCATGAACTTGCTTAGCATTCACAAATATTTCTATCGTTCATACGATACTATTAATGGACTACTCACACAGGAGGAGAAAATGGATGAAGGGTCGCCAGATTAATAAGTGTGTATTCCTTAATCAGACTTGATACTGTCAACACAAATCTAATATTCAAAAGTGTCAACACAAGCTATATCCCCCAACACCACCTAAAACAATCGCAATATCGTGTTAATGCCCAGGCATCCATTTCAAACTGGTTAAGAAATCTAAGACTTTTGTGGTTACTAGGAGAATGTCTGATGTAGACAGAAAGATTAATTCGTGTCTAACCATGCAAATAGATTTACACAGTACATGACCCAGGTAGACAGAACGATTCATTCGTCACACGTCATGTAAATAGAGTGGCATTGTACAACGCTAGGGATGAATATAGTCATAGTGAATTAACAGTGATTCGAAATTTGGGCTAGAAAGCAAAATAAGTCCCTGAACAATTGTGGATGGGTGAACTGAGACGTGATGCGTCACGGCTGTATACAGGAACTGCCATATTTGAGTTCTTCTAGATTCCTTTTGCAGTTAAAATTATTTTTGTACGCTGTTGTAATAATCCATCCTGTCAAGCGTCATTAAAAGATTGTACGGAAAAGACTTGAATGC
Source organism: Unio pictorum (assembly GCA_030141615.1). Taxonomy (NCBI): domain Eukaryota; kingdom Metazoa; phylum Mollusca; class Bivalvia; order Unionida; family Unionidae; genus Unio; species Unio pictorum. The sequence goes on along the minus strand of JARLTB010000220.1, from coordinate 26,501,004 downwards.
TCAGGTTATGTAATGATGCTCAGGTTATGTAATGATGCTCAGGTTATGTAATTATGCTCAGGTTATGTAATGATGCTCAGGTTATGTAATGATGCTCAGGTTATGTAATGATGCTCAGGTTATGTAATGATGCAAAAACATGCCCCTTATGCAGCAATAGACAACTTCACAAAAAGAGCGCCAATTGTTTCCCCCCCCCCCCTCCAAAAAAAAAAAAAAATTACATAATTTATTGAAAATCGTAAAATATATGCTTTTTTCAAGCTGAAGCACACGGGCTATCTTTTTTAAATCACAGTCACATTAAACAAGATTTTATATAAAGGTAGACGAATTTAGAGTGTTCCATTACAAAGGATATAGTCAATGTTCGGACATAGATCAAGTTAAAGATACACAAAACATCATTATTGATTACTTTTGTTTCAAACTTTTTAACTAACTAATTATGTTATGGTTATGTTTTGAGGTTGTTAAATTTCCAATCACATTATCTAAATTCTACTGTTTAGGAGAAAACAAATCTTTAAATGTATTAACTCAGTGCATTACACAATCCCTAACCTCATTCTTTATATTGTATTGAAAGAGGAAAAGGTAGAGGAAAACAAACTCTAGTTCATTGGTTTTTGTTTTACATTTTCGACTTCCCAACTGCTGGATAACACTTTTAAACACGGTGTCATTAGATTTAAGTCCAGATTTACTTGTTTATTAAAATTCTGCTATTTAGGAAACTCTCCATTTTGCATTAAATATGATATTCTAATTGACGAAATATAATGGCTAAAAACTTGTCAATAGAGACAAAAAAGAGCCTCCGCTAGGGAAACAGTTTACATAGTCTTTGTCACTCGGCTCACTTCTGCTTTTATCGATAAGCGGTTAAAATCCAACCACTTCGCACTTTTCGGGTGATTCCTACCGCTGCTTTTGAATAACTGAGCTGGACAATACATTTTGTATTCTATCATTTACTGAAGCGTCAAGTAGGCTGAATATAGTCACTTGAGTTAAGTATGGCGTCCTTTAATTATATTCCATTTCTAAGACTTCTATGTATTGTCTTCAGGCATTTTTTTAGGTTGTCTGGGATTAAATATAACTAACAAATTTGTGTATTTATTTTCTGAATTACAAGCACTACAATAAATCGGTTTTGCAATATTCCATTTCCTCTTGTATCATACAAGTTCTGTTGATGGGCACTCGCAAAGTCTTCACCAAGGTCGCAGTGAATAAAGAAATCGATTCCTTTAACCACCTCAACAAATACATTGGATTGATACCCATTCCTCTTTGTCTTTTCACTTTAGCCTTGGTAATTTGATTTGCTTTTTGGATATATCAGCACAAAAGTGTCGACTTCAAACTAAGTTGCTGTCCTCCGAAGAGAGAGAGAGAGAGAGAGAGAGAGAGAGAGAGAGAGAGAGAGAGAGAGAGAGAGAGAGAGAGAGAGAGAGAGAGAGAGAGATTGGAGTTTATTATCACTTAAACATGTTGTTATTCAATGAATTTATCCAAAATAGTAACTATACTTTTCTTTACTAAAAAGAGCTCTCCAAACATTGTCAGACATGTCAATAATTTCTAACAAATTCGCGCTATTATGCCATCACATTTGCACGCGCTATTATGCCATCACATTTGCACGGGAATAAGACAACGTTCAAATTCTGCAATTAGATTTTTCTAGATAAAAAAGGACAATTCCTTAAGTATGGCAAGCCTGTCTTGTTTCATCATATTGACTCTGTGATACTAAATGGATCATTGGATGTGCATATTCCCATCCGGTATACACAATAAGCTGTCATAGATAATCAATTCTCAGCCACTTAACACTAATGAATAATATGAATCAGTTTTTCTTCGATAGAAGGTTATACCAGCATCAACATGGTAAAGGCACTTATTTTCCTGAGATGTAAAACCAGGACTATTAATTGGTGCTCGCCATTTGCAATAATAAAGAACAAAGTCGGTCGTAGGAAGTCTCCAACCACGATGGAAGAAAGTGTCGATACAAGAATCAGTTGATAAATGCAAGGGGCCCATTATTGTTGTTTTCAGCCATAGCGCAAATCTTTTGATACAGAAACTCCCTCGATATTGGCAAAGCTGTGTAAAGCCAATAATGCTGCATAATGATACGTATCAGAGGTCTCGATACGATACGTATCACGGTACATAAACTGTGCTAGATTCCACCATCCTAGCTACGTGCGCATATCGTTTCGCAGTATCACGTTCTTGTTTTGAAATCCTGATGTCATATGATGGGTTACTAGCATTCGTTGACAGAGACAGTAAGTACTACTAAAAATTCCACGAAAGAAACTGTTTAAAAGTCAAATCTAAGAAAGCAAAATGAACATGTAACATTTAAGCAATGACATACTTGCTTCAAAGTCGGTGGCAAAGGAATGTTATATGTCCAGCGTGGCTTTCTTAACATGTATTGATAGGAAATCTGTATAGAGGATCTCTGAGACGACAAATGTTATGTAAGCATTAGTTATTATAACATGTACTTTTTTCATCATGTTAGAAACAAAATAGGAATCCAATGGAATATCATAAAATATGGAATGTTTGGATCATTTTTAAACATTAACATACAAACCTGTTTAAATGCCTGGATTTTAAAAGAATTACCATTTGTTGAAAGTTTTATCAAAATATATTAATGGAAGAAGAAATAAACCTAAATACCGTGCACTTTGCTATTCTTAGCATTATTTTTATAATTGTTTTATATCACTCGAATATTCTTTATGAAGCAATATACTATATAGTAAAAACTACTACTAAATAATAATAATAATAATAATAATAATAATAATAATAATAATAATAATAATAATATCGAGGCGCAATAAACGATAGATTTCTATACCTAGGCATAACTGGGATTTTGAATCTTACCTGATGTAGTCTTTACGTCAGGAACATAAAACATGGACAAACTTCAATCGCAAATAATTTAAAAGGTCATGTCCAGTTATCAATGATGAATAAACTAAGCTGATATAAATGAACACTTTCTAAGGCGATTTTAACAATTTCATGCAATGTTATAATGCAAATGTTTCAATTCACGTTCGAAGCACAAAAAATGCCTGGTTGTTCATGATGATTTCCGATGATATAATAAAACATTCTCATTTTCGAGCTGTGATGTATCAGAATAATGCGTATCGCGATATATAGATCAAGGTCTGATACGTATCAAAATGCACACCTTTTGTTACTTTTGGATGACACAATAATAACTCTACATGGTATTCGAGTTGCAAGACAATGAAAAGATGCGTATCGTTTTTCCGAGTTCTAGATATGACACGTACTGCCATAGATAGCAGTTGCTAATTTCGATGATATAAAACTATCGTCTCGTTAGTATACGAGCTGTGATGTAGCACACATGCGTATCTTCATTATGTGGTATGGATACGATAGATAGCACGATACGTACCTTGTGGAAATTTTCATATAAGCAGCATAAGACGCGCATGACTTTGTCACTATACTTATTAAACAATGTAGCATGTGTTCTTCGTTCATGTGAATAAATATTACAATATATGTAATACATATTACAATATATTTAACAATATTGCAATATATGCGAAAGTATTTCAGATTCCATATTAGCTATATATGAAAAATTTAAAAAATAAAAAGAATTGGTCGGGTATAAAAAATTAAAACATTTCTGCAAATCAATAACTTCGTCTGTTTGCAAATGTCTTTGTACAAAATGATATCATTTAAACCATTTTTTAAAACAAATATTCTTATTCCATTAAAAGTCTTCGCAAAAATCGAAATAGTTTCAGGTAGAATAAGACATTTTATTAACCGTTATGGGGTATATTGCATTTATAAATATATTTCATTATGTTTTATTTGGAAAATGCACATGTATTTTGTGAAAAATAAATTGAAAATATTTTTTTAAATGAGTATACGAGCAACGAACATTCAAAAACGTCTAGAAAAATCAGTAATTAGTACTGATCTTTCTTGAACGTTTAAAAGAAAAGAAGAAAAAAGTTAAATTTCTTACCATTGTACCTGCGATTAATTTATAAAAATTTTAATCGGGATAAGTTATTCCAATTGATATGAGAATAAATACATATGTTTGAAAATGGAGGGTTATGCTCCAAGACATAATGTTCTCATAATCGAATTAGGTGAAAAGAAATCAAACCAAGTGACATAGTTCAAAATATAATCTTAGTATGTTTGGTTCTATTATGCGCTATTAAGAGACAACATTTGTTAGGACTAGTTATCATTTTATACTATGATGTTAGGACTAGTTGTCATTTTATACTATGATGTTATGACTAGTTATCATTTTATACTATGATGTTAGGACTAGTTATCATTTTATACTATGACGTTAGGACCAGTTATGATATGTATGTATGTATGTATGTATGTATGTATGTATGTATGTATGTATGTATGTATGTATGTATGTATGTATGTATGTATGTATGTATGTATGTATGTATGTATGTATGTATGTATGTATGTATGTATGTATGTATTAACTTACGTATGTGTATATGTATATATATATATATATATATATATATATATATATATATATATATATATATATATATATATATATATATACACACATACGTAAGTTAATACATACATACATACATACATACATACATACATACATACATACATACATACATACATACATACATACATACATACATACATACATACATACATACATACATACATACATACATACATACATACATACATACATACATACATACATACATACATACATACATACATACATACAGAGAGAGAGAGAGAGAGAGAGAGAGAGAGAGAGAGAGAGAGAGAGAGAGAGAGAGAGAGATGTTTGTTAGTGAAGTGTCATATGATTTATATCCGATGTTTGTTATTATGTACGGGTAGTAGTTGTTGCTATTGATCTAACTTCCAAATAGGATGTATGCTTGCCCTTGCTGTATCCGTGTCCCATTCCCGTTCCGGCATTCTAGGAATCGCAGATATCAGTCAGAAAAAAGGTATTTATTTGCATTTATTCGGGTAATTAATTACAAACCGAAAGTGGAATCGTGCCGGATCAATCAATCAAACATCCCCATTTACAATGCAATTTGACAAAATCTGCATGGCATACAAGGAAACTACAAATTTGCTAATTCAAATTGTATTGCCCATTTCCATTTTTTCTGCTCCAATTCCTTGATTGAAATTTTATTACCTATTTAATAATTATTTTTTTTTTGTAACAAATCGATGACCCTAAAAGGCATATTCTGTCACCTGAAAAAATAATTAGATTTCGTATACTCCAGAGTAATTTCACTCATATTAGGTGGTACAGATTAATAGTCAAAGCGGAATTTTCTGGTCATTAATATTCCAGGAAGATGAATGCTAGGTTCGATACAAAGTCCCATTATGATAGATTAATGGAGGCTTCAAAAGCTTTCCAACTATCGGCAGAATTCCCCATATACTGTAGATTTTCCACAGAATAGTTTATTTAAAAAAGATTTGATTAAATTAAGGAAATATGAGTTACCCAATCCCTTTATACATCTGCACCGTTAATGTAGAGCAAGGAAACATATGTTTGATATTATAGCCAGAGATATATGTCTGCTATCTGTTCGTACGTCCGTCCAGCATCATACTACATAGGGTAGGGTATTATCAAGCTCACGTTTGCAGATATTTTTGCCCACATATTTAAGAAAAATGAGGTAAATGTAACATATATGTACGTTATTTTTTTTGTATGATTCTATACATTTTTCTCGGCTTCGCAATCTGGACGCTGCCACCGAACGTACTTGTGCTTGCATGCAGAAACGTTAAATGCAATAGTGAAACAGAAGGTATGAGACCAGTACGAGCCTAAAGCTTAAGACCAGTAGATAATGTGTTAATTAAAGATACGTTTTCAAGGTATGTCAAAGGCCTATACTCCATGCCACCTAATTGGGACAGCTGCTCACACGCCAAGCGTGTCATCAGATGCCACCAGAGAAACGCTCGTAATATGGATGGGGGTGGGGCTGGAGGTAGAGCATGATTGGAGTGAGTTGGCGTTATCACGACAATTCACTGATATACGGGCACCTCAATCCAATGTATTACGCATCTTCTTACAACATTCAATACCGAGTATATGATGCTGCCTTCGCGTAAATTTCCTCTGTGTGTGTGTGTGTGTGCGTGCGTGTGTGTGTTTGTGTGTGATTTGGATTTTTAACTAAGCTTTAAAAAAATTCAGTCATATATCTACGATGCCTGCAGTGCGGCAGTTAATAGTGATGTTTAGAACTGTGGCATCATGCTGCAGACATGTAGCATGATGCCCCACCAAGTCACATTATCATGACACCAGGCCGGCCAGTCCTAATACTAACCTCCTAATGCTGAGCGCCAAGTGAGGCTGCTGTTAGTACTATTTTTAGTTCTTTGGAATGACTCGGCCGGGGGTTCGAATCCTGAGAGCTCCAGCATCAGAGGCAGACGCTATAACCAGTTGGTCACCGGATCTATCTGTGTCCTTTGAAAGGTCGTTAAGTTCCGTTTTCGTCGTATAACCAAAAATCTCGCCAACCATCCTGGTATTAGCAGCCAACGTAATTCTGTTCAAATTAAGAACTAAGATTAAATTCAACCAATTTTAATAAATTTTGACCTACAAATATGTTTTTATTATGTCTATATTTTACGGCATTTATTTTTTTCTGGCTCGGATTTGAACCTTTGTAAATCATTTATGCTTCATATAGTTAAGATTCTGGGTTTGATTCCATGGCATATCACCCATTCAACATGACGTTATTTTACATTTTCATACAAGGTAAATGCGATACAAATCTCTTAGCGACAACAAATAAACTTTTCAAAGCGCATTCTACGATTAAATCAGACATATTTGCAGGGCAAAGCAAATTCGTTGAAAGTAATATAAAGCTGTTATCGAATTGAAAGAAGTTCGTAAATATTAGCTTACATGCCTCAAATCATTAGCAAAACAGAACTCTACAATCAATGAAATAAAACGAAGCTAAATACATGGTGACTGTTTTTGATTATTTAGTGTTTGTTTTAAGAGCCTGTTGCAGAACCTTAGAATGATGAATATACTTCAACTAAAGAGAAGGTTTAAAATATTGATGAATGCATGAAACCAATATTAGTTTACATTAAAGACAGAATTTACTTGTGGTAAATATACACTGCTTAAAACATTCGTGGTGAATATACACAGCTTAAAACATTCGTGGTAAATATACACAGCTTAAAACATTCGTGGTAAATATACACAGCTTAAAACATTCGTGGTAAATATACACAGCTTAAAACATTCGTGGTAAATATACGCAGCTTAAAACATTCGTGGTAAATATACACAGCTTAAAACATTCGTGGTAAATATACACAGCTTAAAACATTCGTGGTAAATATACACAGCTTAATAACAGTTGTGTTATTAAAAACGTTGCTTAATAACCGTTACGGTAACAGATACGCAACTTAATACCAGCTATTACTGCTTTACGATATTCAGCAAATGCCAGGTTTCATACACGATTAGATGACACCTTAGTTACTACGATTGCACTACGATTGCACTTAATAAGGAAACTACATATTGTGAAACTATCAACACTCGATTAGCCGACACAGACCTACTAATTATGGACACGTTTATTATTTTCTACTTGATTGCTTATCTGTATTTTCAGTTAAAAGAAGATATTTAATTTCTCCATTCATGTTCTTCCTGAAAATGTGAAGTCCCTTCCACGCTCTCTCTCTCTCTCTCTCTCTCTCTCTCTCTCTCTCTCTCTCTCTCTCTCTCTCTCTCTCTCTCTCTCTCTCTCTCTCTCTCTCTCTCTTCGATTCAACGGTGCCTTAAGATTACTATATCATTTGGGATGTTCATAATACATCCGAGAGACTGGACAGCAGCAATCCAAATAAAGTTTAAATTGACAGAAGATCATAAAGGAACGGGCCATGAGAGGCATGTCAAAATATCATTCCAAAGACCTGTACAAAAATAGCACTTACAACCGCCTCGCTTGGCGCTCAGCATTATGAAATTAGTGTTAGGACCGGTCGGCCTAGTGTCAGGATAATGTGACTGTATGGGATATGCCGCTGCTATTCTGTAGAATGGTGCTATAGTGCTAGACATCACAATAAACTACCACACTTCAGACATGGTAGTTATATGACCGAAAAATCGTTAAAGTTTCGTTAAAATCATCTAAATGCATATATATGCATGCCAAAGAGAATGGCTTGTTCATATTTTTTGTACTAAACATTCCAGCCATTACAGGCTCTCCAGCAGACATAAATATGACGCAAGGCACAAAATGAAAAATGCACGTCAAACGTTGTCAAATTCAATTAAATCTAGGAATGTGCTATATTATTTATGCATAATGCACTTTAAATCCGTATTCGACATTTAACATTTGTTTGCGATCATTATCTTTTATCTGCCATATTTTGCATTTGTGTCCAATGTTTCTCATATATATTCCATAAATTACATTAATAATCGATATTTTATTGTCATATTCAGTATTTACCATTTATATGCAATATTTATCGCTTGGTTTTCTATAATTATCTTTTTCTGCAATAGATTTTATCCACATTAAATGTGATTTATCTTTTTACATTAATTTATATTCACATTCAATAGTTTGCATTGATGTCTAACATTCCATATCAATATTAGATTTTTTTTAATAATCAGCAATATAACTAATCTGATGTCATCTTTCGCGGTAATGGCATTGTTCGTTGCTAATAACAACGAAAATGACCGTTTCCAGAAGCCATGTAGTGAGACTAAATGCATCTAGGATGCCAGGCACCTTACGGAAACGGCGAGTTTTATCCTGTTTGTTATTGTGTCGGTTTTATTCCCGCAGTATTTTAAATTTACTATACTCGACTGGAGGTCTAACACATTTAGTATGCCTCTGCTAGAACTTGTTGATTTGGAAAGATACGAACAGTTTTTACCTTTGGGTCATTTTTTAAAATCATAATATCACGAGGTCGTTCTATCGCAAGAGGTCAAATATTTGACCCACGGACGTTTGGGGACATAACAATATATACAATCTGCCTCACTCTTAGTCATTATGCCTGTATTCAATGGAAGTAAATCTTGTTTTTCTAATGCCACCTGTTCATTATTTTTGACTGCTCTAACAGTACACTCGGTTTTTTTAAAAATCGTGCCAGTAATGTAATTTGAAACGAGCGTTCATCAATTAAAAAAGACCCTAATTATAAAGACAAAGCACAGTCAAAGACAAAGGTAAATAATAAATTATCTCCTTTAAATGCGATTGCTTCGCTTTGTTTTAAATTAATTGTGGTAAATGAATAATTAAAATCTATTGCGGTAAATTTGTTACATACACAAGTCAATCAAGACAGTCTTCACAATAAAAATATTATTGCAGCTATGAGTAAAGGATATAAATCGAACATGTCTGGGGGTCAACCATCTACACTCCCTGCCTTTGCCCTTATCTTAACTCTATCGCCCAGGAGGTCAACGTGAACATATTTCCTTTTGCAGTGTGTCTATTTACTAGATAACACTGCAGAAGACTCTGACAAAAATGTAAATGACTTTTGGAAAATAACATTTTGCTTTTAAACTACCCAAAAATCATCTTTTATCCGATACGTGACATTAGCTCACCTATATTGCGAATTATTTAATATAAACAAATGTAATAAAGTGCACGAATTTTATGCATCGGATCTGAATGCAACATACTGGGAAAAAAATGGGAATTGTTGGATATAAAATGAATGTTCATGTTATGAATGAACATTATCACATACAAAAGATATTTATCGCATACAAAAGATATTTATCGCATACAAAAGATATTTATGAAATACAAAAGAGAAATACAGTATATAATATGCAAATAATGAATATGAATGTACAATATTAAATATGAATGTACAATATTAAATATGAATGTACAATATTAAATATAAATGGTTTTATATGATATGAATGAGAAATATTAGACATGAAAGCAAAATATGCCGTAGGAATGATAAGTATTGGATATGATTAAGAAATATCGAATATGAATTTGAATGTTAGGCAAGACCAGAAAAAATAAGCAACGTATTTTTGCTAACCAGTGGTTAGTTAGGGTAGGCACAATGTCATTATATAAATGAGCTTTATTTCTTACTCTCATGCGAACACTTACGGTTGTTTTCGTGACAGTTATCCACTAGTATGCGGACACTGTTAGGCTTACAAATGATGAAAGGTCAAGGTCAAAATTAAAGTTGTAAAACGCCATTATCATATTGTTTTTTGGATTATTTTTGTTTCGTTTTATCATTCAAAAGAAAGTGTCTGTAATATTGAATTTAAAATACGTAAACGAAGCTCCCTTTTATGAAAATAATTTTGATCCGCAAACACAAGTTAGTTGGCATCCCTATGCTTATTTAGAAGACTGATGTAGTGCAACGATAAGCATGATTTATTTATTAATGCAGAAAGCTTTTATTGCAACGATTGGACCATATATGTTTATCTTTAACAATGATTTATCGACTCTCCAAATTTTCTCTATGGTTATATCCTTTCCATTTCAATAAAAAGGCAATTTCTATTAACTTAGAAAAGCATTTAGGATGTTTATTTGTACCAAAACGTATTTCAATTTGTACTGTTTTGTTGAGTAATTCACTGTTATATCACATAAATGATACTTCAGCGGAAGTGGGAACGGAGCTAGGAGACACTGGTCGAGGAAACAGTGTATGTTGAAATAAAGTGTTAAAATGGCATTTTACTACGCAAAGAATCAATGCTAGTTGGCGTTTCATTGATAACTTGGTAGAATATATAATTTTGACTTTGCCAATTTGACATGGACTTGTCAATCACTTGTAAATGGTTTAAAGATGGCTCTACATTAAAGGGTCACTGATAATAACCGAGCACTATCATTGACTAGGTCACGCAACTTCGTAATTCAGACCGGGCTACTTCCGGTCATAGTCTAATATGATTCCAAGACACGAAATCGCAAACGCCATTATCTGATTTCTGATCAATTGTGCATCCCAATCTCATTTAAACTACGTAAAAGACTCTAAACAAGGACATTATATTGCTATTTAGTCTTTGTGAACATTCATGTTTCTATCTACTATCCATCCATTACATGTATCTGTGAAGAAGAAAAAATTGTACTTGATTCTTATTTTTCTAATATTTTTAAAATTTGCTCTCTCTCTCTCTCTCTCTCTCTCTCTCTCTCTCTCTCTCTATATATATATATATATATATATATATATATATATATATATATATATATATATATATATATATATATATATATATATATATATATATATATATATATATATATATATATATATATATATATATATATGCATTGATTATACATATAAAATACTTGTTAATAAACAAGACGTTGAAGTTGTGCTTTGAACATTTTGAATTCTCTACATTATTTTACCCGCGAATATTAAGTCCAAGAAAAGCAAGGATTGTTGTTGTCATTGTTGTTGTAACTCGATTTTTAAAAAGGGGACTAAAATAACCGTTTCAAACCAGCAAACGCTGTTATCAGATCTTTAGCGGCAGTCTTTAATCCACATGGATATCTCTGCCTACAGTTTTTTAGGCAACAATTGATGTGGTCACGCTTGACGCAGAGTCTGCGTTGATTATCATTAAATAAAACCACATAAATGTAGATCCATGATTTACCTATATTCGGGCAGTCTGAAAACGCTAAACTTGTAGACGGTTGCTGCCTTTGTTCTTTTATATTCGCAATTTGTCAGAGCCAAAATATCTTCCAAAGAGTTTTTGAAAGACTAACTAATTAGTTAATAATTTAAACGCCATATAGAAAGTTATGATTCCTTCCGGTCTGCAAGTATAATAGGCTTACGCTCGTGTGATCATCCATTCGTGCAAACAATGGAAAGACAGAAATAGTGACTTTGATTGTTATAGGTCTAATGTCATTTTGAGCACATTGCATACAGTCAAAATATATGTTTAAGGAAGAACACAGAAGCTAAGAACCGTTAACTCCCGGGATGCTTTCTCTCAAACCATCATTGGCCTTCGCCGAAACTAGAACCAGACTGAGAGATAAGATATCAGACATACAGAGACAGACAAAGTGGCTGAGACAGAGAGAGAGACAGAGAAAGACAGACAGAGACAGAGACAGATATACAGAGACAGAGAGACTGAGACAGAGAGAGATAGAGACAGAGAGAAAGGCAGACCGACAGAGACAGACAGACAGACAAAGATAGACAGCGACAGAGAGATTTGCGATTTAATGTTATGTATATGAGACAGGTGTGTGATTGCATCTATTTAGCAAACGGAAATCCACTCATTTCGTTGAGAATGAAGAGTGCTATTAGGCTAGAATTTAGCGATATCTTTTACGTCTTAGATGCGTTTGCAAAACGACTAAATCCAATATGAATGAATTATTTATGGACACTAAAAATTGAATTCTCCTGAAACTGTCATTAGAATATAAGACTCAATTGATACTAATCTTGAATTTATTTAAAGTGCCATACCAGTGCAGATAACGTAAATCAAATTCAGTATTATTTGAATAGAAAATAAAGTCTGGAAGCGGTATAAACAAACCCGATGGAAAAATTCTCCATAATAAGTGAGAAATACGCTTAGGTGTGTTTTCGAAAATATTACACATCGGACCGATTTTATCGCTCGGTAATTTCCGCAGTGTATAGATCGTCTGACGTCACATTATGAACACACGCCTTACTTCCGTTTCTATCGAAACATAAACAAAGCACGTTTTCCGTTCCATATTAGTTATTTTATCATCCCAATCATGCCAAAAGCACATCGTGGAGGTACAAGCAAGGGCAGCGGGGTCAGGTGTGTTGCAGAAAATTGTGGGAATACAAATGCTGATGGGTTTTCCATGCATTCCTTCCCGAAGGACCAATCACTTCGTCGTAGGTGGACCGACTTTGTAAAAATCAAAAGAGCAAACTGAGATAGTCTGACTGAGTTTTCTGCCCTCTGCTCCTTTCAGTTCACACCCGAATGCTTCCCTTTTACGTATAGATTTGAGGTTGAGCATATGTGTAGGGCACCAAGGAAAGTCAAACTCAATGATAATGATGTCCCGTCTATCCATTGTATGGAGGAAACTGACAACCAAACCAAGGTAAACAAAGGTATCATAACCTTCAACACCAAAGCATCAGCTGTGTAGACTTCAAATGTTGTCACCATCAGAAGAAATTACTTGTCAAGTGTCACCGCCAAAGAAAATAAGAAGGGGGCTATTCAAAGAGAGAAGCAGCAATGGTGAGTTTTTAATGACAAGTATCATATTATTATTCTATGATATTCAACAAATCAGTCACTACATCATTTCCATGTGAACCCTAAATCAGTCAGCACATCATTTCCATGTGTACCCAGTATAACGTTTTCATAATTTCCAAAATAATGCAGTAAACATCCAATCAATCAAGAACTGAGATATAAACATTTGATAAATATAAGATAAATATTTTATAAATATTGTCACAATTTTCATGATGCTTTCAATTTTGACCATTTGAATAGAGAAATCTTTCTGCTGGTTGATTTAGAAGGCCTACATATATATTTAATTGTCAGACTAATGTGTGCATCAGATTAAATATAGATATTTACAAACATGATGAGGTTTATTCCCATTCCCAATTAATAAAAATCTACAAAACAAAATGAAATGTCAGTGGTTCTTCCCAGGGTTTTCCAGGGTTCTTCCTCCAACAGTTATACTGGCTGCCATATATCGCCTATATTGTGCTAAAAAATGGTGCTAAACACTAGAACAACAACAACAACCAAATGGAGTAGAAATTTTACAATATTGTATACCTCAAAATTATCTTTGTAATGGAAACAAAATATTTAAACTCCCAATGTAGATGACAGTACATTTTTTAAAAAAAAAACACGATATTTGGTATGCAAAAGCACATTGGGGTCTTATGGAGTACATATCATATAGGCATGTGACTCACTAACTTTATTGGTCTAGTAATGTATTGAATTTAGATATATTTTTGTTAGTGCACATTTTAATTTTCATGTAAGAGAGCATAAAACCAAGCTAAGATGAATATATTTTATAACTTATAGGATCTAAAGTATTTTAAAAGCTTGAAGAGATTGTGACCAGTATGTAAATGAGAAACGAGAAAAGTTGTGCCAATGCTGTCATCTGGACAACAAACTTCAGCACCAGAGGGATACCACTCTGTAAAATCAATCATTTTGCACCAAAGATGATTGGTTTCTCTTATTATGGAGTGCTTTCAAGGTAAATCATATTATTGCACAAAAAAACTACTGTTTCAGGTTTTGCAGTGTTTTATATATATTCCAATATATTCATCTTCATAGATATCAAATTCTGATATTTTGATATCCTGCAATGTAACATTGTATAACAGTTTTTAGTGTTTTGGAATGTTTGCAAATAAAGTATTTGGTTTTTGATAGAATTATGTATTGTATTTTGCATCTTTATTTACTTTGAAATAGGCTTTGCCTAGCTGCATTGCATTTTATTGAAAATAGCCAAAGAGAGCTAGCGAGCACTAAGAATTGGAGGGTCAGATATAAAATAGTGTATCCAAAGTGCAAGAATGGAGATTACACTGTCAGGAAAATCCTAGTTGACTCAACATGAATATGAATAAGCATTAGTAATTAATGAACAGAAAAAAATATAGAACTTAGATATATAAATACTGTTGTACCAAGTGTAAGTACCTATATTATTTTTTATATATTAAATTCAACAGTAAAGGCAAAATATTCGTTAAAGTTGACACTCCTTTAATTTTAAAGATCAAGATTTCACCCTATGGTAAAATAATAATAAAAATATGCAAACAATTGTAAAGACAAATACTTTTAATTCATGTATTAACTTCAACACAAAGTTTCAGTTTTTGGTTTGTACAATGCATATTAAATTTTCTTTAATTTACAGATTATGTTGAAAGTCTGATGAAAACATCATTCAGAATTGGACAGGTAAATGATAAAGGAGTCAAACTTTGGCTAGATGTACCACCACCTATGTATAGTCTGTACGAGAAGCCTGATAAGGATATTGCTACTCAAAATCTTCTTAGAAGGTTTAATTGCTGTCAACCTCATGAAAGCATGTGTAGTTCAGGATTTGATCAGGAAAGGCAGTGCGGATCCTCTCAACAGCACATGATGGAATGATGACACTCACTTTCTTGCCCAAGAAGTGCCAACATCACCGAACAAATTGTCTATATGCTGTATACAGATGTCTTCTGAAATAATAATTTGAAAACTAAATTGAGATTAATTATTCTTTGTGCATTAGATCAAATAAGGAAATCAAAAGTTTTAGTAGCTATTATTATTGGTCCAGTGCGATTTATCATTTTTTTTATACCAATAAAGTTATATGATTCCAAAATAATCTGTGCATATATATATATATATATATATATATATATATATATATATATATATATATATAACCATTTTATTTTCTGACACAAAAACTGAAATAAAACAATGTTTGAACATGTATATGTGGTTGTTTTTTTTTTTGGACATGACTTATCAGTATCACTGTGGTATAAAGGTTACATGGTGTAGGCCTCAAAAAGAGGGGCTCAATCAGTGAAGGTGGCATAAAATGACTGGAAAAAGTGTTTTTTTTATTTTCTGTATTAATAATCCCAATACTATGCTGTCATGCATAGATCACGAAAACAAAAGAACACGAAAAATTACTCAGACATTTTACTTACTCATTTCCTTGTTCTGGACGTTCTCCAAATTGTTGTCTATACTGGTAGTATACAACTATTAAAGCATGGATGTCGAGACAAACTGGACTGAACAATGGATGGTGTGTTATACATTATATGCCTGGTATTCATTGCAGACAATTTTGACCTTCTCTATGTCACAACTATATACACATTCCCTTGATGTGGGCATTACCAAACAATGCCCACAATTACACCTAAAATAAGAGTTTTCTTTAATGTATTGTGCTGTGCTTATCAAATTTATTCCTATATTTATGAACACATCAACATCACAGTACAATGACGCAGACTGACTAATGTCAGGAACAGGTAAAACATTTAGTACAGCCCTGTAAAATTAAATTAGAGATGAAAGAAAGTAGAAGTTGCAAGTAGATGACTAACACATAAAAAGGGTTTATTTCATAGTTTATAACATACACTATTTGCATATATAAAAGAAATTAGAAATTTTAACTTATAATACAGTGTACAAAATATGAATTCAATTTTGCTATCATGTATCAGTAAATATCATGCCTATTTCAACAGTTGTGCAAAAGAGAACGTCCTCTCCTAGGACTCTTAAGTACTTCTAAATCATATAAATTTTTTCACAGGTTTTCGAAGCGTACAACTGTTATCCAATGTACCTTTTACTTATCAAGGTATAAATACGTCTCTACCCATGAAATGCAATACACTTTTACATCCTTTATTACAGGTGAGAAACATTCATTTGTAAACGAATATACTGTGGAACACTACTGCAAATATCGTCGGATACATATATTTATCGTAACTTAGGCCGTAGACATATTCAGAAAACAATTTCCGTCAAAACTGTCCGTCAATCTATCTCGTCTTTCTTCTTCGTAATCTTCCTCTGCAGCTTCGGATTCGTCGGTATTGGAAACATAGGGTTCAAACTGGTTCGGATTAATTTGGGTGCCGGCAGCCGCTTGTACACCATTATCATAATATTCTGAGCTTATTAAATCACCATCTTCGAATGGCTAAGACCCGCAGGACAGTGACAATTCACTTCCTTCAAAATCGCAACTTTCGTGTTGAGTTTCTGAAGACTTTTTCACAATGTGACGATACCGACTCAGCCATTGTTTACAACAAGTGTTCATAATGTGACGTCACGCTTTGTTTTCACTAAATACCGGAAGTGGTCGGCAGTTGCGTTCAGTTATTATCGTAAACAGGTGCAAATGCGATATTAGATCGGCTCCCATTCAGTTACTAGTATTACTTTAAATGTTTCAATCGGATTTTTTACATTCGTATTTTGAATATATATTCTTATTAACCAAGAAATAAACTGAACAAGTGTGGAAACACTATTATGCCACTTTAAATCTCCATATCTGACGACTATTCCACAATCTGTACAATTTACAACCTAACAATCTGTACAATTTACAACCTAACAATCTGTACAATTTACAACCCAGTCACACCCAAAGGCCGTGATTACTCTTTTGCATTATTGATCAAAGATCTACGTATTAGAAGAAATCAATTATTTTATTGTTTTACATTTTGGTGGATAGAGTGTACAAAAAAGAGTATAAAATGCCGTCATAAACATGTCATGAATCAAGAGTTGTCGGACTCTAGAACTATTTTTTTTAATGCAGCTGTTATGGTAATACGTCTGCTAAAATACGATATTTACAGATACATTTACGATTTATAATTCTCGTTAAATGACTCCATTCAAACTTCAAGAAAGTCGTTCTGAAAGAAACTAGCCATTAATGGGTCAGACATTTGTTCTAAATAACATCCGGTTACTCTCCACCCTTTAGTCGTTCACTAATTACTGACAAAATTATAACACCCCACCCATATATATATATATATATATATATATATATATATATATATATATATATATATATATATATATATATATATATATATATATATATATATATATATATATATATATATATATATATATATATATATATATATATATAGGTAGGTGTGTGTTTGAATAACCTGCCATATTTATTTAGACCGCTCCGGTGACTGAGTGGTTAAAGTGTACGCTTCGGATGTGGGAGGTCGTGTATTCGATCCCTAGCCGTCATACCAAAGACTTACAAAAATGGCACTAACATCGGGCTCGCTTGGAGCTCAACATTAAGAGGTTAGTGTTAGAACTGGTCGGCCTGGTGTCAGGATAATGTGAATGGGTTGGACATCATGTTCCACGTCTGTGGCATGATGCCCCAGTGCCAGGCATCACTATAAACTGTCACACTGAATACATCGTAGTGATCTGACTGAAAAATTGTTCAAGCTACGTTAAAAAAAAACTCCAAAGCACACACACTAATATATAAGTATATATTTCTAATAATACACCATCTAGACAAGTATTATAACGAAATATGACACATTATTTTACATGCCCCCTCCCTTGTCATCAATCAGAATGATTCTGTGTAAATTTTGAATAATTGGTTGATTATTTCATGTTTTTATATTTAGCGATTGGGTATATACACAAACACACCACTTCATTGCAAGAAAATAACATGTTCATCATATCTTAATATCGGTCCAGTGAAGAAAACTCGAAGATTGAGCAGGATTCGAAATGTTACTTCTTTTGGACAGATCACGTCTAACATACGAGTCAATATATCGAGTGCACACAAATCATGTAACAATAAAGCCACTTGAAGCGCGAGTCAGATTCACGTGAACTCAATAAATACAGCTATAAAAGTCCGATCCTAGAGCGATGGAAGAGATCTGCCAAAGGAAATAGGACCTCCATCTGGTGGTAAAAAGCAATAAAGTACCAATGTTCGATGGTATATAAACTGAGACCACCATATTGCAGCTATTTAAATTTATGACACAAGTTAAACAATGTGACAGAAAGTAGCATATCTAAGTAATATAGACTGGATTATGTTAGTTAATAAAATAATAAAAACGTCTATCAAAGATTCACCGCTTCCAAAGCAAATATTGTTTCTTTTATTAATCACAACCCCTTTAATACGCCTTCATACAAACGGGAATTGAAATTTACGAGTAAGCATGATTTATACTAAAAAAAAAATGACTAAGAGACTCGCATATATGTTGAAGAAAAATTCAAATGAGAAGTTTTATCGCCAATCATTATTTGTAGTATTTTGTTTAATTGGCATTGTATGGGTTCAAGGCATACAACCTAAGATTTTTTTACTTTTTTGTTCTTTCAAATGCATGATATTATGAAAAGTATAGTAGAAATAATGAGTAATTACAGGTCATTCAGTTTCAAAAATAATGTACAACTGTAAGTTTAATCAATGAAAATATAACGATTTTCTGTACGGATTGCTAATTAATAATGCAGAAACGGAATTTACCGATATACTCCGAAGTCGCAGTGTCACGTGACGCGCGTCAACAAATATGATGGAAAAATCCTGACAATAAGATGTTCCTTTAAGGGGCCATTCTTGACATTGTTTACTTGTCGTGTTTGTGAGATTGTGTTACGTTGTAAGATAAACCAACTAAAAATATGATAATTTGTATCATTGTAATCAGAACCGCTATTAAAAGGTCTAGCTAAAATCGCTTCTTAGGCTCAGAATAAAGTTGATTTTCTTGTGTATTTGCATTACCACCTCACGCTCGGGGCCCCGTGTGGCCGAGTGGTCTAAAGCGCTCTCCGTTACGGATTACTGCCATCTCACCTCTGTCTGCGTGGGTTCGAGTCTAAGATTCGGCTAATGTAGTTATGTGAGAAAGCTTGCCAGTAGCTTCTCGTGGGTCGGTGGTTCTTTCCGGGGGTTTTCCCGGGTTCTTCCTCCACCAATAATACTGGCCGCCATGTATAGCCTATCTTGGGATGCAAAGGATGAAAAGAACAAAAGTATACTGGTGAACATGATTTTAATTGTGCATATACAGTAACACATTAAGTTAAATGATAAATGACGCATATTCATATTGAGTTGAGAAAGCAAAACTTGTTACAGTGTTTCATGAAAACAGATTGGCTTGTAAATATCAACATAACTACAAACAATAGGATACTATTCTATCCAGATACTGCTCATTAATTTCAATTACATGTAAAACAAAATGGCTCTGGAAACATAATAAGGTTTTTAAGACTAAAATACTAGTTCATCTAAAGGAACATTGAATGCTTATATCACATAGGAGCTTCATCAGCCGTCTTATTACAACTAAATCAAATATAATCGACACCAATTAAAAGCATCAAATTTTCAATATTTTTAGAATGTGTTCATTTACCATAGAAATAATTATACCCTTTATATGAATACCCAGATGAATGTACACAACTGCATACACTGTAAAAGTAACTATTATATATTATGAAATGTACTAAACTTATATAAGTACAAGTGTGCATGTACAGGTATAACTTTAATTCAAGAGTACATGTACAGTCAGGCATAAAAAAAACTGAACGATATCATCTAAGAATAATTATGGCATATATAGAGGTTTTCCATGTTATTTAGGTTGGGTGGGGTACTCCCAATATTAATTAAATTATTACAAAAGACCCCCCCCCCCGGCATGTTTTTATGAGGAATTGAAGTAGTGATAGACAGATGCAATGCTCAGAGCCCCCCAGTCAGTGAAAGTCAAATAAACAACAATTTAATCTCATTAAATAACAGTCATCTCTCAAATGAAATTCAAATTAAAACCCTATCACTCGTCTTTAACTCGACCAAGTTATGGCCTATTTTATCATCTGACTTAGTGTAATAGATTTTGCTCTTGTCCTGTGTTCCTACTCATCTGTATGATCTTTCTCTGGACTGGTAGTCCAATTCCATTCAGTCCATCTAACTTCTGCCTCCGTTCTTCCTTTTTCTTTGTCTCCCAGAGACTTTTATATGAGAAACTAGTGTACCATTACTATAAAAGATTGATTACAGACATCCTATTCCAAAATACTAGACAGTTCTATAGAAATTACATTGATGTTTTAGTATCCTGTGCTTGGTTTCTATGCTTTTGACACAAGTGATTACCATTTACTCAATGCCAAACTTTAGTACATCACCTAAACAAACTACTGCAGTGAAACAAATATTGAAATTAAGCCCACCCCATGTATGTTTCCTATTGCATTTCTTTTAAAATTTGGGTAGCTAGGTTCTCACACACACACATACATGTATATATGCAATGCAAAACTGGCTCTGATATACATATCAAATTCAGGAATGCAGGGGTCATGTTACCAGGCGAGGAGACTTTGACCTCTTGATTTTTTTTAGACGTAAAATGACTGGTTTTACTTTGTACCTTCCATGATGTACCCATTAAGTTCTGGCAGTGTTGTAATGTAAGGCAAAATGTATTTATGCAGTGTTGATACCAATTAGCCTACGCAGACAAACAAACTCTTACACATTCACAGGGGTGTTTTAATTGCTAACTGACCTTTAACCCTGTTTGCAGCAATATATCACTGCTGAGTTCATGAAATTGGGCCTTCTGTACAGTGATGAAAATATACCAAATTCTGTTTCAAAATTGTAACAGTGTGTGTAATTTGGATTTTTAACATACCTTGAACAATTTTTCAGTCATATTGCTATGATGTTTGCAGTGTGGCAGTTTATAGTGATGTCTAGCACTGAGGCATCATGCCGCAGACATGTAGCATGACATCCCACCCAGTTACATTATCCTGACAGTAGGACGACCAGTCCATACACTAACCTCTGAATGCTGAGCACCAAATGAGGCAGCTGTTAATACCATTTTTATGTCTTTGGTATGACATGGCCATGGATCAAGGACACCAACCTCTTGCATCTGAGGTGGATACTCTTACCACAAGGCCACTGGAACGGTCAACACCAGTATGTAAATAGTAATTTATTGTTAACAAATATAATCATTGAAGATCATTTATAATTTATTTCTTCTTTTTATTTAAACAGAAGTTAACAGCATTATTTTCTTTATAAAATCAGTTTAAAACTGTACGTGAACCTGTAATGGCAGACATCGCTGCACCTGTGATAAACCACTTCATTACATTGTATTCTTAAAATTTTGGGCAAATAAATTCAGGAAAATATATAATTTAATTAAAACAATTTCTAAATATTTTGTGTAAGAAGATTTAGCTTAAATATTTAATAATGTAGTCAGAAATATGGGACAATACTATGTTGTGGAATTCGAAACAATGTTGTTAAGCTCAATGCTGTTTTCTGATGTAATTCATTTTCATGAAAAAAAGCATACATACATACATAAAAGCAATGCATATCGTTGCTATAAGTATTTAGGCAAATAAAGCCATAAATATGCAGTCCTAATATTGGATGTTTGTAATAAATCTAAAAAGTGTGTAGTTAAATTAAGATGCACTCACATGGCACAACAAATGTTCTTTGATGGGTTTTGTTGAAAAAAAGGGTCCAGTTCAGTTACGTATCAATTGTAATACTTCAGTGTGTAGTCTATTGATAGGTACATTAACTTTTATTGGGAGCAATAAAACCAAAATGAAGATTTTGGATTTGAAGTCATTTGTTCCAATGTACATTTTTTTTCTTCTTCAACGTATGCTAGAAATCTTTCTGACTGAGATTTTACACAAAACATTTAGAAAAAAAATATATTAAAAGGTACTTTATTATGCAATAATACTGACTTGCAATTACATGATTTTAATCTTGTTACTCCTATAAGATTAAATGAATTACAATGTATAGTTTATGCTGTGTATTTTTTATTACATCATATGGCCAAAATGTACTGCATTTACCGCAATCTAAACATACAGAAGACAAGTATAAATGCACTGGGTATGAAAAATTATAAAAGGTCTTACATCTTTTTGTTCAAATGCATGTTTTTAAAAGCTTTAAGAACATAATCAACAGTGGTCTGAAGATAACTGCTACTTGGAAATCAAACAGATGCAAGACTATGGCTCATGGTAGGCACTTCAAGAAAGACTTAGTCAAAGTCTATATGGGTTCTTGGTAGGGATCATTTGTTACCATACAATCACTAGAATAGTCTCAGGATATGATGGTGCAATGTGAGAGTACTGTCCAGAGTAACACCTAGGATTCTTACTGTGTGAGTTTAATGCTGGTGTTGCTGATATTTATTGTTTGAGGTACAGGATGTGAATGAGAAAATCTTTGTGTTATGATCAGAATGGCCTCAGTTTTATCATCACTCATCTGCAGCTTGTTACATGTCATCCATGATTTCACATCAGATATGCACCTCTCTACTCCTTGGATGGTAGCATCTACTTCAGTTGGGTGGCTAGACTTGTATATTTGGATGTCATCAGCGTACAATTGGGGAGACACTGGGTGATGATCTATGACACCTGATGGCGGCAAAGTATATAGAATGAAGAGAATATGTTCAAGAAAATACTCTCGTGCTGAACTGTATTCCATTTGCGGAGACAATGTGTGTCCTGTTGACCACGTAGGACTTGAACCACAGTAAGGCTGTAGTGTGAATGCCAAATACATGCTGGAGACGGTGAGGTAATATATCATGGTTTCTTATGTCGAATGCGGCTTGAGAGAGAGAGAGAGAGAGAGAGAGAGAGAGAGAGAGAGAGAGAGAGAGAGAGAGAGAGAGAGAGAGAGAGAGAGAGAGAGAGAGAGAGAGAGAGAGAGAGAGAGAGTAATTAACTACTTTTAGAAGAGTAGTTTCAGTAATGTGGCTTGGGCGATATGCAGACTGTACATTGCTAAAAGACTGTTTGAATTCAGATGAGATACAAGTTGGGTTAGAAGGACTTTTTCTAAGTTTTATTATATGAATGTGCGTTTGGAAACTGGGCGGTAGTTCTTTAAATAGTTATGGTCGAGTGATGGTTTTTTCAGCAGGGACTTTACAATGGCAGTGTTGAAAAAAATGACGGGAATGTCCTGGATGATAGAGAGGTGTTAATAACATCAGTTAGTGAAGGCAATATTGGATCGAAGCACTCACGCCGCAGTGAGTTTGGAACTGGATCAAGTTCACGTGGCTTTCGTGGACTCTTTATCACGACTGTACGTACTAAAGCCGTTGAGACAGGTTCAAATGCTGCTAAGGGTTCCCGCTGAAATTCTGTATTGCAACTGAATGGTGATGACGAGTCAATTTAAATTGTGTTGTCAAGCATATCTCTAATGATTTTTACCTTGTCACGGAAGAAATCTGCAAACAGGTACGGAAGGTGAGAAGGTTGTTGGATGTGGTGTACATTTGTTGCTTGACATAAACGTGTTAGTTATATCGAAGAGCTTATTGCAGCTGGAACTGTCCGTGATCTTATAACTATAATTAGACGAATTCGCTGCTTGGACTGTTGGTGGCGTTCTTTTTAGCGGCTTCCACATCCGTGAGAGTGCCAGGGGAACGACTTCATGGAGTAAGCGGTGCAGCGGGAACTCATACATTGATGTCCCTAAATGTCTGACGGTAAAGTCTGTATTAACGTAAAAGACAAATATGATATGTGTTTATTTTTTGGGGTTGAATTCTGTGATATATATATATATATATATATATATATATATATATATATATATATATATATATATATATAGACGATCAAAAACACGTTCAAATCGATAAAGTCTCTGGTTTAATAATTTTCGCTTTAAACCGATAATATCCCAAGCACATATTTGGGGGTGGGGGTGCGTGGTTTTTGCAGAATAAGAAAACTTTGAAACAATATAAGAGGAATTGACTATTGATGTATTTATTGTCTCGTGTTAATTATACTATGTTAAAGTGTCCATTCGACAGCCAGTGTCCGTTATCATCATTATACCGGTATTCGGTTAGTGTAACGTACATATAAACGGTCAAACATGTTGACATTTTGATTATATTCGCTTCAAGTGATGCTGCGCACATTTAATGTGATTGTTGTTGCATGGAAGTTGTACTTCTCCTCCAGAGGAAATACCATTACGTTGGGGACAAACGATTTACCAACATATATGTATCACAAATAAATATAAAAATGTCCGACAGAAATATATCTGAATAGAAAATGCTTGCATTGGTTTCTATTGGTCAGAACAATTATCAGAAATCAAAAGACTGTGTTAAAGTTGATGGTACTCGAAATATACTGCCTGATAAAGTTCAGTAGAATTATAAAAAATATTGGCAGCAATAGAAACTTATGTTCATTGTTTGTGCGAAAGTATAATAGTACCACACAAATGTAAATGTGTTATATATAAATCATGCCGATTATAATGTCTACCAGATATATTCTGGACAATGCACACTGCTAAAACACATTCAATCAGAGTCACGTTTCTACCTGAAGTCATTTCACAATTGTTACTGGGCGCTGGGTGTCTGAGTGGTCTAAAATGCTCGCCTTTACTGATCACTGCCATTTCATCTGTGTGTGTGTGTGTGTGTGCTCGAATCTCAGACTCGGAAAATATAAATGCAAAAACGCTTGCCAGTGGCCTTCAGCGGGTTGGTGGTTCTAACTAGGGTGGGTGGGTTTCCGGTTCTTCCCCCACCATTTATATTGGTCGCCATGTATAGGCTGTCATGTCTTAAAATGGCGTTCAACACAAGAGAACAAACACCTACAACTGTTACAGATGTACTGTTTGCAGTACGTTATTTTTACATCTGGCTGGGCACGATTGCAAACTTTCTGTACGGTAAGAAAGTATGTGTTCCTAAATTGGAATGTTCAAGCTATCATGCAATCCATTTCAAATTTTCAAACGTGTGTGACATTTGTGATAAAATATTTTTGGAAACAATGAGCGTGCTCAGGATCCGTTTACCATACTATGTAGAGGGCACGCACAAAACAAGTGCAACATAACTTTCAAGTTTAAACTTTATTCAGCTCTTTTTCCGAATTTGTCAAGATACGATTACACCTGTTGGTCATGAAACTGTTAAACCAGGATAGTATGCAAATCTTTATACCGACTGATGACGTGAGATATATTTCATTTGTTAAGGATTTGATGGTTGATTTGATAGAATAAGATGGAGGTAAAATTATTGACCTAAGAACGATTAGGTTTGTTAATATCTATCTATATGCGTAGTTAGACAATTTCAATTGATTCGATGACACTACAATACCACCAACAGAAAAAATAGTCATCACCAATTAAATCCAAAACAGCTGTTAATTAAAACCAGTACGTTAAAGATGTAATGACAGACTGAAAACAAAACCAATCAACCGAACGAAAACAAAGGTAAGAGGTCTTTACGGCTATGACGCAAAAAGAAAAACTGTTGTTGTTAATTTGTTTTTGTTTTTTAAATCATCTAAGACTGTCTGAATGGCAGATAGTACCTTAGTAATGAAGATGAAACAAAGCCAAAGTCATATATCACTTAGCGCCATCCCATGAATCTTTATACCTGTGAGATCTGTCAATATTTGGCAGCTAAATAGCCTTATATATGGAAATGATTAACAAATTAGATGGGTAGAAGGAATATGTTTACAATACCTGATAACAGCGATAATGGCTGTATACCAAAAGATTATTTAAGTATGGTATTTCACTTCTATGTTCATTTTAATGACTGATTTATAACAACTGAAAAACAATGTACTAGATGACAATATATTCTTTCTTTTGCAAATGAAATTGATTGATGATTACTGTAATACAAAATTCACGGCAACTAAAAGTATAAACAATTTGTACAATTTTATAAATTAAATACAAGGTAATAAATTTTCAGAAAAAGATGTACGTGAAAATAAGTTGAAAACTCGAAAGATAAAACGTCAGCATACCATTAACTCCTTTTTGAACATCCCATCTTGGTTGAAATTCTACACGTAGCTGAATTAAAAAAAACTGAAACAAAATGTTAATGATAATTTAGAGGAAGGTATTTTCAAATTAATGAAGAACGCAGTATTTAAAAAACATTGGAGATTCGACAAAAAAAAACTGTAAAATAAAGGTACAGTCGAAACATCAGATATCAAAATAAATCTCTCGTTCGCAAATGGAAGTGAACAGTTAGATGTTGATTATTTTGCTTGTCAGTCTAGAAAACACAATATAAAATTTTCTATTGAACCAGCTAAGGATAATTCTACTGAGTTATAGGTGTACAATAAGGTTGATACACGCATTCTATTACACCACACTGTGCGCTAGAACGAAGTTGACTACATTGATGTAACGCTTGAATGTTCTGAAACAGAAAATATGTCTGATGACATGAAACAAAATACACTAGAGAGTATCAAAAGAAATGATATCTGATGACACGAAACAAAATACACTGGAGACTATACAAAAGATACTTATTTGGTTTACCATAAATGAATATAGCGTTTTCTGGACGTTAAGGACGGGTTTTAATGGCATCTCATTTAAAGCATTTAGTGGGTTAAGATGAAAACTACATTCTTTGTACAGGGAAATACGACAAGTAAGGATGCAAAATAATAACAATATGTGTAAGTTTAACGCATTTGAAAATGAAAATGCACTTCACACGAAAACCTATCACGAGATCAATTTTTCACCCATGCGTGTATTGACTCTCATGTTCTTGATCAACTGTTACATTCTTACATACTGACATTTGTATATTTCTGTTGTTAAACGCTGTTCTAGTCAGATTAGTTGCCGTCCATTTTACGTCATGCAAACTCCCCAAATCAATAATTAGAAACAAAGTAATGGTACCATTGTATATATTGTCGAACAACATTAACCACATATCTAACTTACGTATCAGGCTCACCTTTCGATGTACTAGACACTTTTTATCAAGGATTTGTTGCACATAAAAGTTGAACTGTAATTGACAACATAGTTTTATTAAGTTATCTATCAAATTTAGAGCATTTCTTTAATTTAGATCAAAAAGTGTTTTAATTTAGAGCAAACAGTACTTTATAACAGTCGGTGCATAAATTATCAGTTTATGCGTTTCATTCATATAAGTTAATGGATGCGAGGTCATTTTGTCAATAAATAACAATTCATTTGGTAAGCATCTACATTTTACTTTCATTTGATTGGTATGTGCTTAGCATGTTGAACGTTGGTTATTTTAATACCACAACAACGCATTTTTAAAAAAAAAAAAACACTTATGTTATTTATATTATGTGATATCGTTGTCTATGAAGCTCAACATAAATGGCTTCTGTAATTTATTTCCTCTTCAATGGAAATTATGGGCATACCATGTAACGTATACCTTATTGGTTACCGGGATTGTTTATATTTGCTTTTTTGAAAATCACTTCTGGACCATTTTCTCCTCTCTATTTGCATCATGTCAGAGATAACGTAAGTGTTGCTGCTGTGCCAGTTATGCTCTCTATTATGACTTCTTTGCCGTAGAATAAAGCAAATTTATGTTTGTACGTATCATTAGTCAGGTAGCTTAAGTTTGTAAAGTATGAACTGGTTCAATGCTAATTGGTTATATGCAGTATGTACTCGCTTATAAGTCGAGTAAAACTACAAACATCAAAGATCCAGATCTGCCAGTACATTTTGTAACAGCAGATTTAGTTCTGTGCAGTAAGCAGGCCCGCTTATAGTATAAGCGTGTATATACTGTAATCAGGGATGTGTTAAGCTGATGTGTTTAAATCCTTGCAATATGTTCAGATTGTAAAAAGATATGAATTTGCAATACGTCGACATTTTGTAATAGACTGTTCGCTATTAATTGTCAAAGAACTCGTATGCAACATACGCACTTAAGCCCATTAAAAGCGCAGAGACTAACTTACTTGGAGAAGGCATGCAGTTTGGGCTGTCAAGTTTTGCATTATTTTTGTGAGAGTAAAGTACACGGAGAAAACGCATTTTCGGGTCAACTACAAAACATTATTCTCATTATTTTCTTTAAGTAGTCCCGTGTCTTTATACTGCTTTCATGGAACTATTTTGATTTGTTATGTTTAGTTCACAAGCTCGTTTAAACTCAGTAACTCAGATAGACAGGTACTTCTATAAATCATAGGCCCTTTCTATTGTTCCTGAAATCAGAATTGCTTATGTGGTCAATTACTGCATTTATGGTGAACACATTTTGTTTGCCAGTGTTATTACATCAATGTATGCCCTTTGCGTTTCTTTTTTCCAGATAGTATTATAGTATCAGGCAACCCTTTCTTGTCAATGACGATACGAGCATTTGGTTCTGATGGTATTGTTTTATAGAGCTTTATTCCACATCATTGATCCCATCTAAGTTCTGCCCTTTTGGTTTGGTGCACATATAGTAAACATTATACATCCTAGGTTGATTTTATCAAGCCTTTTTATGTTAGTGTCTAATGTCTTTTTACTGCATCAATTCTAAGAATCGATACAATGCTCTTACGCAAAATTCAGTTTTAACGTTATTGTATTTGCACATATTTCAATGCTGTCATTTTACGAGAGTAATTTTATTTACATCATTTTTAACGCACTCTTATTTCCTCTTCAAATTCGCTCCAAACCATTCAATAATTTAATCTGTTTTGAAACATGTTATCCTTTTGTATATTTCAGCAATTTTACGCCACACCACGTCAATATTATTGACAACGTCTCGAGAAACATATGATTGCATTTGTTTTAGATTCTTCACTTTCAGCCACAAGTTGCTTCTTAAATCATCTTGATCAGACTGGAAGTCGCATCCTTTTCGCTTTGATCTATGATTTAATTATACAATAGATAATAAGTTCTTTCTATCGATATAACCATACCTTGATCATATTCTTGTTTTGTTTTTGACGTTCTCTTTCTCTTTGATTCCATCTGTGAAATCATTCTTTACCGATGATTCTGATAATGTAGTACTGTTGGATGTTATCTTGTTGTTCATGTCAGATATGTGTGTACCAAAATAATTTATTATCTTTAAATATCTTGATGTTTTTTTTGGAAATCTTTATTTAGAATTTATAGTAACTGTTGCAGTTGAGACTATAAGGTGTTATAGCTTACAGGTCTTACTCTTCAAAGCATCAACATCAGTGTGTATCATCTGCTAAATCGGTATTTACGTTGTCATGTATCATAGATTTCATACGCACTTTCGTTTAATCATCGTATATTTGACATGAATTGAATCTGTGTATGAACTATATCTGGGAATTTTCGTAACCCTTTACGCCTTCTGTAATCTTCAATATTTTGGCAGCGTTGGGATAATGCATTTGTTCAATAACAGCTGAATTATTTCCTCAACATTATAACTGAGAAAGACTCTAATAAACACAAATAATTCTTTTCGCATAACATTTTTGGTGCTTTGATTGGAGAGGAAAATATAGTATTTTCTTGGTTTCAGAATTACCTTTATCAGATTCAGAAGATAACTATAAAAGTCGATGGCTCTTCAATCCTGGCAATATAGCTGGTGTTGTGAACTGTGTAATGCTTACATGGATATATCTGAACTTTTAATCTGTTTCATCTAGTTAATATTAACATTTTTCTTAGATACATACATTACACACACACACACACACACACACACACACACACACATATATATATATATATATATATATATATATATATATATATATATATATATATATATATATATATATATATATATATATATATATATATATATATATATATATGTATATATATCCCAAGCTGTAGTAACCATCATAACTTAAAATAGACCTTGTTTTATTTTTGTCTTTGACGCAGTAAAATCAATTGTTTTTCTTTTAATTCATGAAAAATAGTATTAGATTAAATAACAAAATCTATCCTTTATGGATTATAGTAACGTTTTACATTAAAATCATTATTGCAGGTATTCTCTAAGCGGATAAGAGTTTAAAGTTGTCTCTTTCTTTTCAACACGTATTTTCTTTCCTTAATGTTTCTCGGATACCTCTCTATATTTCAATTTTTCACTTTCTGTATCTTTCTTGCTTCTGTATTCGTATTTTCTGACATCTATTTACGTATTTCTTTTTATTACTTGTACATGTTGATAATGAATATACCCTCTTCATTGTTGGTTTATCACGTCATCGATAGGTAGTACTGTTTCGAGTTTTTCTATTTATAAATCAAAATTTAGCGTTTTAAACAATTGATATCAATATGGTTATTTGTCGATCATTGGTGGAACAGCTTATTTGGCCATGTTCGATAGACAAAATTAGCTGCTAAAACTCATACGATATTTCAAACTGTTTCCATATCTGTCTCTAACAAATTCAAGATTTTCTATGCCATTAGCATAAAGTGAACATTTGGATTTTGTAGAATCTCTAGTTCTTGCTCTTTATAATCCCTCCTAATTTTTGTGTCGTCTATTCTTTCCAACTACGTGTATTTTCCAGACACTTTGGCCGAAAGACATCTCACAGTATGATCCATGTAAAATAAAAAATAACGTTCAATTCTTATTTGTGATCTTCCATTTATGGGGAAATCGTGTCGTTGCTATTGCAGTTCTGTAAATTCGGCTTCTTTTTGTAGCTGTGACTTTTCCATTCTTTTCGCTTTTTATGAAGATTGTGTTGTGGTAGACACAGGAGTCCCAGCATCAATTGAATACACTGTAAATATAGGTATATTTTTAAAGAGCAAGATCTAACACGCCTTATAGGTGTTATTCTCAGAGGAGGTCTAGTAGTTCACGCCAATATCTTGATCTATAGGAACTGGTTATAAACGGGAGGCCTTTGCATGAATGAAGAAACGTTGGATTTACCGACAGTTTGAACGAGTCAGTGGATTTCTCGTAATTGTCGGTGTATCCGACGATGCTCCTAATGTTCACCATACCACTTTGCACCAAAAATGAGCCAGCCACCATCAAAGCCACAGATAGCTCACTATCAGTTTTGAATCTGTTTAGTATTGCTCGATGTTTCTCATGATCCTTTAATCGGCGTCACAGTTAACGTTTCAATAGTGTCTGATACTGTCAAACTAGACCGCGTAATAGCTGTTCTGGTCTGTGCCTGTACACACTATACACTACTGATATAACAATCTGATATAACACTATACACTACTGATATAACAATCTGATATAACACTATACACTACTGATATAACAATCTGATATAACACTATACACTACTGATATAACAATCTGATATAACACTATACACTACTGATATAACAATCTGATATAACACTATACACTACTGATATAACAATCTGATATAACACTATACACTACTGATATAACAATCTGATATAACACTATACACTACTGATATAACAATCTGATGCTTTGATTTTATTTGCAATGTCTTAGTCGATCTTACCAATACTATATTCCAGAAAGAAACAAATTCATGTATTAGACAGTAAAATGTACAAGTTATCTAGAAACCGTAGGAGATTGATTTTCCGCCTTGATCACGGTATCTGTAGCCATGTCTATCATAGTGTGATGTTTGTTATTGTATCCATACATTAGCTTTGATAAAACATCAGCACATTGTCTGGCTTCGTTTTCATTGAACACACACACACACGCGCGCGCGCGTTCTAGTCTTCATAGTTTTAATAAATCTTTCAAACGTCAGTTTTTTTCTTTCTTTCTAGCATGTTTGAAAAATTCTCGGTGGTTTCCTTTGCTACCAAAATAATTGACTTTCGAGTTACTGAAATCTTTGTCTTCATCGCAGAGTATTTGTCCATAACTCGCTCTTTGAAGCTTTCTCTCAAAATATGTCTTTGTCATCTCCCTTTTCGTTTCCATTTGCTCATTGACTGCATATTTTGGGAAGATATATATCATTTTAAATATAGTTCTTATTGTCATCGTTGTAGTTACTATATGCATGCATGTTGACAATGTCTGCTGCTAATCATCCACGTGACTGGAATTGACCATTCTCCCCCTTGTGTAATGTGTAAGTGGAGCGTTACAGAAGTAATTTTCTTTTAAGTTCAGCGTGTTTTATTTTCTTGTTCGACACAGTTGATAGATATGAGTGTAAGCAAGTGACCTTTCAGGTCCGTAGTAGAGAAATATTATATATTATCATTAGTATTAATTGTATTATTATACAAGGTCTACGACGTCCAAAATTTTAAACGGATTAATACCATGCAGCGAATACTTTATGTTTCACATATTATATTTTATGTTATCAACAAACCCAGTTAACATCCCTCTAGAATTTTGTTTTCCCAATTAATTAAATCCGATTTCTGCTGTTACACATGAAGATCTGACAGCTGTGTGGTCATGTTTTAGTAACCTATTTGTATTACCATAATTAATACTTTTATCAACCAACCAGATTAAGTCTTATATCTTCACGCGTGGAAACAGAACGCTGTGGGCGAAGAGCATGAATGTGTACTGACCGATCGGATACACTTTCAGAATTTTAACCTGCATTTCCATTGGCTAATTCAAAGGTAACCAGAACACGATTCATATCTTCACATATGGCAGATGAGATATGATTTTAATCAGATTTTTGTTTTATATAACTTGCATGTTTCCATCGGTTATTTTATTACCGGTATTGGCAAATTTAGAATAAATCTGAATTGTCCTGTATCTTTAGACGCATAAAAGTAGTTATTCAATTTAATGTATGTCACTATCTCCGGTAAATTAGTCATTTTATATATTGTTTTACAATTTTGTTCTGAGCAAACTATCCTGAAAATATTTGTTGTTCAGTCCGTACCCCAAATTTCTTTCGAGTTTTCAGGCACATTTCGCTTTATATATTTAAAGTTTTGGGAAACCAGATAAAGTTTCTCTACCCTTCTATTTTTATCTACTCAAACATTTAAAACTTTTTTGTGACCTCTGTACGCTGGGTCATTGCTAAAACGAAATTTGAACCTTATTTAAAATGTTTACTCGTTCAGACTTTGCCATCAAGATTTGTAGGCACTGGAACTAAATTGAATGCTCGTGTTTATTTTGAGCGATGACGAATTGTGCGTTTTATATTATTTTTCCCATTTTACTTTAGACTGAAAGCGAGACTAGTGTGATGGAAGTTGTTCATCTTTCATATAGTCAGCATATATTTGTCATTCCTGTTTGATTTAAACTCAGTTTTAAAGATTTATGTTTTTTCTTTCAAACTCATTCATCTTAGTATATCACAATTTGTTTGATTCTGCTTTTTTTGTAGCATATCTTGCCCATCTGTACAGTAAATGTTTTGTTTTCCAATACATTTTTATTTGAACGCATGTTGCTGAGTGGCATAATAAACTATCATCTTAAAATACAAATTTAATTGCAGTGATTTGTCTTTATATTATAAACGGAGTTGTAATAATATAAGCAACAAAACCTGGCAACTGCAATTACTCGCTGGCGTTTTCACTAGACTGCCGATATGATAAAACTGTTATTCTCGTTAGTTTTCAGAATCATCGATCTAACAACAGAAACATCTGTGTAATTTTACAGGATATCGACAGAACTAATTGAATCAGTCCCCGTGTATATTGCGTTTTTAAGAGCCTCCCTTATCCCCAATCAAACAATTTTCGCAATTGATCCAGAAGTAACAAGGATCTTGCCGAAAATTAAATATTTCAATATGTAGTTGATTAGAAGTAGTTAATGATAGTTGGGGTAATAAAACTCTGAAACGTTGCTCTGCAACTGTAAATCATTTTACATTAAGGATCCAAGAGCTCGCCTTTACCTATCACTGACATCTCAC
Source organism: Unio pictorum (assembly GCA_030141615.1). Classification (NCBI taxonomy): domain Eukaryota; kingdom Metazoa; phylum Mollusca; class Bivalvia; order Unionida; family Unionidae; genus Unio; species Unio pictorum. Next base: position 26,466,356 of record JARLTB010000220.1, on the reverse strand, counting down.
CAGTCTCTGGGTGAGTTCTAGTCAGCTTGGTCAATGTAGGTATGTGAGAAAGCTTGCAGTGGGTCGATAGTTCTTAACGGGAGTTTCCCGGTTTCTTCCACCACTTGTTACACTGGCCATCATGTATAGTGCGCTTTAAGCATTATTTACACCCTTCCCACCCACCCACGTTAAGTAGTTATAGAGAGGGGTGGGGTGATGAAATAATGTTCCGCATCAATAATCAATATAATCAGGGAGTAAATTTAATTCAATGATTCAAGCAACGATCTTACTAATATTTGCTGACTCCCACCCTTTGTCTCTCTCTCTCTCTCTCTCTCTCTCTCTCTCTCTATATATATATATATATATATATATATATATATATATATATATATATATATATAGAGAGAGAGAGAGAGAGAGAGAGAGAGAGAGAGAGAAAGAGAGAGAGAGAGATAGAGAGAGAGAGTGAGAGAGAGAGAGAGAGAGAAAGAATGATGATTTAAATTCATCATATATCATTAATAACATAAATCTCAATATAATTACAGTCATGCAGCATAGTTAACTTAAATTCATTTCAATTTTCATTCAAGTGCATTAGTCGAGGAACATTTAGTTGGGGGATGATTAAATTATATTTAACATGTATAAAACAAATTGCAAAACATGCATATTTTGACTGAACAGGCAATATTTGTTCGAAATAATTGGAACCAAAAACGAGGTCTTTGGTATCTCTAAATACAGACTCTTAATATGCGTTTTCCTGGTTTTCTGTAATTTTAATTGTATACAACTTCACTAAACGTTTAAATCGGCTTTTAAAAAATTTAACTATAAATCATGCTTGTCCATGGAAGCTGCTTTCGTAAAGCAGGAATTCAGTTTTTAAAAGAAAATGTTTTCAATGTACGTCTTAAAGGCTTATAATTATCTGAGTTGATAGCTGTCTTTGAATTACCCCCCCCCCCCATACAAATATTACACGAGTTTTTAGATTCTTCAGAAAACGTTATGTATTCGAATTGGAGTGATATAATATTCATGGAGCCAATTACCACGACCCCACCAGTAATGCCTTCAAGAATTAACTTTTTAAAAAATTCTTAGCACAGGTCGACATAATTCTACTTTCTAGTGCCCATTCGCACCTTCTTGGGCATTTCATATAACAAATATATATCTCGCAGGTATAAGCGAGAGGACGATTATAAAAGTACTAAATATGGAAGTCTATGATAGCGTATTGACACAAAACTCCAACAGTATTAAGGCCGCGTTTTGCATAGTGACCCAAACTAATGCTGTCTTCTGACGCTTAAAGTATAAAATCGTACATCACTCATTTTCACGAATACGAGTTTATTCTTAGATTGCAATTGACTATATATAATTATAATTACTAAAGTCCCTTGGGAATTTGTTTTGAGGTGGTGATATAAGGATGCACGTATTAACTGATTCACATTAATGCAAACAATTGAGGTAATTCTTTCTCTCGATACCTTTGTCAGCAATAGGACAAATTTGCAACAAAATGCCAGTCAACTAGCAAAAGAGGTATAAATCTCGTCGCATTCAATTTATCAACAGTATATATTATTTATCTATTCCATACACAGTGGAAAATGGCAAAGAGAATCGCAATTCTTAACAACAGTTGACGAATCAGATCTTTCTAATTACTGATTGGCATCGATAGTAAGCGAGCTAAGTAACATTTAAGAAAAATAGAAATATTTATATTATTATTACATACGCATTGATATTCTGCAAATATATTCTGTCTGGTTCGTCTCTAGATCTACTCTAGAAATTCAAAAAGTTTAAAACACAGCTGCTCTATCATCCTTAGAGTACCACGATCAGAGGACACCTCCCCGCTGCTCTGTACCCTACACTGGCTATCCATTTTATCCAGAATCAAAGACAAAATTTGTTCTCTGTGTTACTTTTCACTGACGGACTCCAGTCCAATATAACTAATTGGACTCACCCATGTGTACACACCAGCAATATACTTACGATCCTCTTCTGACAATCGTATACTCATTATTCTCACTATGAATATGAAGTCATATGGACAACATTCTTTTGCATAGTAGGGCCCAGCAAAATGGAACGAATGCCCATTGAAGTTAGACACAAAGATAAAGTGATCCCTTTCAAAAGTGCAAGAGTGCTCCTTAAACGCCCCTTTTCGTCTGCAAGAACAAAATTAAAGACCTAGTACTTTGTATGTTTTCTAATTTCATAATTTTTTTGTTTTGTTTTATTTTAGTCATATCATTATAGATGTTGTACTGCGCTTATACCTTTTAAATAATATGCTCTATACAAAGTCCTTATTATTATTATTATTATTATTATTATTATTATTATTAGTAGTAGTAGTAGTAGTAGTAGTAGTAGTAGTAGTAGTAGTAGTAGTAGTAGTAGTATGATCATAGTCATCATCATCATCATTACCCATTTTGCTTTTTGTCCCTCTCCAGTCATCAGTTGATTGAAATATGCCATATTATTTGCAAAGCTTTGTATGACAAAGGTATATTCATTGAAAACCGTTTGGTAGAGTCTGGCATACATTCTCATTAATGGGCTCCGTGACTGAATACCAGTCTGGCATAAGATCTCATTAATGGGCTCCGTGACTGAATACCAGTCTGGCATAAGATCTCATTAATGGGCTCCGTGACTGAATACCAGTCTGGCATAAAGATTTCATTAGCAGTGCCTATGGATAATACAATCTGGCATCATGACTCGAATTCAGGTTCTCTCTGATAGAATCAAGTCTGGTATAAGGGTCTCATTAGGAGTCCACACATTAACGTTTAATTTGAAATATGTTATTCTTTCAACCTAAAGTCAAAATGTTGAAATTACTCATGTCACCCAGACAATACCGACGGAGTAACTTATAAAATGTGTTGGTGACAACTCAGATATTGGCCTTATGTGCTCTTTAAGTAAATTATAGTATTCAGATTAGTGTCCTGAAAGATATGTTTATTTATTTAGTCAAAAAGACCATGGCAGTTTTGATTTATGTAGTCAATACTACCATGTAGGTTTTGATTTATGTACTTCATAAGACCATATAGGTTTTTAATTTTTGTCGTTAATAAGACCACATAAGCTTTAGAATTATTTAGTCAGTAAGACCAACTTTGTCCATTGTAGTTGATGGAATGTCTTTTTTTCTTTCCTATTTTTATTCTTTTATAATTTATTTTTAATTTACAATGACTGTATGTGCAAGATAAAACTACCTTTGATAACAGAAGTGAGATTACAAAATAAAAAACTGATGAGATAATAAAAATGGTCGTAATTCATAGCTATGAATACATACTTCCTACAATGACTGATAATACACCTGCCTCTGAAAACACTAGTGACTAAACTATGAAATTCAAGTCCGATACTAATTGACGCATTATCGAATCTAATGAATATAATGTTCTTAGCGATGTTTATTTCATCCTGTCATTCATAGATATTTGAGTAATGTTAACTGATACATGTTTGCTCAATCGACATATTTGTCCTCGGGGAGTATTTATAGCTCTTCCCCAGTTAGCGACCGGGTCGAAAGTAATAAAAATATTAAACATTTCCCCATAGGGTGATAAATGATACATTTAATGAAGTACATAACAATTCGAAATGTATACGTATCAGATATACTTTTATGACCAAATTTGTCTCTGGAGGGTAATTGGAGTCATTCCTGTTTTGATATCCTGTGTAATAAATCTAGAATCATTGTCAGGGATTTATATAGTTGTTTACAAATGGCATCGAAAATGATGTTTGTGTATTGCATCTTCTGTAAAGGTATTAGCGATTGTATATTGTTTTTACCTTCGTTAATGCTGAAGTATGCATTCAACTCACATTTAAAAAGGTCGAGGCGTACGCACTGTCAAAACTTCCTCCTTGTTTTGTTTATATTTTTTTAATTGTTTCACATGAACGCTTAATTCAAACAGCTGGGTCGTTCGCGACAGTTTCCCTTTAGTCGATAAAGAAATATCTGATATAATCTCCAGATTATTTATTATTGCGGCGGAAGGCGACAAAGTCACAGCTTGAATATCGTTTTTGTTTTGTTTTGTTGATTTGTTGTTTTACTTTTTGGCTAACACATATGTGGTGCACTCCGCCCAACACCAATTCCCAAAACCCACAACTTTTCATTTATTCCTACATCTGAGGTAATTTCTTTACCTGGACTAACTTTTTCTCATGTACCATGTCATTAATTCGCATTTAGCAGTTTGTTTGGGGACATTGACAAAGTTTTATTGTTTAGATCGGGAGGGGGGTAGAACTTTTAGGAATGACAATGATTGTAAAATCTTACTGCAATCGACAACAACACGCCAGCAATACAGGTGGTCACCCCTGCGGGGTTACACAATTATCTAGTGATTGTTGCCAGATATCACAAAATAGATTAAAAATGCCTTGACCTTTAGAAGGTAAATTGAAGGCATATTGTGCGTGTAAACAGTGGAGGGAAAGATAAGAAATTATTTCAACCATTTTTCAGTCGGGACTAGTTAATACGTTTTTTATGCAGCAGCAGCTATACTTCTCGATGACACATGGAAACAAATAGAATCTAACATATTGTTTGTCCATAGGGACATCAAGAACACTTTTTATTAATAGATATATGTCAACCAAAGTGGCATCAAAAACAATTTTTATATACGCATATTTGTGGCAGAGATAGCTTGGTCTTCATCTATCACAAAATCATAATATCAAAGATCGTAATTCAAAATTCAAATCCAATTTATCGAGATAAGACACATCATTCGATCACCGGATATATATATATATATATATATATATATATATATATATATATATATATATATATATATATATATATATATATATATATATATATATATATATTCAAACTGTCTTATCAGTGTTGTTAAACAAAGTGTACAACAGCCTAAATCTTTCGTTCTAAGTTGTGGATTCCAAAAGGCATCCGACCATTTCATGTTCCGGGGAGGGTGATCTGTGAGTTTCTTTGGAGACAGAATATCCATTTTCATTTATCACAAGATTATTGTTTATCCGCGTTTTTTTTCCTCCAGCTAATACAATTGATATACTTCGTTATATTTTTTGTATAAATGAGAACAGGAATACATATATCACGCTATTTAAAAGCTTGAGTATTTACCCAAAAAAATTCCCAGACCGCCCACCCCCTACTCGTCTCCACTCTAAAATTATTTGATCAGTATTATATGATATATAGCCTCGAATAATGCGCTGTCCCACTAATGGAACGATTAACAACGTATCATTGCGTCACTAACAGACACCCTAACTAGCTCACACCCCCAATCATTCTAGGACTTAACGTAAACAAGAGCGTAATTCTTTTCAGTTAGTTCAACTTTTGCACATAACATTAATGAGCTTAATGGCCCCACTAGGGCTCTCCCCTTCTCACAATATTGTAGAGTCCTTTCATTCGTTTAAATGTCGTAAAATGTGGCGATTTTTTTTAAATGGGCATTTGACGCACATTTCGGAACCGCTGGTGGCCGATTGGTCAAATATGCCCGCCTTTATATATACATTTCACCTCCGTCTGCGTGAGTTCTGATTCTTCCTCCATCAAATATAATGGCCGCTATGTGGCTTTAAACCCCACAAAAACACAAATCACACCCATTTCTTTATGTTTCCTCAAAGGTAACACAAAATCACAGATGTTCTGAGACACCCACGATATTTCACAATTTATAATACTACATAAGTCAGCGATTCTGCATCTCCGCAGAACTGCTTCAGCCTTGTTAAACTGATTTTGAATCTCAGACCTCAATGGCGCAGTAATCGTCGTGTTCTATGATACATTTTTAAGCCACATGGTTCGATATTAACTGTTTAATAACTCTCACCTGAATAAATGAAACTTGTTTGCAGTCGAACCTTTGTAGCGTCAGCACAGACCAGATACCATATTGTTCCAGATAATGATGATTAAATACCCATTCAAGATCCATTATAACCTTCCAAAAGCGCACTGTGCAAACATTTTATTACAATCACGAAGACCTAGCTATGCCATGCCTGGGCATCGCTAAAATCGAACTGTTGAATAACTATCTCAAACAAGAATTTACAATATCTGAGAATCCTCCTACAAGAATATAAATGAATACAACGTTGTAGAATATAAATGAATACAACAGTTTAGAATATAAATAAATACAACGTTTTAGAATATAAATGAACACAAACTTATGTTATTATTTCGATTTAGTTTAGATACAGTGGTATATTAATCGATGTATATTTAATTGTGTACCGTAGGTATATCACCAGTTTATAATGTTCTTCATATTGGATTTATGAAATAAAATGGAATACACTATTATACTTGTCATCTCAAAACATTGCACAACATTTTTATTTATCTTTGCCTTTTGTAACATTGTTACCCCAACGATGCAAAATAAAACATAAACAACCAATTAAACCTTGTAATTGCATTTCTTTCATTGTCATTTCACATTTCAGTTCCATGTCTTCTTGCCTGGACTTATTAATGGCACTGTCTTCTATCTAATGGACACACACATTTGAAGAGGAAAAAAAACCCACAACAACAACAAGTTATGTGCCTCTTTTAAAATATAAGGGTCCTTATAAAATGTATAAATTAAATTAAAGTCACTCTATTTAGTACTTTCTTGAAATATGGCACAACTGTCAATGTTCTTTCAATGGTTTCTCTTTCAACGAAATTCATTAATCGACACCGACAGATTAAGCAAGAGACACTAAACATTATTGATATTTCAACATTTCATCGCTAGGAAAGCCCCTCAAATGCTATGCTAAGGCCAAAGTTGCCCACTACCATACGTTATATGACGGCTCATTTCAAAACTCCTTGTGTGTAATAGGAATCGAGTATAATTTAGGACTTTTTATCACATGACCAAAATTTATTGACATTATTCAACAAGCTGCATATTTGATTAGTGAATTTAAAGTATAGTTTCATACCTTGGATATGTAATATTGCATTATGACATTTTGCGACCTTGTCCAGTATTATTAAACGTGTGTAATATGTGAAACACGGTTGTGATCTGACTCCTGTATTAGATTATATGGTTAAATAGGATATTCATTTTCAGATGAACGCGTCGCAACCATGATCATCTAGCTGATAAATATAAATCGACAGTTATAGACTACAAAAACACCCATGTTGTAGCCAGTCATGCACTTTTCGTTTATGTGGTATTATGTTGTTGTCCTTTAATTTATCTTAATATTTAAAATTATCTTTAATGAAAATAGGATTGTTTTTTAACCAATACTACCGTTCGAAACGTGGATCCGGAAACTAAAATAATTAGTGTTAGTCAATCCCGTGGATGCTGGTGTTTTTAGACTTTTTCAACACCATCATGCAATATCCTTTATCTTTGCTGCTCTTGGTTATAAACGATGTTGTTCCTTCGGTACTCGTTCAAAAGTTGTTAGAATTTGTACATTCAAAGTGACAAGACAGAGATTCACATACAACTGTTTTTAAACGCACCAAAGTTATAATTTCAGCCAAATGAATATACTGATAGTTCACAAAGACAAAAACCAACCTGTGAATCGATTTCAGACAACCAAAATCCAATATCAATAATGGCGGCTACAGTAATAAAACCGATCTGAACATCGCTAGGCCATTTCCGTCAGGTCGTGAAATAAACTTCGAATGTAATTAACCGCCTTTAAGAACGCTTTTTTGAACTACTTCCGTTCAAGTGTAAAAATATGGCGGCGGAAAGAGACAAAGTCACAATCGGAACAATATCGGCCTTGCTATTTTAGGATAAGTGGAGCACACAGTCAAGGCGAATTACCTTGCACATCAACTTCATGTGGATTCCTATAACTACTACCCAGGTTACTTCAACACCCGACGAATATGGCCGAGTGATGTTCTGAACGTAATAAAATATCCTTTCAGCACCATATTAGGAAGAAGAACACGTGTCCTCATTACTTGGATTGTATGTGTGTGTGTGTGAGAGAGAGAGAGAGAGAGAGAGAGAGAGAGAGAGAGAGAGAGAGAGAGAGAGAGATGACACAGCTTGTCTAGTTCATCCGGAATCTCGGGTGGCTGCGTGAGAGTTGCGATACGTAAAACCATATCAAAATCAACAATACGCCGGGTTGCAAAAGGTTGCTTGTTTCTTTCCGTCGCAGCAAAATTGCTTTTCTCATAAATTGAAGATAAACAAGCAGGTTTCAATACAACTGTGCTTATTAAGCGATTTTATCATCAAGAAATGTTTTCACTGACACGTGAAAACCAGAGAAACACATATAAGCGTTAAAAATTAACATATTTGTGTCTGAAATTGTGTAAATATAATTAATAAGTAATTATGATCAGATAGATTGATGAGTACTTATTTTTAGGTAAGCATATAAAAGGTTAATATTTAATTTTTTAAACCTGGAAGATTTTCACAAATTGTTTTGTATTTGTCTTGTATATTCACTCATATAATGGGTTCTCGTGTGTGTCGGGGTTACATTTACGTGTCTTTTGACACCTGATTGAGAGAGAACCAAACAAAGACAAAGTTACGTAACAAATAATGTAGGTAACTGTAACAGTTTGGGATGAATTCAAAATTACAGCTAATTTCTATTCCTTCAGGTTTACCTGTTTCATACAAAAAAATTTAAGGGACTTTTTATGGCCTAAACTACACTGAATGAAGTCAAATCATCAATGGCAACAGAACGTAATAGTTTGTACATGAAAGGTCATTACCACGGTGACGCAAAAATTAGGAAACTTAGCAAGAGTAACGAAAGTATATTTCATCAACCACGATTCATGTGAATTTTTATTCGCAATTTTCTTAATTTGATAATATTTGTTTCATATTATTGTTATATATTTTTATATCATGTAAATTTCAGAGCCGACAAGAGCGTTTCAGTTTATCTGAACTTGACAAGCTATTAAATATGGGCCGCCCACATCAAGAAGACCACGCCCCTGAAGAAATGCGATTGGGTGAAATTTCATACACCCTTCCGTCACCGGGCTCTCCGGTTGGCTATGAAGGCTACTCGGATCTACTAGGGCGCATATCAGCTGGGTTTCCGAAGCGATCAAGAGTACTATATAAAAAGCGACTGTGTGACTTTCCTATCTGTATATCTCTCATGTTCTGATGTGCGCATGCGCATGACTGATCTACATCTGTATCACACAAGTCTTTGTGTCTTTATTTGGCCGGAGATGAGCAGCCCAAAGAGTTTGAAACGATGGGGGAAATGTATGAGAATGTATTCAGGCAGCGTATGAATAACGTTTCTGGAGACTGTAATCATATTCAGAGCTTAAAAGTACTGTTCGTAATAATATTATTTAGAATAGTTCTTATATTTCATTTTGGCGGTTGGTGGCATAGTTGCGCGTACTATCAGAAAAACGCCACCTGTTGACTTTTGAAGATAACCGCTTCAGTTTGGATGAAAAAGAAACAAACAAGCAAGGAAATAAATTGTATTTCTAACCCAGCTGCTGTTCAAATTATAGTCTGTTGTCTAAAAAACGAACCTCTTGTTTTTGCATTAGCTATTTACTGACGCATACTGCTTGAATGACACCAAATGAAATAGTTCTAAATAGTTTCATTAGTGCATATCCGGGACCAGTGCTCCCAGTTTATATTACTCTGACAACTGTCTCTATCTCCGGCTTATTTACATCAGTTCCTCGGAAATACGCAAAATTACGACTGTCATGGGACTTCCTACAGTGCAATGAAGCAGCGGGTATTATCCGCTGCGTTTCTGTCTTAGCATTGCATGAGATTCTCCGTTCTGATCTGTATAGTACTTGCTGTTTTTATTCAGCTGCATGATAATTTGCCCGCAAAATCTGGTACGATCTTAATACAAATGCCTCTTTTGTTTGGAAACACTTTTGACGACTTCTTGACATGTATCATGTTTTCAATTATTTCCGATTCAAAATGGGTCTATTTTTGGAGCCTGTGAAGTTTGCCTACGAACCTGTCCTACTTTCTAATTCAATATGATCGTTGTTTTTTCATTCATTCGGAAATACAAGTATTTTTCGGACTCGTTGTAGTTCAGTGTATTTTTCTTCTCGATATTCATTCCTCTTTACTGCTTATTATATTCATTTTTCTTTCTAAATTATATATCTGTATATAGCGTATATAGCATGTATAAATAAATTTTCAACCCTTAACACTATGAACAAGTTGTGTTTGATACATACTGAATAGCATTATGATATAACCATGTATCCGTTGCACGTCATGCGCTTATTCCGTCTATTTCGGCATAAAATGTTTAATTACATGCATGCGATAAAAACAGTATTGATTGTGAGATATATCCAATGCTGCCAGGTCCATTAGTACATTTAGAAGACGTTAAGTGCAAGTGGAATTTTTAATAAATGTTACCATAATTGTAAATATAACCATGTTATTCATCAAGTTACAACTATAAGTTTATAAGTTCTCTGAGTGATAATGTATGTATGTATGTATGTATGTATGTATGTATGTATGTATGTATGTATGTATGTATGTATGTATGTATGTGTGTGTGTGTGTGTGTGTGTGTGTGTGTGTGTGTGTGTGTTGTTTGATGGCACATCAGACAATCCTAGATACACTGCGCCATATAGGTTTAGGATCCCTAAAAGGCACACAAAAGAAACATAAAGCCATGTTAAAATCCTTATAAACAAAGATCATCTTTCAGGAAAACAAAACAGCTTCAGCTGGTAGATGAACACGCGTTACACTCAAAGGGGACATAATCACGAGTCATACTCAGCTGTAAACGTGATCACGGGTCACACTCAACTGGGACACAATCACGGGTCATACTCAGTTGTAATCGTGGTCACGGGTCACACTCAGCTGGTACATGAGCACCGTTCCCATTATACGTCAAATTGGTTGCCTGTATAAGTCACCTCTCAAAGATTAAACGCTGCTCTATGATAACTTGGTTTGGCATCCACCGTAACTATATTTAATGTGTTGGTAATGATTATACTTTCAAGAAACATTGCAGTATTCTGTTTTACACGTGTTGCATCTTTAATAACCATCGCCACTTTGTATTCATAACATTGACTAGTGGCCCCCAGTGGCCGAGTAGTCTAAAGCGCTCTCCGTTATGGATCACTGCCATCTCAATTCTGTCTGCGTGACTTGAGTCTAAGATTCGGCTAATGTAGTTAAGTGAGAAAGCTTGCCATTAGCTTCTCGTGGGTCGGTGGTTCTTTCCGGGGGATTTCCCGGGTTCGTCCTCCACCAATAATACTGGCCGCCATGTATAGCCAATCGTGTGCTGAAAAATGGCGTTAAACCCTACAAAAACAAACAAACGAACATAACATTGACTACGTTGTGGCAAGGATCTTTGAGGAAGTCCTCCTTTAGGTAATTCAGAATAACAAGTATATTACATGCTTTTAGTGCAATCGTTCATAACATCAACTATCTTGTGGAATCAATCATTAAGGAATAGTCATTTAAGTCATTCATGATAACAAGTATATTAAATGCACTCTTTCCTATCATTGATTACGTTGAGGAGTCAATCTTTGAGGAGGTCCTCATTTAATCGCAAGCTGACAAATGAGTTTTAAAACATGATCTTTAACGTTTCTGTAAAATCGCCCAATTTATCTTGATCAAACACTGTTTTGATATGATAATTCCACTGTAATTTGACAAAATATTTCGTAATGCGAATTCAGGTTATACAACATTTTATCGGCAACAACAGCATCAATCATCATCGTCTTAGTTGTAGCCATCGTCATCAACATCATCATCTATGTCGTCTTCATTAGGGACGTCGTCATTATAATAATCCTGAAATCTAATTTTTGAGTTTAGGAATTCCCTTTACTATTGTAAAAGTTAATATTATTTTTTAAAAATTATATTTACAACTCACGGATAAGAAAAATTGCTTGTCTATTTATTTAACTTAGTAATATAATTTATATATTGCCCGAAAAGTGCCTTATCTGTGTTGTTAAAGGCCTTTTTGGTTTGAAATTCAAACGGGGAAAGGTGTACGCCTGGCTTTTTATTACAAAATAGTAATTATTCTGGTCACCAGTAATTATGCAGATCTGCTATATTACTAGAATATGGTACTGTTGCAAATTAACTTGGCAACGAAAACATACCAGAAACAAAGAATAAAACGAATTAAAACGATAGTTACAAACTAATTAGCAACAAATATACTGGTGGCGCAGTCAGAAGTGATAGTGTTTTATCCTACTGTGTCCAAATATGTAGATGAAGCGTTAGTATAAACGCTCTTCATTTTTTGTTTTTATACCATGATTCCAAGAAAAATTATTAACAATTTATATTCTTTTATATTGTGGTAAAATGTTGTCCTCAAGATACTATGGACTAGTAGACTTGACAGTCAATAAGTTGTCGGGCAAAACAACTATCGTCTGACTGGAGACTACATTTAGAAAACATTCTAATGTCTTTCGACATCATTAAGTTTAAGTAAATACGAAAAGCTTATTGATTACTCTGATTACAAATTTAACTTATACTGTGCCTTGAATTTGTAGAATAGATTCGAAAGAAAATGTTTTTTTTTTTTACTGCAGGATCGGTTCGTTGGTTGTTATATATCTTCGAGAATCTGTAAAGCATAAAGGGGAAAGAAAAATCCATGTTATTTTTATTCTTTCGATTGCAGGATTTGGCAGAAAAGGGGTTCCTCGACACATTAGGAGGGATGAATGGTCGTCTGTACGGGGATGCAGATACTGGTAAGAAATACGGTACAACATTTGAATAGAAGAGGAGGTGGAGGAGGAAGGAGAAGATCTATGCTTGATAGATAATTGTCGGGACTTAAATAAATTGGCTGATTGATTTTTCACGGCACCGGTAATGGTAGCTAAAAACCTTACCCAATTACCACAGTCAGCCAAACCAGATCTGGTTTCATTACGTATCTAACCAGCGATCGTTAGATGACTAGTCCTACACTCTGTCAACGAAGCTGATGAGGCCTCCTCTTTAACTTTTTCAGTTATGTTATATATTTACAGTGAGATATTGAACTATATTAGTGGGATATCATTTTTGGAGAATAAAACTTTCTTTTCTGTTTAGGAACAATATCTGCCCTTAAATACGTTATTTGCATCACCATTACATCCGTTTAGGCCTATTTCAGTTTTCTTCTTCTTCTTCGTCTTCTTCTTCTTCTTCTTCTTCTTCTTCTTCTTCTTCTCTCTCTCTCTCTCTCTCTCTCTCTCTCTCTCTCTCTCTCTCTCAACTAAGATGTACAGATCTTAAATATGTAAAGTGTAGACACTCTAGTGTACACTATGCAGTCAATGCAATGTCATCAAGAAATTCCTAAAAGTGAACTCCACACAGCAAAATGTAGACTTGAATATTTACTTATTATACTTAGTTTTTTTATATGGATCATTGAAAATGTCAGTTACCGTCACCCATACAGTAGTGTACACCGGTATATTCTGTGTCAAACAGATCCCATCTTTATACTTAAGAAAACAATCGTGACTAAATGTAATGATTTTTAAGTAGCAATAATTTTACCTCGCATCGATGTGTTTGAAAAGAATGGATAAACCAGGCATTGGTTAGTGTTAATTGCAAACGAAATTAAGTGAAAATCTTATATTGGATACAGCGCCTTCTACCGAGTTGGAGACCAAGCTTGTCAAAGCCACAATGCATTTTACGTTTGAATGTAGAAATGAACACACTAAAGTAAGATATTTCTTACGAGAAAAACCAACACTCGTTAAATCTTTTTTTAACGTTGTTACGCTCTGAAGTTTTTCCATAAACTAGTTTGCGTTTTAAAACCACTTTCCTATCGGAACATTCTGATAAATGCGAATCACGCGAGCTGTTTCATCCTGTCTGTTCGGCCGTTATCTGATACATACCTTAGCAACAGATTGGCAAAGTAGGTCATTACCATTAAATTCGCCCTTTCTCAAATATAGGATCATGAGAAATCACAGCGAGCATTTGGAAGAAGCTGCATTCCGAACTTCCTCGTCTTTTTTCCGGTGCTGTCAAACAGGACAATGAAGCAATCGCTATGATTCAACCCAAGCTGATACGTTATTAGGGAATGAATATCCCGCTAAATCGAAAGATACATCAGTATAGAGAAGGATGGATGTTGAATATTACATTTTACGACCATTACTTCATAAATGAAATATCTTAATGCTTAATTTTTCATGTAATTTTTGGAACTTTTGAAATACTGAAAAAAGATAACGAGATTCATTCAGTTTCCATATCTTCAAACTATTGCTCACGTTTTTTTAGTAGTGATATCGCAAAAAATCATTGTGAAACAAACGAACCTATTATCTTGTAATGAATACACCGCGTATAAGAATGGTTCATAATCGATGTTATGTCCAGACGGGTGTATAGCTAGGTGGGTTAGTGTTGTCACATTTATTATTTAAGCATGTGACGGAAAGGCTGATGACATTTCGAGTGATAAAGCTTGTCATGATCACTAAGAGCTATTTACGGTTGCAAATTAATGGCGCAGGATTAATATTAGCTTGACCCTTTAACTTGGAGTTAAAATTATTCAGTTTGGTTATATATTGGTGTTTTATGTCACAGCAACACAAGTGGGTCAGTTAGTGCCAAGGCAATTGGAGAATATTTCCCTACCCAAGGACACACCAAGGAAGCCATGGGCTGTTCCATGTTAGAATTCGAAATTGCGCATTTGCTGTCGAGAGTCCGACACGTACCGAGTAATCGTGTCTTTTGTCTGTATTAGTCGTCCCTTACGACATGGAGATCCGAAACGTACCTTTACCTATTCATCATAGTTGAACATGCAGCAGTTATTCACTCCATTTTTAACAATTACATTTGAAATGTTCACTTGAATTACGATATTGTAATCTTTGTATTTATTCTTTAGATGCAGACGATGGTAAGTCTGAGACGATGATGATGGAGGACAAACGTATGTTTGACTCACTTGGAGGATCAGCTATCCATGGCTACAAGCGCGACAACCCTTTATTCAAAACAAAACGATATTTTGATTCCCTAGGTGGAGCTTTTGTCCATGGTTACAAGAAGCGATATTTTGATGATCTTGGAGACATGGCAATACACAGCTATCGGAAACGGTATTTGGATACCCTGGGTGGAATGGCTGTTCATGGGGAAAAAAGAGGTTTCGATACTCTTGGAGGAATCGATGTTTACAAAAGATACCCGAAAGAACTGTATGAAGGTCTAGTAGAGGGTACTGAAAAGAGAGCCTTGGATTCTCTGGGAGGTTCATACATTCCCTATGGTCGCAAGAGGGCGAGTTCAACACTTAGCGGAGAAGATGTATATGATGGATATAAACGCGGACTTGATACTCTAGGAGGAGTCAGTGTATACAAAAAGTCGGAACTAGAAAAGAAAGCTGAATTTGATTCTCTTGGTGGATACGCAATCCATCGATTCAAGCGTAGCAAATCCGACAAAACATCTAATTAAGATTTGGTCCGACAACTTTTATCCAATGAAAGAAAAATAATAGTCTATTATAATGACTGCATTTGAAAGATTAGATCTTGTAACAAAATTGTGAAGATTTGGCTCCAACGTTCTTTATTTCTGCCTACACAAGGTATACATAGATATTCTTGGAAACATCATTTTCCGATTGTGTCTTCAAAGACAAAAATGGATTGTTGATGATATACACACACACACACACACACACACACACACACATGATCAGAATATATACGATTGATTTGTTACCCATTTCATTTGAAAGTTATGGAAAGTTAAACGTCTATGTTTTAGTGTTCTGTTGCGACGTTAGTGGAATCTTCATTACCATTGGTCGTAGATTAAATATATAACGTATAATTTTCTGAATTTAAAGTGGAAAAAACGAAACAAATTTTATTTAATTACAAACTAGCTTAACACTAGAGAAGTGTATATGTTTATGTTTTTTATTCACGTTTTTGCATGTAAACTTGGGCATGAAGAAATGCAAAACCTTAACGCTATTAGCAGAAAGAATACACAATCGTCTTCATGTAGCAGGAACTGATGAAGTTTGTTGCAGCTCGTGGCGCATGCAGTTATTCAACTCCTTTCCTAAAATTCATATTGAATTAATTACATTAACTCCAGTGAAAGGTCTTTCTTTACCTTTATTTAAATAGGATAACCTCTCAGTGTCAAAAGGGGGAAAGTATTTTTCTTACTGAACTAATCTAATGAATATCTATTAAAGCATCAGCTATGGATCGCGACTGTAGTATGTAGTAATCAATGTCAACTCTATGGATTTGCAATGGACCATCACCACTTTCCAAACGAATGTTCACTTTTCTCTGCAAGAAACACTTTTTTTTCAAAAAGTGTATACTATTTTCAAATGTACGTGTTCCCCACATTTCGTAGCAAATGATTAGATGACGAAGACAGTAAACGTGTTATTTATCAAACAATTCTTTGCCGAGATTTTCTAAACGCAATCTCCCTCTGCAAGATGCGTTACCAGAAAACTTTCAGATACTTGAATTTGCACTCTATAAATAAAGGTTTAATTTATGATAGAAAGATTGTCTTGTGCTAAAAGGGAAGCAACATTTTCAACGTTGCTCTTATGGCCCTTCACAATTGTAATTTGTAAATCAAATTGATTATTATCAGAAAATATGATCGACCGTTTATGATTAAATTTATGGTAATTTTTTTGAGGGAAAAAAGTAATAATTGCGTTATACATTTGATATAATCCTAATGACAATGTGCAAATTCTGTTCATATGCTATGATCACAATTATTTCCAAACAATATTTCAATACCTTCAACTGCTTTTGGTTATAATAAAATACTGGCTCAAAAAAACGTTAGTTTTAGAATTATGTTCGAATTATGTTTAATGGAGAGTTGTGAGCTGTGCATACCTTTTCAGGCTTTATTGTTTAAAGATTAATGAAAAATGGCGAATATAAACATCAGAATGAGAAGGTGAATTAATTTTAGTCAAGCTGATAAAGATGAAAATCAGATCCTAACTGAACGCAAGCCTATGTTGTTGGCATCTGGAAAAAAAATGACATCTGATGTCAACTTATCAGGTGTCTATTTCAAACGTATCTGTCACATTTCCTACAGCGAACCACTTTCACTTGACCTCGTTATATATGATGCTTGTTGCGTGTTTAGGCTCCTTTAAACAGTAACAAAGAAAAATTGAAGACAATAAACTTTGTAAACTTTAACAAATAATTTATTTTCCTAGAAAAACAAGATGTAAATAAGAAAAAGAGCTAACGGTTTTAAGAATCAAATCCAAAAATAATCCAAGAATAATCAAAGAATTAAAAAACAGAAGTCCTAGTAAAAAAATGTTTACTGAATCTGACTTTAGTCCCCACAAAATATAAAATGGAAGGCGATGACATATGCTGTAGTCAATATAATACTAAATTGTCAACATTTCATTGTGGAAAAAACAGAAAATAAGATTCCGGTGTTTGAATGCTGTAAATTCCGATAACTGTCTTTGTCTAAGAATTAATTTTGAGCACAGGTATTTCCAGGGAAAATAATTTTTTAAATCTAAATAATTTGAAAAAAAATTAAAAATTAAACTAAAACTAGTCGAAACCATAAACATCTCAATGTCTTCAGATTTAACGCAAGACTGAAATTATTTCTCAAGATATCCCTATTAAATCTGGCTACTGTGCAAAATAGAGGCCCGGATGATGGTCTACCTTCCGGAAAAAAACAAAGCATCGAAATAATTGATACATACTTCATGAACAACATAGAATCTCTTTACATGTTTAATATCACGTCCTCCCACGGCCTCGATTTCACTTTATGAATCCAACACTAAGAAAGAATTCAAAAAAAAAATTAAAAAAATAGTTGTTTACATCAAATCATGAAATAAAGTTATGAACTAGGTCAGCGTTAGATAGACAGTTTCCAATATTAGGTTTTCGAAAAACGTAACTGAAGTTATGGAAAATATAAAATCCAGTAAATAAAATTACAATAGCATTTAATGGCATACAAATATTAAAAAATGATGCACCATAATCATTAACATCATAATATTTTCACATTCGTCAGCGAACTGAGAAATATACTCAGCAAGAAAGATTGTCACAACAAAGCTGATCGCTATAGAATCACCAACTTCGCTCGGTGAAACGTTTGAAAATGACTAAAAGTCGCAATTTTAAAGTACATAAAAAAAATACACATAGGAAATTCGGAGATATTTAAAACATACCCGTCCCAGTCATGTGACACACAAGGAGTCCCAAATATTTCACTCACACGACTCTCAGATCTTGAATACATAAAGAGTCACATATACTTCACACACTAGGCGTGACATATATTTCATGTACAAGGCGTCCCAGATATTTCGTATACACCAGACATCTCAGATATTTCACATACATTGAATCCCGGATATTTCATACATAAGGCGTTCCAGATAATGCTTACACAGAGTTGCAATGTGTTTATCTCCATAATCCTCTCCTTCTGCACACAAGATGAAATAATTCATTGCTGACGCCACTATAATTAACGCAAGAGAAACATTGATCTAAAATATGGATGTCTCTTCAATCACATTTGTAGCCAATGACCAATCATTTGGTTCCTTTCAAAGTTTCTTTAAGAAAACTGTTGGTGACATACTCTCTATCACAGCTATGTGATATGTTTGATAGTCTATAATATATTACCCATAATTCCTTGCATCGCACAAGTAATAGACTACACAATTGAGGAATGCATTTCGTATTAGACATGTATAGACCACATCGGCAACATAACACCATGATGTACCCATTGACCTTTGAAACCACTCCTTATCAAATTAAAGCTCCTAAAAAAACTAACACGCATACAATCTCGAATCCAAACCCAAGTCAGTAAAAAGACTGGACCGAAAACGCTTAACTACTATGATTATCCACTTTACCGTCACAGCAACCCCTGCGCGCGATTCTCTATATTCAATCCCATGAAAATTTAAATATAAACAAAAATGTCAGATCTTTAATAAATAAGGCTCTGATAGAAGCATCCCATGTAATATATTTACATGCAGACGAAAGTGGACAGCGACCGGACTCATGTTCCACGAAATTGACTCTAGATGAATTTGGTGGTGTAATGACATAAAAACATAGGTAGGAGGAAACGGGCAGTAGCTTGTGTACATTCTAAACCAAAACCTAATGTTATCACTACTAACACAGCTGTGCTTTTGCATCGGACTTGTTCCCTTGCGAATTGTTCCCTTGCAATAAGCAAGCGTGCGTTAGTGACATCACTGTAAATAACCAGGGAGAAACATGCAGATAATTTATGGATGAAACGAAAAACTTACTCATTGACAAGGTATGTAAACTTTGTTAGTGCTACCTAAAATTCGAAGCGTATAGAACACACACCATAAGGAGGCATATAATATGAATGTTGATTGATTGATTGAACACTATTGGCACAAAATTTAGCTCTAGTCCTCGGACATAGCCTCCAATGTGACTGTCCGTATGGCTCAACAAAGTCAGCCTCCAATGTAACTCTCCGAATGGCTCGACATAATGACCCCCCAACGTAACTCTCCGAAAGGCTCGACATAATGAGCCTCCAATATAACTCTCCGAATGGCTCGACATAATGAGCTTCCAATGTGACTAACTGTATGGTGAGCCTCCTATCTAACTCTTCGAATGGCTCGACATAGTGTTAAAGAGCAACCATGCTGAAGGAGAGAAAAAACGAACAATGAAAACCAAATAAAAAAGAAACAAGTCTTTCCGTTATCTGCAGTTCGGAATTATAATCCATATGTAAGATAATCGCTAAAGAAGTCGAAGAAAGTCATAAAAGTCAAAGTAGCTATGCTTAGAGCTGACAAGAGTGAAGAACATTAAGAGCCGTACTCGAGCATCCAGTAACAACAGACTTAACAGGGTCCCACTTTATTATGATCCTAAACAAATCTCCTAGCCTACATTTTTCAGCAAGTTTAGTAAAACGAATCAATCATATATCTCTCTCTACTGAAACTACGCTTCTAAAAGTAGTCAATGACTCTCTCTCTCTCTCTCTCTCTCTCTCTCTCTCTCTCTCTCTCTCTCTCTCTCTCTCTCTCTCTCTCTCATACATACAATCCAACCGTATGCCACCATCATCATATCTTGAAATCAGGTTTAGACTCAAACTGTTTCATTGGTCAATTATAAATCAATTCGAAGTTACAGCTGAGCATGTTGCTTCATTATATATATAGTCTGAGTCCAGTCTAAAGTTTTGTTGGTGTAATCCAAGCCAAATACTACCCAAGTCAAAATTTGTTTTGGATTGGTTTAAAGAGGAACGAAGAAGCAGAAGGATAAGGTTATGAAGAGGGAAAAGGATTAGGAGATAAAATAGGACGGAAAAGAACAAAACTTTAATTAAGAACAAAATCTCAGGTCACACATAAGTTGCATATGAAGAGAGAAAGCACGGGGAGAAACAGAAGGACTATTAAGTGGAATGATAATTACGATGACAACAAGATATAGAATATATAGATTAAAAACGATCTTTGGCTTTCTCATTCCTTTACAAAGCCTCAACACATTTATTCTTAGGTTAATAAAAAAACCACTTGCTCCGTACTATCTTTTGATTTTCTTTTTGGGCACCAAACAAAAACAAAACGTTTAAAATCATTAGCATGTTTGTAAAACAAGCTAAATAACTACCTTTCTCTTTCCACACTAAATAAGAAAACATTCAGGTAAGTATTGAAATTCAAGACAGCATTAAATAGCAAATTACATTTTTTGTGTTAATCTTAATCGTCATCGCGCTCTGTTCAAAATGATGAGATTTAAAACTTTCTATGGGGATGAAATCAAACGAAATTTGAAATAAATATCTTTAAGTAGCGATAGCTTTCACATGTGCTCAGAAAATATCAAAGGAAGTCCTATTCTAGTATCACTCTATATTTGTACCACATTCATTCGAGGAGATTGTCAGAGCTCATGAGCTCATTTTGATTCGGTTTTAATTCGCTACTGAATTAAATGATACAATGAAACATAGGGGTGGAGAAAAATATGAATTATGCCGTTTAAGCGTTTAATATGTTGCTTATAGCACAATTATCGGATTTGTGCGGCGAGCTTAATAAATAATCAAAATTAGTTTCAAATTCACAACGGTGGCAAAAGCCAGCTAATGTTACGGTTAAAAATAAGTCATCACGCCGGCATGATGATTTTTTTAAAATCTATTTTGCAGATCAATGTACTGTATAATTCATCATTTCAGCATGTCTCCACAGATTTTGAATAATGCAGCATACTATAGACTGAATTATATGCGACTATCTAATTTACAGAACAAAGAACGTCATTACTGTCCCAAGTGTCACGTTAGTGACCGCTTCTGAGGAAAGAGATTAGTTACTCATTTCCAACATGTGATTGCTTTCGGACTAAAACGTGGAACATAAATGGTTGTTTCTGCGAAAATACATTAATCATTCAGTTCCAACAGCCAAACCGTTTCGGAACAAAATGTTGTTTCTGGTTTAAGCATAAACTGTTATAATTTATGTTTCATCATCATAATTTGGAGAAAATAAAAGAATTTAAGAGAAGGAGGTTCATATTTATTTATATTTATTATGTAAGTGTTGCGTATTGTCAAGCATGCAGTAATAATAAGATAACACAGGTGTCAACTAGGTGAATGCTGAGACTCGAGTTTAAAGGGAAACATAATTTACTTTGGTCCATTCACGTCTTATCTGACATCGATGAAATTGTACTCATATGGGTTTGTTTGACTAGATCACCTTGCTAGCTATTCGGAATAGTAACTGACAGATAATTTACTTTGGCCCATTCACGTCTTATCTGACATCGATGAAATTGTACTCATATGGGTTTGTTTGACTAGATCACCTTGCTAGTTATTTGGAATAGTAATTGACAGATCAAGTTTGACGTTCGATTATATTTCCATGTGAATAAGTTGTTTCTATATTAATGAGCCGACAATCGGTGAAGTACACACCTTGTTTGATATAGGTATAAAATGAACATCACCCAAATCTTAAGCACTTGGTTGTTTGTTTATTTACCCATCTGCACTCCGCTCTTGCCGCGTTCGAGACGCCACTGCTACTTACTGATCGCTTTGGGGGTCTCCTTGTGGCCGAGAAAACTCGCAGTAGCTTCCCTTGGGTCGGTGGTTCATTTTGGTGTTTTGAAGGGTTCTTCAAAGACCAAATATACTGGTAGCCATGAACAGCCAATTATGCCCTGAAAATCCTAAAACAACAACAACCAACCAATTGCTATTTTTTTTACAAATGGTAAACTAAAATTCAATTATGATTTGTAGTGCTTTATATGAGCATGAAAAATATAACACAAATTACTTTTAATATTGATTCAAACAATATTAAAGCCAAACTAAATACAAATTGACAGAAAAAGATTCAAAACGAACGGGATCTCGGTGTCCAAGAGTTTGTACAAAGACTGATATTATGTAACAGCGCCATCTGAAAAACTATATTTGTTCACGCAGAAACACATACCACTGCCAATGGCTTGTATACATCATGAGTGTTCTAGGAAACGCAGATTAAATTTTCTGTAATATTAATACAAATTTGTAAGCGTATGAAAGACCTATCTATTTTAGTCATGAAATAACAAAATAATAAGTTATATAATCTACCCCTGTACTACATTATTTTTATATACACTGTACCAACGGTGCAATTAGAGCTGTGTGCGGTTCTCTGCTCGATTTGTTCGAGCCTCTAAAACACATCCTCTCTCTTATCATATGTAACACATACATTGCGACATTTTCTTCTTGTTACTTGCTTTATCGTGACAGGCCCGTTTACCGCCTATTGTCTACACTCACTGTGCCTACTCTGTAATAGTTTTTTTAGTATGTATCATTATGTACCCCATTTTGTTTAAAAGCCATATCAGATAGGGAATGACATTTTATTTCGAAAATAGAATGAAGAAAATTTCGTCTTTGACAAGTATTAAATTAACGAGTGATATGTAGTAAATTACAGAGTGATCTATATCCAATTAACGAGTGATCTGTATTGAATTAACGAGTGATCTATATCAACTTAACGAGTAATCTATATCAACTTAACGAGTGATCTATATCAACTTAACGAGTGATATGTATTGAATTAACGAGTGATCTATATCAACTTAACGAGTGATCTATATCAACTTAACGAGTGATATGTATTGAATTTATGATTGATCTGTCCTGAATGGACGAGTGATCAGTATCCAAGTAACGATTGATCTGTATCCAAGTAACAAGTGATTTTTATTGAATGAATGAGTGATCCGTCCTGAGTGGATGAGTGATCTGTATCCAATTAAAAAGTTATCTCTATCCAATTAACAATGATCTGTATTGAATGAATGAGTGCTCTGTACTGAATGGACTAGTGATCTGTATCCAATTAACGAGTGACCTGTATCCAATTAACAAGTGATCTGTATTGAATTATTGAGTGCTCTGTCCTGAATGTGATCTGTATCAATTAACAAGTGACCTGTATTCAAGTAACTAGTAGTGTGTATTACTTTTTCACGAGTGGATCAGAAAACACCATTCAAACCGATGTAACACGAGACCTGATTATCAACAATCTTATTTTAGAGTGACTTTAATTTGTTTTATTTGACAATTCTCCTTGGACTTAAAGCTGTAATATATGAATAACTTTCGACGTTTTTCAAAATAGTCATGGCTAGAGGATTTTGTACAGGCATGACGAAAAATATGCACATATAATCCTATTGCAATACATGTAATCACACGTAATAAATCGTTTTCAACTATAATTAATCGCTAAACTTTGGAAAGTAAATTAGAATCAATATATGTTATTAGTAACTTCATTTTTACATTGAGATTCTTTGAAGTCAGATAATGCTGTCCATATTGTCTGGAACACACATCCGAAAGGTAATGCCATTTTTCCAAAGAATGTGCGCACTTTTGAAAGACATGTTCACTGTACTTTTAGATGGACTACTGAAAGGGGTGGCTCTTTGTACTATTGGAAGGACTACCTCGCTGTGTTGTGGAATAACTGGCTCGCGCTATTATTGGAAAGACTGGCTCACTTTTCAGATTTTTGCTGCAACATTGCTTTTTATCATGCTCTCTGTTTGTGGACAATTGTTTGATACAGCTTTGTTACTTAAAACTTACTTGCTATCGTACTTTACAGTAAACTGATTGTTCCTAAAGAATTCACATTATTCACATACCCCTATTTGAATACCATTCTTTGTTCGATCGTTAAAATCTCCTAAACTGCTAGGCATTTGCTCCCAGTAATAAACATACGTTATACTTCCAACTCTTTTTCCGTTTTTTTTAAACTCTATATTAATACAAATCAATACCCCATGCTGAAATTATTCCGAATGCTTCCATTAGATCTGGCGCTACTAATTTGAAAGTTAAATTGACAGCAGTAACGGCCAAGAATGTTGTGCCTCCATTTATGTCTAATGATCGTTTATAGTTTAGTAATACTGAAAAATATTCAAGACTATCTCTGTAGCTGTGTGCGGTGGGGTTTTATTCATTTAGCTTGATTCAAAACAAAGTAACAAACAAAACCCGCTAATCTTGATTCTCATGCCAAGAAATATGCAAAGTATGGTCATCTTTTCAACTTAGAAAGCGAAGGCTGCAGATTTAAGCTTATTATGTCTACAGTTTAATCAAAAGCCAGATTATTCCTTTTCATAAGACAAAATAAATATATTTATAATTCGTTACCATACCATCTTTGCCTTTTGCTTTTAGGCGCTTCTTGTTCTGCCGTTTTTTTTTCTTCTGAAGATGTTAACTTCGTACAAAAAAATGTAATTAATTTATATTTGGTGTAATTATTCATTACTATATGTTGGGAATTTTTCTTTCATTCTTACCATATAACTACATCTGTATTGCAGTGTCGCTCAATACATGAGTCTGTGTGTGCTTGTTTGTGTGTGTATGTGTGTGTTTGTTTGTGTATGTGTTATTTGGATTTTTAACGTAGCTTTAACAATTTTTCAGTCATATCGCTGCAGTGCGACAGTTAATAGTGATGTCTAGCACTGGAGCATCATGCCGCAGGCATGTAGCATGATATCCCACCCAGTCAAATTATCATGACACGAGGCCAACCAGTCCTAACACTAACCTATCAACGCTGAGCGCCAAGCGAGGCAGCTGTTAGTACCATTTATGTAAGTCTTTGGCATGACTCGGCATGGGATCGAACCACTACCTCCCGCATTTGAGGCGGTCTCTCTAACCACTAGGCCACCAGAGTATATACGTACGTGTGTGCATGAGTGCGTGCGTGCCTACGTACGTACACGTACGTACCCGTACGTACGCACGTACGTACGTACGTAAGTATATACATACATACATACATACATACATACATACATACATACATACATACATACATACATACATACATACATACTCATTTTCAAGTGTATAATGTACAGTCTATACATGGTTGTTTTCTTGACATTAGTGCTATAAAAGAATTAGCTGTAGCTGCGTCACATTGCTTGTATTGATATAACTCTGCTAATTACGAGAATAATGAATACCTTCAGATAAAGGTAAACATTTTACTTGTAATCAAAGAGTTTCTACTTAAATATGAATGAACCAGCATGAAAACATTATCAGGCTACGCTTTCGTCAGCTTTCGGATGGACATCTGTCTAAGTAGGGAGAGTTTATTTCCGCACTTGCCAGACGATGCATGTAAATTATCGCTGACTTGTAGTGATTACTGAAGATCAGGTACATGCGTTAACGTAATTAATCTTTCGTATCGTGATAAAAAGTAGCTATACGTACTGAAAATCGTCGACGCATGCTCAGTTTTACAAATGTGCCGTCTTTCAATATCGCAGACACTCTCCGATTCCAGTTTGCTAACTTTTGCAGCATAGTCAACAGACGGTTGCTCAATTTTGCATACTTGCCATATGTCGTAACATAGTCAACAGACTCCTGCTCAATTTTGCATACTTGTCATATTTTGTAAAATGACTATTACAGAGGCTTTATTTTAACTATTTGCTAAGGCTTGAGACACATAAATAGAACCCAGTTAAACCAATTTACTTAGTTTGAAACTTTGCAAACAGCCACTCTCATTTATTTATTTGCTCTCTTTTGCAGAGTGTCTACCAGATACTTCTTCAGTATGTTTGCTAAAATTTAGGAAGCAGAATATGTTTATTGATGCTCTGTACCGTGTTTATAATTAGATTATCACCAAAGTATATTAAAAATACTTTTACTTTTACAGTCGCAATGTGGGGAAAAAAATGATAAATTCGTCTCGTCCTTTTAAATTGTCCATCCTCCCTTAAATGGTTGAACCTTATCAACTCAGAAGGTATGGTTAAAACTTTCCAGTATCCTAGTTATGTTAGGCTGAATCTCTGAATATGTCCAAAACATAATTTACGACTTATTTATACATGTGCAAAAGCTATAATTATAAATTGAAACCTAGATATTTTAATAAACAAAGAGATAAAAAAAAATAGAAGAAAATTGAAGTAGGTTTATTTAGGACGTTGGTCTTTATATATGCATGACGAGAAACAATTGTTAGGAAAGAAGAATTTGTATAGAAAAAGTACATAGACCGCATATTTTTAACGTTTGAATACGAGTGGAAAACGTTCATAGATTGAACCAATGTAACAGGTGAATACACCTGGAAAAGGTACAAAGACCGCATAATTTTAACAGTTGAATACGAGTGGAAAACGTTCATAGATTGCACCAATGTAACAGGCGAATACACCTGGAAAAGGTACAAAGACCGCATAATTTTAACAGTTGAATACGAGTGGAAAACGTTCATAGATTGCACCAATGTAACAGGCGAATACACCTGGAAAAGGTACAAAGACCGCATAATTTTACCAGTTGAATACGAATGGAAAACGTTCATAGATTGCATCAATCAATGTAACAGCTGAATACACCAGGAAAAGGTACATAGGACGCATATTTTTATTTTGCTGAAAACGACTCGAAAACGGACATAAGACTATAAATTCAATAGTTGAATAATTGTGGAAAAGGAACATGGATTGTATCAAATTTAGTTATCATTAACAAAGTAATTCCCGAGAAATGTCAAAAAGTAAATTGATAAATGTTTAATAGTGACTAATCTTATCAGTTATGATTGGTAGAAATCTCTTGATACCTTTTCAATAATTGGTGTGATTAGTATTTTGAAATCAGTCACGAAGTACAATACAAGTTTCCACATTATTAGCACATACGGTTAATCGTTAGTAACTGCTTATTTCACTGAAAAGCAACATAACAGTAAAGTAAGCAATATTTATTTTAGATTAAAATTAAATTTTGTCTTGTTTTTAAAGCCTCATAAATCTTATATTTATCATTCTTGCGTAATTTTAGAATTTCTGCAAAATATTATCTTCACTGTTAATAACAAAGTAAAGTATGCAATTGTAATATGCTTGCAATAAACATATGCAAATCGAAGAAAGTTTCTGCATCTACTTTTTCACCAATAAGTTTAATAAAGCAAATTTTATACTTTTTAATTATTATTATTATTATTATTATTATTATTATTATTATTATTATTATTATTATTGCTGTTGCTGTTATTATTATTATTAATTAATTAATTATTATTATCGTTTTTTATTATCATCATTGTTGTTATTAATATTATTATTATTATTGTTATTATTGTTATTATTATTATTATTATTATTGTTGTTGTTATTATCATTATTATTAATCATATTATTATTATTACTATTACTATTATTATTATTATTATTATTATTATTATTATTATTATTATTATTATTATTATTATTGCTGTTTTCAATAATAAATTGCTCAAAGCTAGATACAACTCTTTATATTTTTCTTGTATTACTGATGCGAAACTTAGTGGACTTTGAAAACATTCATGACTTTTATGCCGTTTTTTAAAGACTGGCATGCTGTTCTGTTTGCATTCTTGCTAGATTTTGCTCTCTTTATGCTCTCTGTTTGTGTCAGAAACTTAATAATTACTGATAAATGTATGCCATCCGTATGACGTGTTCCTGAATGCTGAATATTTATTTGTCATTTTGTTTTGACATTTTGGTTTAGAAAAATTATCAGACCGTTTATTTATTTTTTTCATTGCTAGGCTGCTGCTCCTACATCTAGCCATAAAATAGCTACAATGTAATCTCTTTTGATAGGAGTGATTTTTGTGTACTAATTATTGATGCCAAACCCGATATCGATATTGTTCACATTATGTCCATTTGTTGTGACACTTTTAATTTGAATCATGAAGAGAAATTCCATCTGAAAATCTTTTAAATGTAGAAAATGTAGAAAGCCCACTTAATTTTAATAAGATTTATAATTTAATAAAAAGTCACATCATTCTTGATCATAAAAGAAATAAGGACGAAATGCACATAGTCATTTCCAGTAGTTAGGACATCATTTAAATCTTTGGCAATCTGAAGAAGAAGAAACGAAAGGAAAAAAAACCCACCTCTCAAAATTAATTCAACAAGACAACTCAGCCGCACAGTGTAAAACAAATACGACAAAAGAAGGTGCACTGATTACCGGAACAATGATACATACGCACGCGGTCATATACCTTAGACAAAAGGAACGTTGAACTTGTTTCATAAGAAACAATTTTTAATTGAATTGTTCCAATGTATGAGAGCAAGAAAATAATATAATGGAGGGCTAGCTATATCCCGTCGTTAGCTGTCAAAAGCAGGGACTGTGTTTACTCACTGATCAGATCATATCCGATGATTTTCAGACTGATTAATACTGCTCCAAAAGGTTCTTATAATGTTGCAACCAGTCAACAACTGGTTTCATACAGAATATAGGATAAACGGGTTTGGGAGGCCATGAGTGGTTGATAGACATGAAAAGTACAATTATCTTTTAAAAGCTACTCCTGTTATTAAATGAGAATCGATGGGGGAAAAGCTCGACAGTTGCATTGCCGGTTTTGCTACTAGTTTGGTTTAGGAACTCTAATAATGAAATTATATGTCTATTCCTTTGGTGCAGAAAAGGTGACATAAGTTTCATGTACATTCAGCTTTATATAGGTTTCTTATACAAGAATGATGCTTCTATGCTCATAAATGTTGTTAGAATGAATTTGTTATATGCATATAATAAACACAGTGTGCCATGAAGTTCAATTATTGGCATCCATTTAGTACAAAACAATCCTATATGTAGTTAAGGATTAAGGATAAATGGGGTCCCAGGGGGGGAATGCGAAAAATTGCGCTCGCCTTAACAGGTCAGTGACATCTTACTTCTGACCGCGTGTGTTCGAGTCTCATCTTGGCAAATGTGAATATTTGAAAAGCTTGCCAGTAGCTTCCCGTTCGTTGGTAGCCTTTTCTTCCTCCATCACACATTCTGGCCGCCATGTATAGCCTATAGTGTGCTGAAATATGGTCTTCAACCCTCAAAACCAAAGCAAACTAAGAACATAAAGTGCAGTTTAACATATATTACATACAGAGGCGTTTAGACTAATATTTCCAAATTTAGGAAAATTCGTAGAAAAATGCCCATGATACACTATATGGGTTTTATACAGGCCGTATACATGGTTCTGATTATTTCTTTTAAAACAATGAGTCAAGTAGGCTCTTTGTAAATTTTGATTTTCCATAACTTAGTATCGATTGTTCTCGATATATTACGCAAGATATACGATGCTTGATTCAGATGTAAGTTGTACATCAGATAAAGATTGTGATACTGTCAGACTCTACAGAGTTAGTAAAGAAAATTATAATCGAATAGGTCACACTCTACAGAGTAAATAAAGAAAATTATAATTGAATAGGTGTTTCTTGTGTTGGTATTAGCTTACGGAAGGTCTTCAGTCGGTCGCATTAGCCGATATTGGATTGCAGAGGTCCATGTGTTTATTGAGGACCGACACTTTTAACGGCATGTCAATCTCAGTTATCTTGCATCGTTAACAAGGTAAGAAAATGCTCATTAAAACAATGACACAAAGTAAAATATTCCTTTGACCCGTGGCAAAATGATGATGATGGATATTTGGTTTAATGTCTAAACAAGTGTTCGAATCGATTTGTAATTGTTGAATTAAATATAATAATAAGAAACAATTTCAGACTTTTTTTTTATTTGCGAAGCTTCGCAAGCACAGTACTAGCATTATTCAGTGAGCCTTTAATGACTATATTTATCAGATGACAATTAAAGCTGATTTTATTAAATATATCTCAATAACATTACTTCAGTTGATAGTCAGTCCAATGTACTCATTGATAGTCAGTACAATGTACTAAACTGAGACTCAGTCCAATGTACTCAATTGACGGTCGGTAAATTGTACTCAATTGACAGTCAGTCAAATGTACTCATTGATAGTAAGTCCAATGTACTTAACTGACAGTCAAATGTACTCAATCGACAGTCAGCCAAATGTATTCAATTGACGGTCGGTCAATTGTAGTTAGTTGACAGTCAGTCAAATGTACTCAGTTGACAGTCAATGAAATGTATTCAACGGACAATGAAATGCAGTGGGATGACTCGAACACATATCATTTTTTAGTTCTATGACATCATGATTATTTGTGACGTCAAACTATGATATTTTTCGTTATGCTGTGTGTGGAGAAAGAAATTGGACATGTTTATTAACAAACAAAAAACAACTATACAATTTTCATTTTGATAAAATCATATAAAACAGAATAAACTATATACTGTTGAAACATCGTGTTTTTCGGATTCAATCTCATTTCTCATAAAATATTGTAGCTATGCTTTAAATAAAAGTCATTTCACTATTTTAGGAGATTTTGTTCTGTCTGTCCTTACTTTTATGCTTTGCTCAATCGTTTCCTTTTTAAATCATTCATATATTTTAGCCAGGCGCAGTAAGTAGTTTTCTTTGAGTGAAAATAGATTTCGTGTGGACGGAGATAAGAAATATTGTCAAGCTTACACTAATCGAAGGTGTATTTCTGTTTCTAAACTAATAATAATAATAATAATAATAATAATAATAATAATAATAATAATAATAATAAACAATAATAATAATAAAAAATAATAATGATAACAACAACAATAATAATACTAATATTAATAACAACAACAATAATAATAATAATAATAATAATAATAATAATAATAATAATAATAATAATAATAATAATATTATTAATATTTCATTTTCAAAATTTTCTCTTAGTGGAATGTGTATTAGTTTCATACGATTTAGGGGTACGGTCGACTATTAGGTTTTAACTTTGTCGTTTTGTACATCTTTCGTACAACATGTTAAAGTTTTCCATATGTCTATATATATATATATATATATATATATATATATATATATATATATATATATATATATATATATATAATTCTCGCTGCGTTCTAAGCAGAATAATCACAAACGCTCTTGTATAATCACATAACGTCGCTTGTATGTCTTTATAAAGATCGTTGGAAACACAGCAAGTGCTTTTTAATCATTTTTTGATTTTATTTTTATAAAGCCATGCAAGGGTATGCCATTTTCGCCTAATATATGTTCAATTAAGTCGTTACAAGTACATTGACGTAAAGAAGCCGAATAAGTGAAACGTGAATTTAGATTCAATATCCTTTAAAAGTTTTCAATTTTCTCGCTCTCTCTACTTATATACTGATATTTATTGTCATTACCCAGTTTTTTGAAGTGGAATACGCAATTTCTTTTATATGTCTTCATTTTATCTAATTTACTCTTCGATATGTTTTATATTTGTGTTATATTGTCCTGCATCAGTCACATTAGTCTTGTAAAAAAAAAAGAACTTTGGTTAGTTTTCACCCCGACCCACCACCTAAGTTGGGTGTGGGCGATCAGATACTGTATAACTATTGCAATGTCATTCGACAAAGTCACAGAGTGATTTCCTTGCTGTAGTCCTTTATGTTCAGACCAAATATAGTTACTCTCCTTGAGAAGATTGTTATGGGATCAAATGATCAAAGATCAAAATTATTCGCACACCTTATCGTTTGTTTGTATCCCCCACCCCCGATTTTAGAAACTAAAAGCATGAGATATATAACAAAATGCACAAAAAGTTGTGATTTCATTCATTAGTTTATAATTGCTAGCTTGATTATCGTCAAGAGGTCCCTAACATGTTCTAATTATTGGCGTTTTCAATGCAAACAAGAAAACTGATCTCGATTCATTTCTGGTTTCTAGAATAGTCTATTTTAGTAAAAACGGGGGTAATTATTGATACAATTTTAATTAAGTAAATGTTTGCGTCCAGTATGTGCAATGTCTAGTCTTACTATTTCTAAAACAAAATAAATTATAAACAATAGGATGTATTCTTGTTACCATGTGTTCGAAGAGATGTAAATTCAAATTCTACTGAATTATTGCGATTTTCAAAGACGGTGAACTATATCACATATGGTGCTTAAAAACAAAAAGCATCAAAGATGGCGAACACACATTTTTGCTGAAGTATCATTTTTGTAAAAGAATGCTTCCTACGAAAATGAAGGGAAAAAAAAGTTCCATAACGCCAAAGCTAAGCCTCTAACTGACCGAAAGTTTCTTAACTTGGGTTAGTTTATTATTCTTACTTTCTCTTTTGTTGTTTGTGATTTTTTTTTTCAATTTTGTTTCTTTGTTCGTTTTCCCACCCAGACGTTTGATTGCGGTCGCGCCCTCTCTGCTGATATTTCTTTCATTTACTTAATTAAAACCGTTGTTCTGTATCAATAATGACCCCAGATATGGAGTCTTATACAACTAGATTCGAAGCAATCAAGAAATGTCCCCTTGTTCGTGATTCTATTAGACAAGAACGTGAATAATCTCAAGTTGAATTTGTAGAAGGAACAAAACAGTTATTTAAGCGTATCACAGAAACAACTAAAAAAAATATGCAGCAGTTACTGAAAGTCTTCGTGTCCAACGTTGAAGATACTACGAAAACAAAAAAGCTTTTGTAAGATTTTCCAGCCGTAATAGATCAACAACGTCCTGCAGATGTAGGTGGTGATGAATGTGGTGATGAAGAAAAAAAATAAAACCAAAAAAAGTAATGAAACGAAGAAGAGTTATCTGGTTTTAGGGTAAAATATACTGAGACAACTATACAAGTAATAAATAAGATCAATATGTGTGATTTATGTGCGCTTGCTAACGCGAGTTTTTTCTCAAGGACACTAATTTTTAAACCCGAATATGTTGAATGTGTAAATTGTGTAACATGGTACAATTGGTTTTATTGAATAAACCGAAACCCTAATCAAACTTACATATATCTGATTCTATATGTGTTAAAATAAATCAAATTAGTAAAAGTATTACACAACGAGGAGAAAAACCAGCAAGAGCATCTAAGAAGTCTTTTCAACCAGAACCTCTTAAACAAGAACCTTCTCAACAAGAACCTTTTGAGCAATAACAATACTTTCAACCTCTTCTGTCAAAACAACATGTACAACTTTCTACTACTCTGCAAAAAAACACCTCCTCAACAAAACCTTTCTACTGCACCTTGCATCAAAACCAAAGATTTCTCAACAAAGGCAATTTTTTCCTACTCCACAAAACAATACAACTTTCTCCACCGCAGCAACAAATACAACTTTCTCCACCGCAGCAACAAATACAACTTTCTCCGCCACAGCAACAGAAAAAACATTCTTATCGAGGTCCTCCAAAGCATACAGAACAATTACTACCTTTACCATTAAAAACTTCTTTTCTAGAAACATAACTTTCTCAATAAATAAAACGACGTACTTCTCCTGGGCTTTATAAAAACATGTTTGTTGATGATATTTAATCTCTATTGGACGAAAGATCGATGGCATTATGTATTGCTAGTAAATATGAACACAGAGCGGCATATTTTAATTCTGATCTTGTTAAAAAATGAAATACTGAAAGATGTATTGCTGAAGTACATGCCACTGATAGATGTCTATAGATTATTTAGATACTATTCGTATTCGGGATTTTACTGAATTTAAACAAGATGTAAACAATACAAAAAAAAAACAACTTAGTTCCGCCTAAAAGATCTCCAAGATTTTCCAAAAACAAAGGATGATGATGATGATGATGATGATGATGATGGCTGCAAAGAAGATGCTTTTATGCAGCTGTGCCAGGAAGAAGCAGTTTTGTTTCTTGTCCTCATAATATTCTTTCTGACGTAGATAGATTTAAAATTAAGTTTGGAGGAAAACGAGCTGGAAATAATTTTCCAGAAAGTATTAATGAACTACCTGATATTTGTCAACGATTATTTACAGGCGGTGTCATGGACATTACTGTTTATCGGTCTCTCAGTGATAAAATCGTTGATGATTATTAGAGTGACTAAATGAATATACATAATGCTCAACGTGAACCGATTATGGTCAGAGTGATACATGTGCCATTACCTACTTATAAAGCGATCTACTGTGATGGACTTGGTAATGTTGTTCAGGGTTTATTTAGAAGGGTAGCTCCAAAAGCAATACCGATGGTAAAGCAACTATAAATGAAAACTATTGGCGTTGTTTGTGATAAAGCTTCTTGTGCTATTGGTAATGAATGCCGGTAAAGCGTTTTCAGCAATCAATGATAGATTAGTACGATTAATGTGACGAAAACCACGACCACTAAAATTACCCAGCACTGCAGTTATGCCTGGAAAAGTAGGTAAAATAAAAATAAAGCTGCAAATTATAAACTGAGTTGTTGGATGAAGCACAACGCATATAACTACAAATTTCATAGCAGAAAGTGGTCTTCGTGTTAGACGATAATAATTATAATAAAATGTTTAAACATATATATGATCAAGCATTCGACCTGGATGTGCCAGTTCCTGAGGATGAATCTGAAGGTGATTATCAGTTTTATGATGCATGAGAACCGAACGCACACGGAAGAATCGAATAACATGAAGCATTTATTGAAGTAAAAGGTGAAAGTTTGTAAAATGCTGATAATACTGTATATGCAGCTGCTGGGGAAATTGAATTTTGTTAATAATGGTATTATGACAATATTTGAAAGTACTACATACATGACTGACGGAAGATATATCGAATCAATTCAGAAAGACGTCGATGTTGCTACAACAATAACATGTTTTGCAAGATATTCCGATGATTATTACAAGAACAATAGGTCCATCAATGATGTTGGTCAAAGACACTTCTAACCATCCTGATCATTAATACGTAACTATTGATAATATAAGAAACGCTACAGGAACTGCAGAAAAGAAATACATGCAGTAATATCGATGAATGATAATTTCATCTTCAACTGCGACACGTCGATCAATTTTAAAGGGTAATACAAGATTTGCATGTTGAGTTCCAATGTCATAAATTTTCAGATTTTGTAGAGATGTTAGAAATGTTATATTTGGCGCTAAACATATAGTTGTACTTGTAAGAAAGGCTGCTGACGACGATACAATATGGCGTAATGCTGCCGTTGCTGCTGGTAAAGTAATACTGACAAAGCTCTCACTGTGGATGCCGGTAATGACTCCAACAATTGCTGAAGAACACAAATTACATTCTGTTATGGATCAAGGCGGTAAATCATCATTATCATCATTGACGGTGATACATATAGCGTTCAAAGTACTGTTAATTGTTATTTGCATAGCATATCGCATCACAACAAGGTGTTTGCGAACCACGACATATTTTCATTGCTTTTCAAAGTTCACCCTGATTAAATACTCAAGAACAAAACCATATGACGGTGATAATTGTATCTTCAGGAAGTACTTTTTGTAATTGTTCACGTACCCGCAGATCTTACACATGTACAAGAACAATTATATCTTAAGCCTGGCTGTACATCAATAATTCATTCCTTAGTTCTGGGCAACAGTTTGTTTCTTATAGTACCAAGCGAGTCAACTGTTAGTACCATTTTAATAAATCTTTGGTATGACTCAGCTGGTGGTCGAACCTGCATCCTTCCGTATCCAAGGCGGGCGCTCTAATTATTTATACAACTGGACCGGTCTTGAAACAGTTTGGAATAGGTTTACTGGCATCTAGCATTTGGAATGGGGTCAAGGAGTACATCGTACATTCACGTACATTCTAGTTTGAATTTTAGCATTTAGCTCGTGATCAAAACGTATTGGAACACGATACACATTTATGTACATAGGTTACTGATGACTCGTGTTTCAAGATTAGCCTTGGTTGCCTTATGTGTCTGGAATCAATTTTCCTGGATCTGATCGTGTTGGAAAGAAACGTGTGGATTGTGTGCATATAAAAGAAAAAGGAATCTTAACAATTTTATTGGTGTGGTTGTTGTGTATGTATCTTATAACCTCAACGTATTATTTGTACATGCTGTATACGTACTTATCCTATCTACATCCGTACATGATGGGGATGGGATGCATATTAACATGTGCCACGCCCTATTATACAATATAACATTTTCCAGAGAGTTTATTAAAATTTCGTGTTTTAAGTTTATTGTTTAAGAACTCTTCACGGTAAAAATACAAACTTGATTAGATGTTATGTACCACATCTATAGAAAAGTAAAGGGCACATTGCATATTTTAATGTTATGGTAACTGTGTCCAATTAGTGAACAGTTTTAGTTTTCATTGCTTAAACATAGTGTCTTTCCCCACAGTTTGAAACTTGATGTAATGCATTACTAGAATACCACACTTTTACCACACAATAGGTGTCTGTAACTTATATTTCACACATAAGTTCTTTAATCAAAATTATGCTTTGAATTAATTTCCCGAGTACTGTTGAAAATGGAGTCATGAAACTAGATAATCGAATGTGTTCCTGTTATTAGTACACACTATCAACCAAACAAGTCATTGCGACATAAATTGTACCCTTTCCTGACATTAATAGGTTAAGGATTTATGTTTAGCTCATGACCATATGTTTCGTGCAACCATGCAATAAACATACCAAATAACTTAGCTACTTAGGGGACTCTAAAGCGCTGGCCATTACTAATCGCTGCCATCTCACTTCAATCCACCATGTTCGTTCGCATCTCATGCACTGCTAATGTGGGCATGGAACATCATCTTCCCTTTGGTCGGTGTGGTTCCTCCCGGGTTTTATAATATATATATATATTACTGATAAATTGTTACTATGTATCAGTGTATATTACATACAGGCATAGTATTAGATTAGTCTCAATAATTTTCCTTTATTTAGATCCGTGAACGGGTAGGCAATACACACTAGGACGTGTGTGTCTTTTCTCACCCAAGCGACAGAGAAATCTAGCTGTTTTGCTAACCTTACTTTTCTTATCTCAGTCTAGTCATCTCAGACCAGTCGTCTCAGGCATGGTGTCCACGCGCTGAGAACTACTTTTAACCAAAAAAAAAACCTTCTTGTCTTCTGCTGTGCCATAGTTGTTCTCAAATAAAACAACAACAACAACAGCAAATAATATATAACCAAAACATAGTTACTTAAGGTCAATCTGTCTTAAAAACACACCAAAACAAAAATATTTTGATAGAGACAAATACACACACGCAATCTATTTCGAGGTTTTAATATTATGTTAGTTAGTTCGTTCAAACTAGCATGGTCAAGTTTATCCTATATGCAGGACTAGCTCAGTACATTTTCAGATCATTAAATGTAGCTAAAGCAACCGAATTAGTTGTCAACACATCGCGTGAAACATTGTATATACTGTTAGCTACATTTAATGAAGCTGACCTGAAAATTTACCTTGCTACAGATAGGATAAAATTATCAATGGTGTTTGAAATGAACTATGTCAGAAAACACTGATCCATGCACATAAGACTATATTTCATAGCATTACAACTCTCTAAACAACAACGGAAAACTTAGCAACAGTTAGAAATGTGTTATGTCAAACATGCTATATTATAATTTTGTTAAGCATCTCCGTTGTGCAACAGCTGAATATACCTGCAATATTTATTGACAAATAATACACTTACCAGCCTTTGGAATCATTTATCCCTCAACACACTAATCCATAAGCAAATTTCACTGCATCACTTGCCATATTTCCAAGACAGAAATATAAATTCTCAAAGAATCAAAGTTTAGCACATTGTTATTCTCTGGGGTCCGCATATTTGGAGTTTGATGAGAGTCTTTTATACGGGAGAGTGGGGTACTCAAAATTGGAAATGATAAAAGGAAACAGTTTCTTTCTAATAAATTTTACCTATTTATTGTTAATTTCATATAACATCCATATATTAAATGTGATAATACCTCATTACTGTGCGACGTTTTATGTTGTTATTTTTCTTTGCTCACGCGTATGAACATTGTACTTCGGACGCAACGGTCACACCACAGCCCTCATTAACTTATTTGTATTCATGCGCCACATGTAAACATTGCGAGGTGCACACTTTTAAAGAGTTTTTTTTTTACTTTAAAGGATAATATTGGGTGAGAAAAATAATCTACGTTGGGGTTTGGACCGAGACAATGAAATCCCAGCCGCGGGTATTTATGACAAGCCTCGTGGGGAGACAAATAATATAACCCTTAGGCTGGGATTTCATTGTCTCGGTCCAAACCCCAACATACATTCTATATGTCTTAAATGAAGTGTGAAATATTATATGTGGAAACCAGTGTATCGATTTGGCAACTCAATACATCAAAGTATTAAGCCGAGTAAACGTCTGTAATTTTTCAAAATTACTTTCAGGCCTTGATCAAAACCTATTCCAAGACTTGCATTATTAGTTCAACGAAGTTGCTATCACGTGATAAGGTCAAAACTATTACTGTAGGCGTGTTGACCAGTTCAGCGAATCGAAATACGTAATATTTTTTTTCTAAAAATGTACATTTTAAAATTATTGGCCCTTTAATACATTGTTTACTGACCTGTGATATATGATACTGGCCGACGAGGAAGCCAAAAGTTGTGTTTCACAGTTCAATAAAACAATGTATTGCACGAAACGAAAGCCCATAATTGTTTTATTGCTTTCATTACATCTAACTATCGGCAAATAACCAATTCATTGAGTGAGAAATCCTCTTTAGTTTTCATTACATCTAACTACCGGCAAATAACCAATTCATTGAGTGAGAAATCCTCTTTAGTTTTCATTACATCTAACTACCGGCAAATAACCAATTCATTGAGTGAGAAATCCTCTTTAGTTTTCATTACATCTAACTACCGGCAAATAACCAATTCATTGAGTGAGAAATCCTCTTTAGTTTTCATTACATCTAACTACCGGCAAATAACCAATTCATTGAGTCAGAAATCCTCTTTAGTACTGCCATCTGCTTCACTGGGAGCCATTAAGATATAAATAAATTATAGTTTTATCCAGCAATCTGATTGGTTTTTTCCCCATCCCATCCATTGTGCGCAATACGATCTTTTGTGGAGCTGAAATCACTACAAAAAAATAAATACCAGTCATGAGAACCCTAGTGTCGAGCGAACAAAACAACATCAACGTGAGGCTGGCTTGAGGTCCAAGTTTTCCGTATTTCAATGACTACAAGACAGCAGTCATCGCCAATTAAAGGGTTCATAAACGAGCTGATAAAACAAAAATAGTTTTCTTCTTCTGATCAACGTTTGAATGAGGTGCCAGCCAGTACATTTTGAAAACCGTTGATCGTTATTTCATATCATGTAATATGTATGATACCCGACTTCCTATATCAAACGATGCAATTCTTGCACATGTAAATATTCCCATAATTCCCTATGGAAGGCGATGGAGAGGGATCAGTTTTACTAAACTAATCAAACGTTCTGCGAGTATTGTACATTATGAAGCCTGCTGCTATTAGTACGACTATTTACTTTTAACTAAGTAACATGTAAGAGATAAAACCAACAAGTTTTTTAAAATTCAAAGCATAATTTATTTTCCTCGAATTCAAAGTGAACATTTGAACAGAACTTACGGTAATGGGAATTAAATCTCAAATAGTCTTAAAGTACTCTCACCAGTCCCAATTAATAAAGTTCCAACTGAATTTCAGTAATATTCCAAGTAAGTTTCAATATTTAAAAGGTTGCTGTGACTATAGTCTCGAACGTGGTAGTGTGTCATTAGCCTGAAGTTTGATAATATTATATGTCTTTTCATGTATCACAATAATATAACCCAAAATATGTTCTTGTCTGAATTCAGTAATTCCAAATTATTGTTCCAGTCCAACAATATTATAGGTGATCAATTTGTTTATCCAGTGCCTCCTAAAGAAATACTAAACACAACAATATGACTAATTCTGCCTCCGATATTAAATGCAAGAATGAGGAACATCTCAAGTAAACAAGAGTATAAACCTCTATGTCGTAATTACCATTTTCTGAAAATACTCTGTTAAATAATGGAATTTTATAGAACAGACTAAGCTGACAACAAGACAAGTTCTGTTACAAAAACCATAATCAATAACAATCAAGAACATGGGAGAGATCAGGTAGATCACGTATTTCTATGATGAATAACAATGTACAAAACCCAGTCTCAAATAAACATGCTAACTTCCATTGATAATGATCCTAATATTTGTTTACAAAATGAAAGTTCCTTGTCAAGTACACAATAAACTTGATTTGGACAAGGTCAGCTCCAAAATATAATTATACATGACATGTAATTACGCAGTAAAAGCCCTAAAATCAAATTAAATATACATATAACTAGTAGCTGGCTAATTACTTGGTTTTAAATTGAGAGATATCTTCCCTATACAGACTCCCCATTATCAATTAACATAATTTCTGAAATCTAAGAAAGTTATAAACAGAAACGTAAATACAAATTGTAAATACCTAAGGTTTGTTACAATATATTTGAAAAAAAAACATCATACCCATCGAAACAAAATC
Organism: Unio pictorum; assembly: GCA_030141615.1. Taxonomy (NCBI): domain Eukaryota; kingdom Metazoa; phylum Mollusca; class Bivalvia; order Unionida; family Unionidae; genus Unio; species Unio pictorum. The sequence goes on along the minus strand of JARLTB010000220.1, from coordinate 26,425,139 downwards.
AATAAGTGTTGTACTGCACGGTTTAGAAAAGAAATGCAAATAAAAAATCGTTTCAGAACTGTGCAAATACTTCTTGATGCAAAAAAAACAATGACGTCTTGATCATGTGACTTAACGCAGTTTCACATATCATGTGATGTTGTCCCCTCCCCCTTTAAAATATTACACATCACGATAATTATGTAAGAAGAAGCATTTCCTGACGGACAACTCTAGATGGGTGAACAGCCTAAACATAAGTTCAACTAGCCGAGGCAAATATGTGCTACACAGTCGATAATGGAGAACAAGGCGAACCCAGTAAGTTCGTTTTGTATCTATTGAACCATTTCTCTAAATACAAGCAAACCGTTTTCCTTTCTGACGTGATAATGTTTACATAAATGTTATACGCTGGGCTTTAAGGAGATATGGAAAAGCATAGGAACAGAGAACAACAGGGCAACAGTGATGTACTTTAATTTCAAAGTAATAAATTAAAACACTGTTTGATTTACAGTTCAACACCATTAGAAAAAAATCTTGCACAACAATTAACATTATTTTTACATCAATCTGTTTTAATAAGTTGTTTCCATCCCGTAATTTAAGTACCTACATTTGAAATAAATCTTGATGGAATAAATTTATACAGAATACCGTATAAAACCACAATGACGGAAAGGCCGTAGCATGTTCCTCTTTCAGGTTATATCGATGCCTGAAGGTTGGTTTGACACAAGGGTCATTAGATCTTGACCCATCTTCTCAGCGCATTAATACGCAATCTACTACGCTCCTCAGATTTAATACTCTATTAGACTATATTGCTGCCTGAGAGCTTTTTTGACCCTAGAGACATGTAAACATGTCTTTGCGCATTAATACACGAGTATGTTGACTGGATTCTATCGTTTGTCTATTATCAGAGACTGAAATCCAATAAAAAATTATACGTAAACAACCAGATTATATGGTGTGTTTTCACTTACGTCACGATTGTGTACGCAAATACCCACAATGCAACGCGAGAGAATCTTGCGCCGCCATTTCTAGTCCCTAACAAACCTTTATCGACATTCATCATGTATCCGTTGTTTTCAAGTGACGTCAGAAACGTTTCTTTGTATGCTTATTTGTTTGATTAGGATTTTTAACTTGGCTTTAACAATTTTTTAGTCGTACCGCTACGAACTCTGCAGTGAGGCAGTTTATAGTGATGTCTAGCACTGGGGCATCATGCCGCAGACATATAGCATGATGTCCCACCCAGTCACAATATCCGGACACCAGGCCGACCAGTCCTAACACTAACCTCTTAATGCTGAGCGCCAAGTGAGGCAGCTGTTAGTACCATTTTTTGTAAGTCTTTGGTATGACTCGGCAGGGAATCGAACCCACGATCTCATGCTTCCGCGGCTGACGCTTTAACTATTAGGCCACCGGAGCGGTTCGTCACAAAACGTGTGTTGACAAAGGTTTGTTAAGGACACAGAATCGGGTGTTTGCGTACTCAATCGTGACGTATGTGAAGAAAAAAAAACCATATTCAATCGAATACACTGATTTAAGTGTCGATAATGATATTTACTTAATCGAAATGATACATAGATTCTATTTATAAGTATGTGCCACTATAGCAAGAAAATACAAATAAATTATATCTAAAGACAATCAAGTGATGTCGAATCGTAATCGTGCATATTGCTATCAAATAGAAATGCAGTTTTTTATTTTTTGTTATACAGACAAAATTGTGTTGTTTCTATAAATAAAAATGCTGCATGATGTCTGTAAGCTTGTCACCTTGAAAAAGTATTTCCAGACAATGGTCATCGGGATACAATAAAAGTTACAGTGGTTCTGACGTGCTTCATTGTGGCGTTATCTGCAAACAGTGTTGTGTTCAGCATGCTATCTTGTAACGTCATTATCCGTGTAAGTGAAAAACTCCCGTCTTCATATTAAGTAACACCTTTACATCGTGCATTTTGACTTTTGTAGAGAAAACCTAGTAGAAAATACAATTTGAATTGAGTGTGATATTACTTATGAATGGTCTCTTTTGACTGGCGGACCATACAATTCAATCTTAGACTCCAGCTCAGTTGCTGGACACACGGTACTAAATGTATGGGGAAAATGGGAACCAGTTTGAAAGTGGGTACAAAATAGAGTGGGCCAATTCAAATATCTTGGTTCCATAATCATGGAAGAGGGATCAAGAGCAGAAATTTTGTCACGAGCAGCACAAACAACGGCAGCTATGTCAAAGCTTAGACCCATCTGGAGAGACAAGAACATCTGTCTGAAAACTAAAATCAGACTATTGAGAGCACTAGTCATCTCAATCTTTCTGTATTCATGTGAGGCCTGGACCCTGACAGCAGACTTACAGTGAATAATTCAGGCACTTGAAATGAGATGCTACAGAACCATCTTTGGCATCTCTTACATGGACCACATCACAAATGAAGAAGTGCGCAACGCCATCAAGCACAAAGTAGGCCATTATGAAGACCTCCTCACCGTTGTCAAAAAGAGAAAACTGAAATGGTATGGCCATGTCACTAGAGCTAACAGTTTATCCACAACAGTACTGCAGGGTAATGTCCAAGGTGGTAGAAGGATAGGTAGACAGAGACAAAAGTGGAGTGACAACATCACAGAATGGACCAGGAAAAGTTTTGCAGAGACACAGGCATTGGCACATGATCGAGTCAAGTGGAGGTAACTGGTCAGATGTTCAGCAGCACTTTGCCTCAACGACCACACTAGGTCAAGAGACTCATGATGATGACGAAAAAATAGAGTATATATGGGTTTGGATGGCCAGGATTGGTCGGATGGCTAGGATTGGGTGGATGGCCAGAATTGGTTGATAACTAGTTACTTTGTAAAAGCAAAATCTTTTGAGAGCTTATCCTAGTTGTAAGTGTAAAATAAAATAGACATTGTTTTATTGAAAGAATTTCAGTCCTCTAACAGTCTTCAGTTTGGAACACTTATTACTAAAGTTAACACCTGAATTGAAAGTGCGGAATTGAAAGCACATGTTTGAAACACGCGACTCGTGTCATTTTCTCTACACAGAAGCTGCCGTCCAGGTTTCAGCTATTCCGATAATTATAGTTGTATTTCATGAGCAGAAATGTAACGTTACTGAATTTTTAATGTCGTGGTGCTTTCATAGAATTACCATGGGAACTGAATTAGTAACGTGAGTCCTATATTATCTCCAGCCCATGCCAAATAGAGCTTAGTATCTTCACTTGAATTCGTAAGGTCTCACTGGATAGTTTCGTATTTTGACGACTCCCTAATTTTTATGGTAGAAGGCATGAACCTAAATATTATAAGCCTAGCATTTATAAATTGATTTAGAAGCTAAATCTGTAATGTGGTTTAGATTTACAACGGCTTAGAGTTAGACTTGAAAATGGTTTGGCTTTTATTTTGGTGACTGCCTGTCACAGTTAGCCTAGCATTGGAGATCAAATGCGTAACTTTAGCTGCAAATGAACAGCCTACTTGGCTTATGTAATTACGTACCGGTATGTCTGTTCCAGGCGTAAATATCGAGATGGCTGAGGGGTGATGAAAAGTATGCTAATTTGTTATAACACTAGTGAACTATATTTATGCATAAAGCACATACTGATTATTCAAAGTAGCTCTTTCCTGTGAACATGAATGCAAAACAGGGGTTGGTGGTAGTCTTTTTTTTCTGTATAAAAGCCACCAGCTGTATAAGGAATTAACCTGATTGCCGCAGTCAAAATCGCACATGCATGCTTTCTATTTAAAAACAATCATTACTTTGTTTTTATTTGTAACTTCAGTCTAAAATTCTTTTAATTTTCTGCAATAGGTCATTGTCGGATGAAAATTCACCAGACAAACTATCGAGCGAGATCTAAGCTAGGGCCTCCAGAAATCTAGTCTGGTTTCCTGTTTTGTATATCCTCCCCTAACTCAGGGAGCATACGAAGCGGGGAGCCAGATTACCTGAAATCTAGTCCAAATCAAAAGGATCAAGTATATAGTGTTCTACTTCACTTCTTCATTCCCTCCGATAATTCATTCTTTTTTACTGCGACAACATGTTCTGTTGACACGTAATAGTTTATTACAACTTCAAGTCTTTGATCATTGATTAAAATTTCACATATTACAATCAACGACATGTGTTTGCACGGGTCCCTATGTGCATTATTTATTTTATCAATTTTATTTAAACGATTTCGATGGATTTTGTTAAAGGAAAAAAAAAAAATAATTACGCCGTTCTAAGCAAAACGCTTGAATGAATATATCATTTATTTGCCACACAATTTTTCTTTCTTTCTTTTCTTTCTTTCTTTCTATTTGTCTGTATTTATTTCTTTGACTTAAGTGGTTATTTTGTATCTTGATACTATTTCTGAAAGTAAACGTTTTTAATCACAGATTCTAAAATTTAGTTATACTACTACTAATATTGTTATTAAAATTAATGTTATTATCGATGTTGATTATGACAAACTGAAATGTATTTTGGAAAAAAATATGGTATTTGCATTGGTTATAGGATTCGGTATAAATTATAAACGGAACATGTTCTTTTTCTTCACGCAGGTCAAGATATATGTATCAAAAGTGATATTCATTGATAGAAATGTCGAGATGTTTTGAGTTTTCAGATGGCGCGATCTTTACATATTTTCTGTGCATGGCATAGATGTGATCTACGTCATCATAAAGAGTTATTAAACGTTTAACATATATAAAAATTATGACATGTGTATTAACATTAACAACGCCGTAGTAATGTGTTAAAATATTATGGTTTGAAACTGAACATATTTATATGAAATAAAATATCTTGGAACGTTAAAAAACCCGAGATCTAATTCTAAATTTCTAAGTGTGTGTGTTTGTGTGTGTGCTGTTGATTTGGATTTCAACGTAGCTTTAAAATTTTGTTTTAGTCATATCGCCACATTAAATTCCACTTATAAAACTGTTCCTTGAATGGTACTTAATACGCCTACTCCAAACTTAATAGTCATGTATGCAAATAACTGTTGGCACTGCAACCAAGCTTCTTTTTTCCCGTCACACTGATCTTGACCTTTTGATCGACCAACCCAACAATCAATCGGGTTCTGGCTCAGGTCTGTCAGTACTGATGATATTATGCACAAACTACATTTAATGTAATTAGGTATTGTGACCTTTATCTTTGACAATTTGACTCAGAGATCGATAGTTTTTTCTTACCCCATGTGCAAGCCATCTGCAAAATCTGGTAACCATAGCTACAGAGAAATCGGGTACATGAGCATAAAGTTTTTCTTACTGAAGCCACGTTGACTTAATCACCGACAGGTTTAAAAAAAATTCGTAAAATTACGATTACGTTCAAAGTAATATTAAAGAATGAAAAAAAAAAACCGTTCGTTTTCCATGCGATATTTCAGTCGATAATCGTATGCTTGTTAATATTAGGTACAGTTAAAAATATTAACTTCCTTTAGTGTATACTTGATGGGTGTCGAGCATTCGGTTTGATCTTACATTTATTTCCCCCCAAAATACTGTTAGCTCCACCTGGTTATTTTTACTTCCTTGGCTTCAGAGGTACATTGGAAAAAAAGCTAAAAATTGAAGAAACAATCACATAGTCTCTCAAAGGAAGTGACGCTCTGACAGAAAAGAGTATCCAGGAATTAAAGATAAGAACACTTCTTTTATGCATGAAAAACTGTATGTATCCATGCATTGTGTTTAACTGCATGTATCCATGCATGATTTAACTGTATGCATCCTTATAATTGTAATATAATTGTTATACAGTAATATGTTCTCTTTCTTTTTCGCAGATCGCTCCAGTGTCCCGAATGGATAGAGCGTCCTCCTCAGGTGCGGGAGTTCGCGGATTCGAATCACGGTCTAGTCATACCAAAGGCTTATAATAACTGGTATTAGCAAGTGCCTCGCTTGACGCTCAGCATTAAGAAGTTAGTGATAGGACTGGTCGGCCTGTTGTCAGGATTTTACCCAAACCCTTGCAATGGCACGAACAACACATTCTGATACTCCTTCTTGAGAAGTATGTTGTATAATCGGCACTTGCACGTACCAAGCAAACGTCCAACGGGTCATAGAATCTACCACTTAAAACCAGTATGTGAAATGGAACTTTACTTTGAAATAAGAATATATAATCACAGAATATCATCAAGAAAGTATTATATTAAAACAAATACAGAACTGAAGATTACAAATTGACTTAACCAAACTCACAAACTGCACGTGCAACAAGATGTCGAGGCACGGAGAAGTAACATAATTGGAGAAATATTTCGATACAAGAAGGATAGAAACAGAGAAAGGAGCTTTCCTTGAATGTACATACAAGTCTGGCACACAAGAGATTAACATGAGATATAGAACCAGATAAAAGACCAAGCATGTCGAGAATACTGACGTTTCTTAGAACGAATCTTTTATCGACCATGCGGACGCCCTAAATATGAGAGAAGAGACTTAACCTACATTTTAAGACCCATTTGGAATACACCTATACTGCCATACGGGCAACTAGAGTATGGAGATATCATCCTAAACATTGTGAAACCGGCACCATTCATACGGAAAATAAAGAAAAGAATAGCTGAACTCCATAAATCAGACATTCCGCTAGAGATACCACTCAAGGCTACAGTGAAAAATTTGAGAAAAAGCTTAAAATCCCAGGGAACAGCTCCAGAATGGACACACACTCAGGCCTTTCAATAAAAAATGAGAGTTTTAGAAATTGAGAAAGACAAACTTGGGACAATAAAGATGGTATTTTTCATTTAAGGATTCCCAGTCAGAACATGGTACAAGGGCTGCATATATCATAGGGAATGCACAAAATCTAGAAAAGTGGGACACCCCTGTCCAGAAACCCAAAATACTGAAACAGAATCCACAACTATCACAAGCAAAAGAAGCAGCAGCAAGAGGAGGCACACATACATGTACCTGAATTACGTAGCAAAGTAAAATCAAACAATCACCACCACAAAGCAAAGGGAAAGTTAGTAAAGATCATCAAAGCATCCAACCAATAACCCAAGAGCCTAACCGAGAAACAACGAAGGAACAACAAAAACAAGAACAAAAAGAAGAAGAGGAAAAGCAACAAGAATTGAGGAACAAACTTAGAAAACAGGAAAACTGAACAGTCTCTAAAGACAGGAAAAAGGGCACAACATTAAGATCAGAAATAGACAGAGCAAACAAAGAAAAAGAAAAAGAAAAAAGCATGGAGATCCCTAAACCACGAAATGCAAAACGATCTTTTACAATCAACCTCTGAGGAAAGTGAAAGCAAAAGAAAAATCAGAGAAGAATATAAACTGACGTTTGATGAAGAGCTCAACAGAACTGAATATGCAATGGAGAAATGGAGAAACTAAATCACAAATTGTAATCTAAATTGAAAAAGAATATATATATATTGTCTGTGTACATGGATCACACACACACACACACACACACATATATATATATATATATATATATATATATATATATATATATATATATATATATATATATATATATATATATATATATATATATATATATATATAAAGAATACAAATCATATGGCATATAACAGTCCTTTCAAATGCACTGGATCCAGCAAGGGATCACGTGTGTCAGGGATTGTTCTGTATTTGCCTTTGATAAAGACTCATTGAGAGTCGAAAGCGCTCAGGCTAGAGTGATACTAGTTTTTGCACTGTTGCTTGTCATTTTATTGCATTTATATATATATATATATATATATATATATATATATATATATATATATATATATATATATATATATATATATATATATATATCTATATCTATATATATATACACACACACACACACACCAATAGTCATAACCTATCAAAAGCATACAAAATGGCCGTGAATAGATGATACAAAATAACAGAAACACTGAACGATTATATATCATTTCAACACACAGATAAGCCTTCATATAATGCAATACTATGTAAGTCTCTTGGTAAATGTAACATTAGGGAGGTAGTCGACCCGAATGGTCTGCAAATATCAAACCAACTAAAAAAAAGTTGTCAGGATAATGTGATTGGGTCAAAATCAAGACTGTATCCAGAACCTGAAACCAAGTAGACATGTTTACTGAAAAATACAAAAATAAACTTAATATATAATCCACAATCATTACAAAAACAACAATATGCTGTTGACAACAACAATAAACTTAGTAGGCCCAAACTACTGACCTCAGTTATGGACCATGGTCAATCACACATTACAAATTATATATATATATATATATATATATATATATATATATAATTTCAGGAATTTTAACATATATACTTCATATATTCCAGCTAGTAGGGTTAGCAGTTATGACTATTTGAAAGGGATTACCTTACTGCTTGAAACTGACATTATATAGAAAGAACACTGCAGAGATGTAATTAGATATATCATCTATTCTGATGAATTGTACCACCTAAAACTGGCCTGATACAATTACCAAATAGTCATCATAACTATATACCCTAATCATAATTTGTTTGTCTTCTTCTTCATATTCCAAACGCATTAACACAACAAACTATTGCTGCTTGACAATTGTATCTCTGGAAAATCAATTCTTTTTTACTGCAATTTATCAACAATGTGTTCACTGAAAGTTAAACTCAATCAACTTGATCAAAACCTGTTTAGAGTTGTCTTTCAATCTTTGTCATGTTGTGTGATTTGAAATTGGAGTTCATGTATGGATTTTAGTTTTGTTTGCAAATTTCCAAACCTCATCTCTCAATCACAATAACGAATATTTAATAATGACACGAGTGTGTGTATGGAAAAAAAATAATTTCCTGGATAAAACATTCACTCAGAGAACATCCGTTGAATAAATTCACTATGGATTGTTTCACTGGCTCAAGTAGTGAAAATATTTATAATTGTAATTGTTTGCAAGCTCTCAATATCAAGGTTGTTAGCATATTGTCAGTTTAAAATGCTCAATGAAGCATTTTAATTTTGCACTTAATGGAACTTCTCTTAAATTGTTCAATATAGCAAACATATCATTACTTAAGCATTTTATCCAAATTAGTCATTAAGGTAGTAATCCATTTTATCTGAATTAGTCATTAAGGTAGTAATCCATTTCATCCAAATTAGTCATTAAGGTAGTAATTCATTTATTCTGAAATAGTCATTAGCATAGTAATCCATTTCATCCAAATTAGTCATTAAGGTAGTAATCGGTTTCATCTGAATTAGTTAAGGTAGTAATTCATTTCATTCAAATTAGTCATTAAGATAGTAATCCATTTCATCTGAATTAGTTATTAAGGTAGTAATCCATTTAATCTGAATTAGTTATTAAGGTAGTAATTCATTTATTCTGAATTAGTCATTAAGGTAGTAATCCATTTCATCTGAATTAGTTATTAAGGTAGTAATTCATTTATTCTGAATTAGTCATTAAGGTAGTAATCCATTTCATCTGAATTAGTTATTAAGTTAGTAATTCATTTATTCTGAATTAGTCATTAAGGTAGTAATCCATTTCATTCAAATTAGTCATTAAGGTAGTAATTCATTTATTATTAATTAGTCATTAAGGTAGTAATCCATTTCATCCGAATTAGTCATTAAGGTAGTAATCCATTTCATCTGAATTAGTCATTAAGGTAGTAATCCATTTATTCTGAATTAGTCATTAAGGTAGTAATTCATTAATTCTAAATTAGTCATTAAGGTAGTAATCCATTTCATCCAAATTAGTCACTAAGGTAGTAATCCATTTATTCTAAATTAGTCATTAAGGTAGTAATTCATTTATTATGAATTAATCATTAAGGTAATAATTCATTTATTCTGAATTAGTCATTAAGGTAGTAATCCATTTCATCCGAATTAGTCATTAAGGTAGTAATCCATTTTTTCTGAATTAGTCATTAAGGTAGTAATCCATTTTTTCTGAATTAGTCATTAAAGCAGTAATTCATTTATAATGAATTAAGGTAGTAATCCATTTCATCCAAATTAGTCATTAAGGTAGTAATCCATTTCATCCAAATTAATCATTAAGGTAGTAATCCATTACATCCTAATTAGTCATTAAGGTAGTAATCCATTTATTCTGAATTAGTCATTAAGGTAGTAATCCATTTCATCCAAATTAGTCATTACGGTAGTAATACATTTTATCTGAATTAGTCATTAAGGAAGTAATTCATTTATTCTGAATTAGTTATTAAGGTAGTAATCCTTTTCATCCAGTCATTAAGGTAGTAATCCATTTCATCTGAATTAGTCATTAAGGTAGTAATCCATTTCATCTGAATTAGTTATTCTGGTAGTAATTCATTTATTCTGAATTTGTCATTAAGGTAGTAATCCATTTCATCCGAATTAGTTATTAAGGTAGTAATCCATTTCATCCAAATTAGTCATTAAAGTAGTAATCTATTTAATCCACATTAGTTATTAGGTACTAATCCATTTCATCCCAATTAGTTATTAAGGTAGTAATCCGTTTCATCCGAATTAGCCATTAAGGTAGTAATCCATTACATCCAAATTAGTCATTAAAGTAGTAATCTATTTCATCCACATTAGTTATTAGGTACTAATCCATTTCATCCCAATTAGTTATTAAGGTAGTAATCCATTTCATCCGAATTAGCCATTAAGGTAGTAATCCATTACATCCGAATTAGTCATTAAGGAAGTCATCCATATCATCCGAATTAGTCATTAAGGCAGTAATCCATTTCATCCAAATTAGTCATTAAGGTAGTAATACATTTTATCTGAATTAGTTATTAAGGTAGAAATTAATTTATTCTGAATTAGTCATTAAGGTAGTAATTCATTTATTCTAAATTAGTCATTAAGGTAGTAATCCATTTCATCCAAATTAGTCATTAAGGTAGTAATCCATTTCATATGAATTAGTCATTAAGGTAGTAATCCATTCATTCTGAATTAGTCATTAAGGCAGTAATCCATTTCATCCGAATTAGTCATTAAGATAGTAATCTTTTTCATCTGAATTAGTCATTAAGGTAGTAATCCATTTCATCTGAATTAGTCATTAAGGTAGTAATCCATTTCATCTGAAGTAGTCATTAAGATAGTAATCCATTTCATCTACATTAGTTATTAAGGTAGTAATTTATTTATTCTGAATTAGTCATTAAGGTAGTAATCCATTTCATCCGAATTAGTCATTAAGGTAGTAATCCATTATTCTGAATTAATCATTAAGGTAGTAATTCATTAATTCTGAATTAGTCATTAAGGTAGTAATCCATTTCATCCAAATTAGTCATTAAGGTAGTAATCCATTTCATCTACATTAGTTATTAAGGTAGTAATCCATTTCATCCAAATTACTGATTAAGGCAGTAATCCATTTCATCCAAATTAGTCATAAGGTAGTAGTCCATTTTATCCAAATTAGTAATTAAGGTAGTAATCCATTACATCCGAATTAGTTATTAAGATAGTAATCCATTGATTTGAATTAGTCATTAAGGTAGTAATCCATTTCATCCAAATTAGTCATTAAGGTAGTAATCCATTACATCCGAATTAGTCATTAAGGTAGTAATCCATTTTATCCTAATATTCATTAAGGCAGTAATCCATTACATCCAAATTAGTCATTCAGGTAGTAATTAACCAGTCAATGAGTTGTTTTTATCTATAAGGCAAAGTTACAGAATTTCTTATATTTGACGAACTCTTAAACTCTTATTTTTCTCCATGAATATGTTTTTCTTGGTTCCCAATTTTAAAATCTCTTTTTTAATTACTGTAACTATGACTAATATTCCAGGACTGCCTGATGTAGTACATGTAAAATCAAGATAATTCACAAATTAGGCAAACTCCAGAACGCAATTCCATCTCTTTTGGATGCTAAACTATTTGTTGACAACAGACTGACTACATATGGCAGAGAAAAAGCTATACCACACACTTGCTGAGCCTCATGTCAAGTGAGCCAGAAAAATTTAACTTTATACAATTTGTATATTCCCCCATCACTAAAGTCACAAATTCCAACACAGCTTTGTATTTGACAAAGTAGAACCATGAAGGATTCAAGGAGAGAGAGAGAGAGAGAGAGAGAGAGAGAGAGAGAGAGAGAGAGAGAGAGAGAGAATTCTGGGAACATAGGGGTAAATGATAAATATAAAGTCTTAACAATCAATCTTTATTTACATTGATGATAATGAAATATTAGCTGCCAATTAGCCTTTACGCCAGAAATGTTTTTGTAGTCTAATTTTGCTCTTTTATTTTCTTTTCCTCTTATGGGAGGGTATGTGTATCGAGATGATAAACATCAAACATTCTCTAAGGACTGAAGATCTGGAAATTTAGTAAATGAATTTTCAATTGGTTACAAAATGTGGATTAATTTTAAAAGTTGAAAGTAAAAAGATAAAGTAAAACTTCCCTAAACTTTCCCTCTTTACAACCTTACTCTCATGGCTGACTGGCCACGTTTTGCTTTCAATAAGTTTATTCTAGTGAAAATAAACACCTCTGTATACCAGTCACCTCTATAAAACAGCCAAAACATTTCGTCCCAACAGTGTTCAGTACCTGCTTGTAAATACTATAACCCCCCATAAAACAACAACAAAAATAAAATGAGTGATTTTTTTTTTTACTCAATGGAAAGTAATCTAGGAATTTGTGCACATATTCAGGTCTACTGCTGATAACAATATGTTTTACTAATATTTCAACCAACAAACACAAAAACCTGACACCAATATTAAACTGTTTCAGATTTTTTTTACAGAAACCTGTCTTCAAGTTTTAAAACAGTAAAAGTACTAAAACTATTTTATCTGAATTTTACTGAATTAATAATGTGTATAAACAGATTTTTCGAGTGCCTATTTTGAACACTTAAAGCTTTCTATTCTCACCTTGCCTTATTTTTTATCAACTCCACCCTTCTCAGACTAGAGAGAGGTAATTTCATGCAAATACAAGAATCCAACATTAACACTGCTTATAATATTTTGTCCCATGCAAGAACACTTGTCTACATTACTTTGTTAAAACAGAATTTATTTGAGAATTTCCCAAAAAGTCTTGAGAAGCTATGAATATATCAGTTTGGTTTCCAATGGAAAGGTTTTCCATCAGTTTGGTTTCCAAAGGAAAGGGTTTCCATCAGTTTGGTTTCCAAAGGAAAGGGTTTCCATCAGTTTGGTTTTCAAAGAAAAGTGTTTCCACCAGTTTGGTTTCCAAAGGAAAGGGTTTCCACCAGTTTGGTTTCCAAAGGAAAGGGTTTCCATCAGTTTGGTTTCCAAAGGAAAGGGTTTCCATATAGCTCTCCTCATAATAACGTGCTTTGTTATAACGCAATACTGAAGATTACATGGTACCACATTTAACCACATGACCAAGTATACATATTTAATTTGGTAAATAAACTCTATCACACTAAGGGTAGAAAAAAAAACAACTTGCTCCTTTTTAAAACATAATAATTACAAAGTTAAAATATACAACTACATGTACCTTGAAATTAATACATATCATTTATATGACTGTCTTCACTGGGGATATGCTGACCTCTACCCGATCATATTTTAGATCATTCCTGTGATACCATGGCTTGGTATATACCTGTAATGCATTTCTCACAATAGCGAAGATCAGTACATAACACAATTCTCACTTGACTTGGTATATATTGTTATTATATCAAGGGAGAGCTGTATTTATCTTTCCTCAGTTCAGAGCATAGTCAACGGTTTTTACAAGCTGCTTGGTCTTTATGCATTTCCACAACCAGTCTACTTTGACACACACTCCAGAACACTCTACCTTTTCTTCCTGAAAATAAAAGAGATAATTAATACAGCTGTTGTTGTAGTAGGTTTTAATGCCATTTTTCAGCACAAGATAGGCTATACATGGTGGCCAGTATTAATGGTGGAGGACAAACCCGGGAAAACCCCAGAAAGAACCACCGACCCACGAGAAACTACTGGCAAGCTATCTCACATACCCACATTGGCTGAATCCAAGACTCGAACCCATGCAGACAGAGGTTAGATGTAACAAACATCTTTCATTATGATAAATTACTAAATAGAACATTTGGGCATTTGTAACAAATATCTTCCAGTGTAATAAATGACTAAAATGAACATTTGGGCATTGTAACAAATACCTTTCAGTGTAATAAATGACTAAAATGAACATCTGGGAATTGTAACAAATATCTTCCAGTGTAATAAATGACTAAAATGAACATTTGGGCATTGTAACAAATACCTTTCAGTGTAATAAATGACTAAAATGAACATTTTGGCACAAGAGATTTTAGCTTATCTTTAGATTTGCATTAGGGGTCTTGCAAAAATAAAATTGCTTTTTTACCCAAAAAATTAACCATATGGAAGAGAAATATCTACCATCCAAATTGTATAGGCATAAAATACCATTCCAAAATGAAAACAAGACTAAAGGAACAAACATACATTTAAAATGGGAAAATTATAACCTTCATATCCTGACATATGCTTTATAACAATTCAGCATTAAACAGTACTCCTCAACACTGACAGTAATAAAAATATAAAAAAATAATAATAACTAATAACAACAGCAACAACAACAACAACAACAACAATAATACTAATAATAACAATAAAAATAACAAATAATAATAATAATAATAATAATAATAATAATAATAATAAATAATAATAATAACAACAGCAACAACAACAATAATAATACTAATAATAACAATAAAAATAACAAAATAATAATAACACTAATAATAATATTAACAACAATAATAATAATAAATATAGAAAACAAGAAAGTTATATGTAAAATGTATTTCATGATAAAGCTGTCTCAAGTTTTAAAACAGTAAAAGTATTAAAACTATTTTGTTGGAGATTTATTTCATGCGTACCATTGACGTCATAATAATAGGGCGTGTTGTAAGACTACATCCATTCATTTCCTTCATACTACTGACTATTTTGGTCAAATGCTATTCCATTTTGTACAAGTCTGACTGTATTGGTATGACATAAATCAACTCATTTATATATTTTAAAAACAACAGCACAATTCCAGTTATCATAAAAAGTGTAAATTCAAAATTTCAAAGCTGAACTCAAAGATTTTTGAAGAAAAAAAAGAGATGTTAATAGGTTTTGACCTGTTTTACATACCATTTAATAGAGGTCATGACCCAATTAAGTTTCAAATGATTTAAAGTTTCCACCAAGATACCTTATTTCACATACTAATTTGTTCTTCCATTCAGAGACATCTAGGGATTTGAAGTAAAACAAATTATTTTCAAAATATTAAAATAGAATAATAATATTAGCCCCTGAGATGCATAATTTTTTTCTCTTTCTTGATTTATTTTTGTTGTTGTTCGATATTGACTTGGCCAAAGATGGCAAACTGCAAAGAAAATTTCTAATATAGCAATGCCCAAGGGCCGTCATGAACATAAAACTGTGATCATTATGTAATATTTATACATTACAAATTAGAATGGAAATATCAAAGCTTGTGAAGGAAACACTTCAAGTTGTTGATTAACCTGCAGGATTGTTATCAGTGCAGGTAAGACGGTGGAAATGATTATTTTTAAACCATGCATACATGTCACATACTAAACATGATCTGATGTCTGGAGGTGTGGGTGGGTGCTCTGTGGATGTGTGTGTGTGTGTGTGTGTCTGTGCATGTGTGTGTGATAAGTAATAAAGTAGTTCTGAATATTAGTCTGCTATAGAACAAAGTTCTTTGTTAATGAACAGTACATCTGTGCATCATCTCAAAGTTCTCCACAACACATTCCCTCAGTCTGATTATCCGTTTATTAAATGCCATTTTCTATTTGCTGATTGATATGTTCTCCATACACTGGAAAACTACATTTCCAACTACATGGTAGGTTACAAACCATCCGTCTCCGAGAATTGTTAATGATGGGACTTGGCTTAAATTTGTTTGCAGCTAAATCAAGGTTGTGTGGAGGAATGTGGTAAAGTTTGGATACTGTGTTCCTTCGGAAAATATGTCATGATGATGATGGTGGATTTATGTGCATTATCAGATGGATGGTTCATTATGTTCCACAATTTTTAGCAACACTTTAAAGGCAAAATAGTCTTCAGTTACATTAGATGAGTCAGGCACTAACACCTGCTTAAAGATATGTGTATAAAACAATTCTGACAGAATGACTATGCCAAGTTTGGTTTAAAAAAGTAAATCTGCGTTTTATTACCTGTGACTGTCTCATTCCTGTTGTAAGACTGCATAAGTGTTTTATGTTGTACTTAGGTATTATTTGTGTATGTGTTTTATGTTGTTTTAGGTATTATTTGTGAGGAAAAACATTTGTTTTGGACTGTTCAGTGGAAATAGAAAGTACTCAATATTTGGACTAAAATAATATTCTGGAACTGTTATAAATTGTTCAAAGGAATTCTGGACAACACCATCTTCACAACATCATGGTTCATAATGACCAGTACACTTCCAGTTTTGAAATTTATAATGAATTTTTCATTCATTTGGGACTTTCATATACCTTTATAAGGACTATTTTGGAGTCACATGCCGATACTGAATGTTCCACTTACATATTCATTAACGACTTTGATAATTAAATTAGGTGTTAAGTTTTACAAAAAAAATCTTGGTATTACTTCTTTCTGTTCCATAGTTTATAACCCAAGTGCAAAACCATCTACAAAGTCCAGGCCACCTTTTTGATGTAGTACAAAATTATTTCCCTTGATTCAGTCAGTGACCCTGACCACTAACCTTTTGACCCCAAAATCAACAGCCTTCCACCTTACCCTAAGTGCGATCTATCCACAAGGTTTGGTTAGGGTATGATTAAGATATGTTCTAAAGAATAAATTGTATGTGCAGAAACCATGTTTCTTGTTTCTGGCACAGTGACCTTACTGTATATACTCACGTATAAGCCTGTTCGCGTATAAGCCGACCCCCCCCCCCAAACTGAATTGGTAAAAGTGGTATAAAGTGCAAGACCCGCGTATAAGCCGACTCATAATTTTTATACAAACGGTACATCACAAGATGCACAAAGTGAGTTCTGAATACATTTATTTAGGTAAATCACATTATTAAATAAAATAAAAGAAAGAAATCTAGTTTATATGTTGAAATAAAAACAATTCTGAAGTGTTAAGTCTTAATGGAAATTTAATTAATCCTTATTCTAAAATCATGAATTATAAAAGTTCGATCACGTTTAGAATCCTTCAAAATCAGGCTCTGTATCAGTCTCGCCAAACAGTTCACGAAACTCGGCTTCTGTTACGGGCGTGCTTTCATCATATACGTCGTCCCCCCCCCCCGTTCACAACAAATTCGCGTGCTGCAGCACAGTTGTTATTTGCTTCTGCATATTCAATAACTTTAAGTTTGAATGCTGCATCATAAGCAGACCGCTTTCTTTTACTTCCAACACTATTCATTTTATCCGATTGAATTGAACATAAACTTCTACAGAGATTAAACTGAAATAATTTCTTTCAGTACTAGTATACTATTTATATACCTTATCCTGTAATTATTTCTATGTGTGGTTGGTTTTCAATTTGTATTTGATAATTATTTATCATTGTTATTTGTGTTGTGTTTTTTAAACTACGGGTAGTGTGATTCAATCGATCAAACTATGATTGGTTACAGCGTGGACATTATTCAAGTATTGTGACAGTTTATAACTTTGAGCAGAAACCATGTCCACTACCATATCTCATTAAACAATACATCTGAGAGTTGGCATCTATTAGTTAAGTCATTGGCATTCGAGGCATTTACCACAGATTAAGCATATGGTAGCTATTGTACAACAATCTTCTGCTAACAACAAACTAAATAATAGTTGTATATAAACTGTGGCTCCCGATTACTTCTAAAACACCTGTCAAAGAAATCCAACAAATTATATTGTTTTACAATTATTCACGCTGACTCGTATATTGCACTGTTATTTACCGTTCCTAAGCGTGCGCGCAACAAAACCCTATGTAGCCTCTCGCTATTGTTTCTCGAAGACTGTCATACATGTATTTCTACTCTCGATCAAAATGTTTGTCGTATATACCTTCAGTATCGTAATTCTTTTATTTCTTTTTACGTAGATTCTTTTCATATTTACACTGAAATAGGCTAGCATGCATTTCTACGAAACCATAGAGTTTAATTATTACTGATTAGCTGAGGGATAAATACTTGACCAGAGATTATTAATATGGCGGTTCTTATGGAAAATACACGTATTTCCGTAGTTCAAATAACACGTATGACTGTATACCTTCAGTATCGTAATTCTTTTATTTTTTTCACGTAGATTCTTTTCATATTTACACTGAAATAAAATAGCGTGCATTTCTACGAAACCGTAGAGTTTAATGATTACTGCTTAGCTGTGGGCTAAATACTTGAATAGAGATTACTAATATGGCGGTTCTTTTGGAAATTACACGTATTTGCGTGGTTCAAATAACACATATGGCTGTATTTTCTGGTGGATGGACATCTGTCAAATAGACGTAAAGTATGTTAAAAACATGTTTTTGATTCATTATCCTACCACTTATGTTAGAAAAAAAATATTTGTTTTACTTCACGTCAGGACAAATCTTATCAGCCATGTGGCATCATTAGGCATGTGATCTCATATTCGGCGATCAACGGAAACAATAAATATTGGAAATCGAGGGGAAAAAGCATTATAAATTTCAGGTTTGGAACTTGACCCGCAGATAAGCCGACCCCCCTTCTTCCAGGCCTTATTTTTGTCCTAAATTTCTCGGCTTATACGCGAGTATATACGGTAATATTTGAGCATTTTTTTAATCCCTAAAATCAATCCAGCTCATCTTTACACCAAGTGTAAGCTAAGCAGAAAGTTTTGTAAGCCAAATAGAAAATATTGTAAAACAAATACAAAGTATTGTAAGCCAAATACAGAGTTTTGTAACTAGAATATGGACATCTAAAGTTACTGAGCAGAAACCAAACTGGTAATAGATGGATAGATGGTAACAGATGGATAGATGGTAACAGATGAACAGTTGGAGAGATGGTAACAGTTGGAGAGATGGTAACAGATGGACAGTTGGAGAGATGGTAACAGATGAACAGTTGGAGAGATGGTAACAGATGAACAGTTGGAGAGATGGTAACAGATGGACAGTTGGAGAGATGGTAACAGATGAACAAAACAAACACTACAACATATCAAACTCTACCGTATGGCAGCCATATGAAAAGTGTAAAACTCTTACAGTATAAATTCTAATTTTAAATAAACTGCCCTCTTTCAAATGTCCAAGACCTTCTCAGTGCCAGAAAATCATGGGACACATTCCATGGTAAAAAACCATGCTGGAGGCATATTAGTCATAATGTACATCCCCAGCACCATGTACAACAAGGGGTGTTCTGAACCATGAATATCAATAACACACATATATCTACAATTAATAAAACATTGATCAATTTGATTTACCCCTAACATATGTACGTGTGTGTGTGTGTGTGTGTGTGTGTGTGTGAGAGAGAGAGAGAGAGAGAGAGAGAGAGAGAGAGAAATATGGGTACTTGATTTCGAGTAATGATAGAGAACAAAGCAAAAAGCAGTTTTAGTGGTGATAGTTACTCAAAGCCAATATATCAGGGTTTAAATAGAGGCTTGGATTGTGGATGGAAACCAATTAACAGGCCACCAATTACAATCAAATATTGATGGCAAAACATTGGCTTGTTAAGTATGAATTAGGGGAAATATGTTGATGCAATATTTTGTTGTATGCTGAAATGCAAAACTTATAATAGACTGTTGATGATCTGAGAAATCCATCTCTATACTGAATTTTAACATACATTCTGTGCATTCTATGGTGAAGATATGAGTTTCATGAGCATATGATAATGAAAATGGTGTAATATATAGTACAGTAAAACCTGTCTTCTTGAAAGACCACTGCTATATGAGACCACCTGTCTTGAGAGACCACATTCTCTGCACAAATTTATTGTTTATATAGCATTGTAACCTGTTTCTTGAGAACCATAATTTTTTGGCAAAAGAGGTGGTCTTTCAAGACAGGTTCTATTTTGTAAATATTCATAAAACATTTGTGATATGGATTACATCCATTGACAGGATCAATCATATCAATAAAGATGTATCAGTTATTGCTTCCAAAAAAATCCTAGTAAATGAAATATTTAATGACCTATGGATAAAATGTGGCTAGGAAGAATGTTGTGAGGCAAAAACTGAAGATGAAAAAAACAAAATCCATGAGTATTTTTCCTGTTTTTAAAAGGTAAAAACAATATGCTTTGCATAAGTACAATAAAATATGAATTCTTCGTTTTCTTTCATTTCGGTTTGAAAAAAACTCAGAATATATAAGCATAAACAAAATAAAAATTATAACATCAACAAAGTCATATTAAGTTATAACAATTTATTAAATAGGAACTAAACAAGAATTGGTAAAGATATGTTTTCAATTTTGCTGATTACACCTCAAAATCATAGTATTACTGGTACCATCAATTTAAATGACGTAATTCATGTACAAGTCAATTTGGAGTTCAGATATCCCTTGAATTGTGCAAAAGTTGCATTCACAAGAGTGGTTGCAACTGGAAATCGTATAACCTGAAATTTTCAGTTTAATTGCCTTTAATTTTCATTGAAAATAATTAATTTAACCTGAATAACATTTTATTTTAGCTTGCTGTTTTGTTTTCTAGAAATAAATTAATTACTTTTTAATATTCACTAAAAAAATTAAAAATTGTTGATGACATATTTGTGTAGGATAAAATTCATACAAATGTATTTAAAAATGTATTGATTTGTCTTCTGAAAAACAGTATTATTTTGATAAAGCCTTCATGCCAGGATACTTCTGTCAAATTTGATTAAATTATTGCTGGAATTTGTTTAAAAGAAGTAATTTAACATTTTTTTAAAATAAATTTTAGTAACAATAGTCATATGTGATGTCAGACATGCATCATTCAACAAATTCCTTAATACCAGGGTGCCAAGTTTGGTTAAAACTAGTTCAGTCATTTTACGACAAGTTGAAAGTAGCAATGGGGATTGGATGCCAGTATCAAACTTACCTGGTCAGGTGGGATGTAAACATGTTTACTCCACCAAAACTTTAATAACCCAGAATATGTGAAAATGGTTGTGAATTCCGAGCCATACTTAGTGTCGTTGTTTGTGACATCTGACCTCAACAAGAAAGGATCTAATGAACCAAAAAAATTCTGTTGCTCTCCAAGGTTGTATGTGGAGATGAAACAAATTTATGTAAGATTATTTGAGTATCCTTGGACTATGTTTCAATGAGCAATTCATAATTACCACCCTTTCATTTGCATTTTTACAAGTAGGTACTCATATTTTTCCTACATAATCAATCTATATCAATCATGATCATTGTATGTGGATTAAATTTGTTTTCTTTCTACAGACCATTTTCTTCTTGGAAATGTGCAAACTACAGAGGCTCAAAAAAATTATAAGCAATATTTTGCCCAAGATAATATGCAAACCTGAAAAATATTATGTCTTGTAAGATAAATGTGGCAATAATTTGCTGAACAGGACTGAAAACTTACGGAATCATTGCTAACAATAGCATGTGTTGCTGAACCTTTGTCATAGTCTGCCACTAAATCACCATCAAAACTGGGCATAGTTAAGGAACAGTTCAAAGAATACTGAACTGTATTACAGTTCTGCAATAAGTACAGCCAATTTTATATATTCCATATAAGTGTATTATGAAGTCCCAAGACTCAACAGAGCAAATATCCACTAAAGCAAATTGTTTTGTAAATTATGTTTCTACTAGAATTCTTACCAGATGACATTAATGTTAGGAATATAAAGCTCAATTATTCTCCCAAAAATGACAATTGGCTTTCCTGTTTATAAAAAAAAAAAAAAAAAAAAATTAAAAAGAAATAATTCTTACCCATTAACTCCCCTTGCCACCTACAGGTGATGATAGTTTAAAGCTGAGCAGAATATTATGTAAAAGGATGCTTGCATTGTGGGGAGGCTGGGTATGAAAGTAATGTGATCTGGTAAGTATTCTAGAAGAAATAATAATTTAGTAAAAAGTTTGTTTTCCCCTTCAAGTATGTACTCTTATCACATTTATGTTAAGAGAACAGGTATTAGCCAATACTCCAGATAACATCTGAGAGGAGAATAATGGATTCCCCATAAGAAGGTTAACCCACTCTCCAAATTGCAAGCAGCACAACTGATAGCAATGATTACATCAGGAATGAAGAAATCATGAGATATTCCAACCAAATGAAATTTTCAGCATAAATCCAGCAAAAGTTGTGCAGGTTGTTCATCTGGAGGTTGTGGTGATGTCAGTTGGTTCTGGTAGCTGCTTGTGCAACTGAAACTTACCATATATTTTTGGAGATTGTTATCTTTAGTGTTGTGATGCTCTCATACTGAACAGGGAGATGATGAAGTTGAGTAATTTTATAAAGGCCCAAAGACTGATGTTAAAGCCAAAAGGAAGAGCAAGAAACTGGTAGCAAGTCCTCAGTACATGAACTAGAGGAATTTATATGGAATGAATGGATGAGAACTTAGAAATATGTCTGATTGAGACTAATTGCAAATTTCTAATGTCAGATGGAGAGGCAGACTGATGTCTGACTGAGACTAACTGCAAATTTCTATTGTCAAATGGAGATGCAGACTGAAATGGCAGATTGATTTAGATGACCAAGATTGATGATTGGTCTGATCTTGCCAATGGTCTTCCTGATTGATGATTGGTCTGATATTGCCAATGGTCTTCCTGATTGATGATTGGTCTGATCTTGCCAATGGTCTTCCTGATTGATGATTGGTCTGATATTGCCAATGGTCTTCCTGATTGATGATTGGTCTGATCTTGCCAATGGTCTTATTGAGCTGAATAAGGATGGAGAAAAACCATAGAGATTGTGGATTTCAAAGAATTTTTCCATCGCCAGATTGTAAATAAGTACCCTAATCTCTCTTTGTGCAAAAGCAAATCCATACTCCGTCAGGAAATTGAGGAATGAACAAGACAACAGGGTGGGTAATCACAAAACATGATGCAAGTCTCTCATTATTTAGAATGATTTGTGATGAATTTTATCACCAGCAATATGCATGGAAAGAAAACCAGAATGAGATACAGGGCATACTTGGAATGCTCTTCATATTTTACTGTCTGACAGAGTAAAATTAGATATTCAAGATCCACAAGTCTCATGCGAGAATTTAAAGAAAGAAAACAAAAACCATTATTTTTCCCTCATTACAGTTTGTGATCTTACCATGTAAAACCCCATCAGTTTTATTTGAATTGACCCTGCAAACATTTATACATCAAGGAATCAGCTTGTTTAAGAATGAGCAAACCAAGCCTTAGTAATGGGAGGTAGTGAGCAAGAGTAATTGCCCTTTGAGGCAAGCAGTACTGTTGTAGTATAGTCTGCATTTTTTTAACACTCTAAATTTTCATTAATTTAAAAGCATACCTTTTGATAATAAGGTTTTGGTTAGAGTAAAAATTCCAGAATAATGAATTTTGGCCTAAACAGTGTTTTACAGAAAAGCCTGAAATCGATACCTATCTAAGATTTTCTCCACAACATTCCTTTAAAGTTTGGGGTAGTTCCCAACCTGCATTAAGACATACAACACAATTTTATGAAAAGTACAGGTGAACATAGACACTGCTGTAAAAGATGTACTACTTTTCAAGACTTTAACATAACACCCTAATACTGTTGACAATGTTGATGCCGTTACTGCATTTATTACAGCTGCTACTGCCAAAGTAATACACCTCTCACCATGCACAGCTGCTACTATCAAAGTAATACATCTCTCACCACGCACAGATGCTACTGTCAAAGTAATACACTTCTCACCATGCACAGATGCTACTGTCAAAGTAATACACCTCTCACCATGCACAGCTGCTACTATCAAAGTAATACACCTCTCACCATGCACAGATGCTACTGTCAAAGTAATACACCTCTCACCATGCACAGCTGCTACTATCAAAGTAATACACCTCTCACCACGCACAGATGCTACTATCAAAGTAATACACCTCTCACCACACACAGATGCTACTGTCAAAGTAATACACTTCTCACCATGCACAGATGCTACTGTCAAAGTAATAAACCTCTCACCATGCACAGATGCTACTATAAAAGTAATAAACCTCTCACCAAGCACAGATGCTACTGCCAAAGTAATAAACCTCTCACCAAGCACAGATGATACTGTCAAAGTAATACACCTCTCACCATGCACAGATGCTACTGTCAAAGTAATAAACCTCTCATAATGCACAGCTGAGGCAACAGTACGAAGTCTTTAAGTGGAAGAAATCTTTCAATTTTTTTTAAAACTTTAACAACAAGGATACGCAAGAATAAATCTCTTCAAAGTTTTGAAGTCCGCAATATCCGATGGTAGATAGATCTTTGCACCTGAGAAAATGTTCATTAAGCTCTGAAAAAGAGAAGACTAAATAAGAAACTAAATAAATATGACGATGAGAAATTAGTATAAAATTTATTCTATTTCAAATAACATTTTTTTTAATACTGTAAATTAATTCACAAATAAATTATAATTGCAAGATTAATCATATAGCTATGCACATTTTGTCATAATAGGCATTGTGGGAATTAAATACACATACCGACTGTGCTGATTATATAACATTACAATCGATACCCATTACCTTTTCTTTTATTGTGATGTTATCATAGGTTTTATTATTTCTATTTATGATTGGTACAATATATGGATTTGCTATCACCGAGCGTCTTTGCAAAATTATTCGTAAATAATAAATTAGAAGAGTATGAAGACTTATTCCTTGCAATCTATAAATAGACTTGCTAACTAAATGACAGAAATAGTTACTCATGTCAGAATAACAATACTGATCAATGATTCACCTGTGACCAAGAGAAGTGACTACAAATCGTTTCATCTCTCACTAATTTATTTTCTTAACCTAAATAAAGCATCTTAAAATCATGAAAGATATTACTGAAGAAAACCATCATTATTCTCTATGCAGGTGGTACACAAGGGTCTATGCACAAAGTGAATCAAGAAATGAACAGAACTCAAAAGAAGAAAAATTCTTTTGTACACACTTGCTTATATAGACACTACCAATATTTTTGTAATGTCAAGAAAGTAGCATGATTACATCCCAATTCTTTTACACAAAAAAAGACCTTGTACAAATACAAACAATCATTCTTCAATAGGTCTGTGGAACTTGATCTTTGTAGCCACAATATAATGTTGTTTTTGTTTTTCTTGTAAACTTTAATAATGCCATTTTCAGCACAAAATAGCCTATATATGGCAGCCAGTATAAATGGTGGAGGAAGAACCTGGGAAAACCCTGGAAAGAACCACCGGCCCACGAAAAGCTACAGGCAAGCTTTCTTACCAACATTGGCTGAATCCAAAACATTAACCCATGGAGACAGAAGTGAGATGGCACTGATCCTTAACAGTGAGTGCTTTAGAACATTTGGCAACTCAGGGCCCCACAATCGAATGTAACTGACATCACACTTCAATAGTACTTGACAGAAAGTCACTAGGTACAACTGATTCTGCTTAACACACAAGAATGGCATGCAGCACAATATACTGAAAAGTCTATTAATGTTTTAAAACATTTATTATATGTACCTGCTAATAAGTCAAGTCGAATTGCAAACAGCAAGGATCCTGATCTGGTATGGCATATTGTGCCTGCAGATCAAAGTCTATGTTGTTTGTTCTACTGATACTTCTAACAAACTGCACAGACCCAGATCAACCAGTCTATTAAGTTATGGCAGATGGGATGTTATCCCATTAATAATTACCGTTTTTTGGGAAAAGTGTGATTTAAATAGTGATTTATTATATTCAGCATAAACATTTTACATTCCCTCAAATATATTCAACTTTTTGGAGGCTAAATTTGATGAGTTCTCCTGGCAAACTATCAAATTCAAAGATTTTCAAAAGGCTGTATGAACCATGATTTTCAGTTCAATTAATTCTGAGAGCAAAGAAAATATATATTTCAAATTAATTATCATTGTACGTAAAATCATCACACAGAGCCAAGATATAATGCCCACTACATTTTTTAACTCAGTACAGTATTTACCAATTTGGATGTTACCAAAGCAGTCAGATAAATAACAACAACAACAACAACAAAAACTTTAGCAGCATTACAACATTGATAAAAGCTAGAAAAATAACACCAGTCTCATTTTGAAAGCTCATCTGTGGATGAGATCAAGTTTGCATGTGGTGAACTATTTCTCACAACTAATGGCTTCTTTTACTTACCATATTGTCCTGCCTATAAGTCGATTCAGAGTACAAGTCAAATTCACCAATTTTGTAAATTTTCCATCCTTCATCCATATATACCTTCATCCATATAGAAGTCAATTTAGAGTATAAAACAAGGCCAGGTCAATATCTTGGTTTTGTATTTTACACTGGTAATGGTATCATTGTATGATATTCCATATTACCCGCAATCGTGAAATTGCATTACCAATGCTAACATGCTTGTGAGTTTACTTCTGAACAAATCACTGCTATATTCTGTTAATAATTGACACAGCTGAATAAACAGTCCATGCTTGTTTTATTATAATTGAAAGCACGTCCATGTTGTAGTTCATTTTATTACCTGTAGTTACGAATGTAACTTATATAAACTTTCAATGACAATCCATATATAAGTTGATTCGGAGTATAAGACGAAGACCTGACTTTCAAGTTAAAAAGTATCGACTTATAGGCTGGAAAATACAGTACAAGGACTTACAAACAGAATACATATTATCCCAACACTAATGCTAACCTTACTGAATGCAGTCTTAACTAAAGGCCCAACATGGTTAAATACAATACCTTATCTGTCTGAGATTTGGAATTTGGTGAACTGCACGAAGATTTTTGTGGGTGACTGTAGCTTTCAAGGTGAGCTGGATTTGTCTGATAGCAGTCAGCGCCATATTTACATGCTGGTTTGGCCTTGCAAAAATAGAGATCTGCACTTAATATTGGCAACTTTTGTTTAATAAATAGTTTTTACATACATAGTAATAAAACCTAATATTGTGAAACATTCAAAATGACAATGATCTTTAGGTGCCCTCTGCAATTCTCCTCTATAAACTGTGAGGAATAACCATCTGCCTTATATGCCTAGCGAAAAACAAGCAGTTATTTAGCAATGTTACATGTAATACAATGTCTTTTGTATAAAATATCAGCCATATTTTTATCTCTCTATATATCATGCATGCTGTCTTTCATGATTTTTCATTGAGTATGGTGAAAATCTTTCTATCAAGAAAACATCTGGCTACCCCTAAAGTGGTCATTATATTCACATCTGACTCAAGTATCATTTCAACGGAATTTCAACATAAATTTTATAAAAGATATTAAATAATATCAACATCTAAAGCATAAGGATATTAAATTTAAATAATGAACAAAGAAACTTTTTATTCTGGTCATAATTTGATCCCTGCCAAAATACCCTTCAATACACATTTAAATGCAGTTTGATGTTATTAAATAAAACTGGTAACGGTGATGGTTTTAAACTATCTGACTCAATTCAACCTTGCACATTATAAATTGCTTACGTTTAAATACATAAGACATGATTCTGCTCACTTCAGAAAGGTAAACAAAGACACCTGTTACACTTCAAAGATACAAATATATCATTATTAATTTAAGTATGTTATATGTACAATACCTTTTTCCTTGGTGATATATCATCATCATCAAGTGCGGATCCTGATCTCTTGACTCCTATTTTGACAGGTGTAATATTTGCAGATGCATTTTTCCCATCTCCATTAGAAGGTGCCCTGTCTTTAACAGCTTCCTCTTCCTCAATCGCAGACACATCTTCCTCATCCTCTTCCTTGTTGGCCAAAATGTCTTTCACTGGGGTGTCTGGGGCACTTGCAGAATTATTGTAATCTTCATCACTATTACTACCGGATGACTTTTGGCTGCCTTTTTGTTTTGGAGACTTTCTTTTCCCTTTCAATGTAAAATCAGCAGTTTCCTTGGATTTCTTTACCAGTTCCTGTAAGTGCAAAATAAGGTAGGATTTTGCTTCAGTATAGAAATCTATAGTGGATAATGCTTTTCTCCATTATCATTCAAATGATCGTTGATCTTAAATATAAATATGTTACCCTGACCACTAATGTGGCCTAAGTGGGCACAGCATTCACCATGGCTGAACCCCATCCAAGTTATACCAAGGACTTATAAATTGGTATTAACAGCTGCCTTGCTAGATGATCAACATTAAGAGGTTAAAGTTAAGCCTGGTCAACTTGGTGTCAGAATAATGTGACTAGCTTTTAAAAACATAAATAATATCGATTATTATGTAAAAAATTGACATGACTGATGATAAACAATCAATCATGAGGTATTGTGAATATTTGTTTGCAAGAACCCATGACATGACATAATCAAGTCCAATCAATCTAACTGCAATCCAGGCATCAGCAGTGAGGCTGTAACAGTCGGTTGATCTGACAGCACCATTAGAACACAAGCTGCTATTATACCAGCTTGGAATGTAGACAGACAGTGTGACTCTTAAAGGAATTTCAACTCCCACTTGATAAAGAAATTTCAACAAATAAAAACAACCAGATGTATTGAAATACTGAAGTCTTGAGTTATCCTTTTTTCAAGGACTACTTGCTTAGCAAAGTCATATTTACTTACTTTTTTATTCTTAAAATAAAATGATTGGTTCTCTTCTGTGTCATGTCAAGAGTATGTGATATAAACAAGATCACATGACCCCAAATTTTCTTGATTTTGGGATTTTGGGATTTTTTTCTAAACTGCATATTAGAATACGATATATTCTTTGTTTTATTTAAATGTTCTCAGTTTTGGGCTTTTACATCTGACATTAGGTCATTTTCTTTTGTTGTCATCAGTTTTTGAATCCATGTTAACTTTTCTTCAATTCATTTGGATTTTAAAGGATTAGTTCATGTCTCTGGAAATATTTGATGTGCTCATAACATTCTTGGACAAAGACAGTTTATCAAAATATTATTCGGATTTAAAACACCAGAGTGTTAAATATATTGTGTTTCTACAAGGAACTGTAGATAAGCACAGACCAGACTTCAGCATATGTCATCGTCTTCCATCTTAGATTTTCCAAAAGGACTTGAATTTGAATCTATTAGAACATTTCATTACTAGGACTTTTGTAATTCAATTCATGGATTATTCTTTGATTATTTTTGGATCTGATTCTTAAAATTGTAAGTTCTTTTTCCAGTTCCACAATCTTTTTCCAGGAAAAAAAATTATTTGTTAAATTTCACCAAACTTGTTGTTTTCTTGTCTGTGTTACTGTTTATTAGTGCCTAAACACATAACAAGGTGCTCAATTTTTTTTCTTTTCAATTTTACTGATGGCCATCATTTTGTTAGCTTTATCAGACTTCCTTTATATACAGAATGAAAATATTTCATATTTCTAAAGGAGCTTGCCATCAGTCGTTAAAAATGCAGATATCAGCCTGATTATTCTGAATATCAAAATGTAATCTACTGGATCTTTAAGTAAACAAAAATGCTGTCATTTTGTCTTTATGTTTATTTACCATTGATGTTTTGCCAATATGATCATGTCTTGAAATTCCAATTACATGTACTCATTCCTACTGTTAATAGTTCACCTTTTGCTAACGAGAACCTATTTTAATCATAATTTAACATCCTATTTCATGTTTTCTATTGCACCAGTACAGAGCTATGGTGGCACAGCTGGAAGAGCACCACACTCACAACTTCTTTGGGTGTGTCTGCAGGTAACGACACACAGCATACTTTATTCAAAACAATGTGGCCAAAAACTGTGTTCAAAGTACCATTTAAGACCATCAAACAAACATGTTTCAGCATTCCTTACTATAATGCATCTTACTTTTACTAAAAACAGTATTATAGTAGGAGAACAATCTGAATAATTAAAGCATGTATTGACAAGAAAATGTGCTCAAGATCCATACTATCCATTGTGTAAGATTAAGTACAGGATCTAATCTTTAACTGAAATTTGGTGTGGACTTGCCCTTTTTATTTAAAGAAAATTCTAAATCTAGAAAGAATTTCCGGTAGACATAAAGGCAGAGATAGAAAATATGATACACAATTTGCATAAATTTGGTTTAATTTTCAGCATCATTTTTAATAAAATACTATGAATTAGAATCACACATCATAAAACAGACCCATTAGCAAATATTTATTAATATAAAGTTCAATTCAATAGATAACTTCATAAAGAAGATATCTGTTCATAACCAATACCATGAAAACCCTAATTTAGTAATAATTTTTTAAAACAGACACTTAATGTGACATCAAACTGTTTTTATGTCCAAAACGTTGATTATAAAAGACATTGTGATCTAATGTGTGTGAATTTGACTTCCTTGCTGCCTACCATAATGTACAAAGCTTGAGACAGTTAATTATTCAGTGGACATGAACCATTTTCATACCATAAGTTCACAATGTATAAATTTAAAAAAACCAAACTTAACAGTATTATGAATCAAAATCCCAAACAGTCATAATGGTTTTATCTTGGGTCCAAATGTATAAAGCTCAAAATGAATTCCAGTGTATTCCATTATTGAACGTGTTGATGTGCTTGCTGTCTCAAACGTGATAATGTGCCAATGGTCTGAAGTGTGATGATGTACCTTTATTCTTGATCATGGTAATGTGCCAATGGCCTGAAGTGTGCTGATGTGCCTTTACTCTTGATCATGGTAATGTGCCAATGACCTGAAGTGTGCTGATGTGCCTTTAGTCTTGATCATGGTAATGTGCCAATGGCCTGAAGTGTGCTGATATGCCTTTGCTCTTGATTATGGTAATGTGTCAATGGCCTGAAGTGTGCTGATGTGCCTTTACTCTTGATCATGGTAATGTGCCAATGGCATGATCTGTGCTGATGTGCCTTTACTCTTGATCATGGTAGTGTGCCAATGGCCTGAAGTGTGTTGATGTGCCTTTATTCTTGATCATGGTAATGTGTCAATGGCCTGAAGTGTGCTGATGTGCCTTTACTCTTGATCATGGTAATGTCCCAATGGCCTGAAGTGTGCTGATGGGCCTTTAGTCTTGATCATGGTAATGTGCCAATGGCCTGAACTGTGCTGATGTGCCTTTACTCTTGATCATGGTAATGTGTCAATGGCCTTAAGTGTGCTGATGTGCCTTTATTCTTGATCATGGTAATGTGCCAATGGCCTGAAGTGTGCTGATACGCCTTTGCTCTTTATCATGGTAATGTGCCAATGGTCTGAAGTGTGCTGATGTGCCTTTACTCTTGATCATGGTAATGTGCCAATGGCCTTAAGTGTGCTGATGAGCCTTTAGTCTTGATCATGGTAATGTGTCAATGGCCTGAAGTGTGCTGATGTGCCTTTACTCATGATCATGGTAATGTGCCAATGGACTGAAGTGTGTTGATGTGCCTTTACCCCTGATCATGGTAATGTGCCAGTGGCCTGAAGTGTGCTGATGTGCCTTTACTCTTGATCATGGTAATGTGCCAATGGCCTGAAGTGTGTTGATGTGCCTTTACACTTGATCATGGTAATGTGACAATGGCCTGAAGTGTGCTGATGTGCCTTTACTCTTGATCATGATAATGTGCTAGTGGCCTGAAGTGTGTTAATGTGCTAACAGTCTTTTTATATATCATAGTAATATAATACAAAAATGTTCTTTTCTGAAATCACTATAATTCCAAATTAATGTTTCTGTCCAAGAATATTACTGATGACTATTTTGTATTTCCAGTGAATAATAAAATATTCCACCAAAATGAAAATCTGAGCATTAGGCAAGATTAAGTAATGTCTCAAGTAAACAAAATTATATTAAAAAAATAAGACACAAAAAGAGTACCAGAATGGGGGCTCAAAATTTCTTTTCATGAACATCATAAGTTCTCAGCAAGGTCTATTATTAAAATTATAATAAAGAACATGGCACACATCAGAGAGACAGGTTTTCCATGGGAGAATACCAATGTCCTTGACTCAGATAAGATAAATAAGTGTACCTCTTTTGATAATGATCCTACTATTTAAAAAAATAAAAACAGAAATATTAGCTATGTTGTTTGTTTTACAAAAATAATCATGGGAGAATACCAATGTCCTTGACTCAGATAAGATAAATAAGTGTACCTCTTTTGATAATGATCCTACTATTTAAAAAAATAAAAACAGAAATATTAGCTATGTTGTTTGTTTTACAAAAATAATGTCCATAGTCAGGTACACAGTGAACTTGAATCTGGACAAAGGTCAATCATTATAAAATACAATTATACATGTACATAACATATAATCAGGGACAAAAATGCCACCAAATAATACAAATTAAATATACATGACAATGTATAGGGTTTAACTGTACATCAACAAAATACTGAAAATAAAGGGTGATTTAAAATCATCTTGGAAAAAATCTTCTAAAAAAATTGATGTGTATTATTACCATATAA
Organism: Unio pictorum; assembly: GCA_030141615.1. Lineage (NCBI taxonomy): Eukaryota > Metazoa > Mollusca > Bivalvia > Unionida > Unionidae > Unio > Unio pictorum. The sequence continues at coordinate 26,392,338 of JARLTB010000220.1, read as the reverse complement.
AAGATAATGATGTTAAATTTTTGAAAGGTATATAAAAAATAAACTAAAGATAAAAATACAATTTCTTAAAATATAGTGTCAAAACCTGTTATACAAACCCCATTCACTCAATCAATCCCCAATTTTATCACCTGTACATCATCATAAAATTTCAAACTACATCAATAAATACTGTTTCACAAGATTGTAAATACATATAATTTACAGAAATGTATCCCACTGTCAATGGATACTGGCATCATATGAAATCATATCAAGGTTATCCATTCAAAAGGTGTGCAATGGTCAGGTGTATGTGTTCAATAAATGACTGGCATATTACCACCTCATTTCTCCAGGTGAGTCATGTCACTGTTAACTTTGGGGTTTGATTTTCCAAACATTTGCCAAGGACATGCCAAAATATTTGTCGTCACTCCATAAAATCCTCTTTTCAGGAAGAGATGACTGCATGATAAATTTGGCCCATTTATCTACCCTTTGATTACATTTAATACAATGTGACTCTGCAGCTACTAAACAAAATTATCATACTAGATAGTTGAAATTATGAGTAAGTAAACATATACTTGCCACAAATGAATGTATGACATGAGATACTGTGTACTACATTGTTTACAATGAATGAGCCAAATGCTATCCACAGAAACTAGTGTCCATCTGTCTGTCTTTTTCAAAATGCTAACCACTCCATTGGCCTTGTGGTTAGAGCATCCGCTGCAGGAACAGGAGGTACCGGGTTCGATCCCTGGCCGAGTCATACCAAAGACTTACAAAAATGGTACTGACAGATGCCTCACTTGGCACTCAGCATTAAGAGGTTAGTTATCATTATAAAAAAAAATTCAACATCTGTCCCTTTAAGGTACATGTACTTGCTTCATTCAAATTCTGGCTTTATTCATTTATGGACATTCCTGTTGGGAATGGTTTGCATTGGCATCTCCACACACATTTTCCCACTTAATAACAGTGAGAGGGCTTCCTGGGATCAAATCCGATTTGGAACATGGCATCATGATGAAATGATTTAAGTCAAGTTTGATTTTTACAAATTTATCTTTACTGGTCAAAGTGCTTATGTGTTGGCCAATCCTCCATCTCTGCTGTTTCTTGTCCATCCATGATTCCATCAGCATATGATTGTTATTGCTACATCTCCTAAATTAAACAATGTGTAGGATTATCACAAGACTTTACAAATACATTCATCCCATGCAAACAGCTGAGGTGGATAAGTTTTTAGAGCATCTGCCTTGGAAGCAGAAGGTCTTGTGTTTAATCCCCGGCCAAGTCATACCAAAGACTTACAAAAATGGCAATAACAGCTACCTTGCTTGGCATTCAGCATTTAGAGGTTTGTGTTAGGACTGGTCGGCCTGGTGTCAGGATAATGTGACTTGGTGGGACATCTGATATGCTACATGTCTGCGGCATGATGTCCCCATGCCAGACATCAATATAAACTGCCTCACTGCGCACATTGTAGTGATATAACTGAACAATTGTTAAAGCTACATTAAAAATCTTAATCAAACTAACAAGCAAACAAACTAACAATGCTATTAACTCTTATGAGAATGAACAAAAGACAACAACCCTATATCTAGACCAGCTAATTGATGAAAGTGTTTACTATGTACATTTATGATTAACATGAATGTGTAGCTTTAAGCTTGAATGCTATACAATCACAATTTGTAAATTAATGAACACATTAAACATGAACACGCCAATAAATATTCTGATTCTAATAATTACTTACCTGTAATCGTGGTAAATCTGTTGCCTCCTTCCAGGTTTTATCCTCCCTAAACTTGGTCACTCTTGGGAATCGAATAGAAATTCCATCAGCTGAGTGAATTTCGGCCTTAGAAAACTCAGCCCCCACAATCTCCCACACTGGGGCTTTCTTGGGGTCCTTCACAACAAAGTCTGGCACCACGCTCTTCTTGACATCCAACCATGGTGGTACTTTACTCATATTTTTGCTGATTTTAACCACATCTAGACTGGTTTGCAGATCTTCTAGAGTTTTATCATCCAGGCCATTTCCAACTTTTGTCACAGTACAAAATAGTCTGCTATCAGGATCATACACTCCACATAAAAACACAGACATAATTCCACCTACAAAGATAATATGTACTAAAAACAATGAGACCAGTAGGAAAAACAAGAAATCACGATCAACGCTTTTGTTTCTTGTAAATTTTACAACAATAAAACAAACCAAAATGACCTGATTTGCAATCTAGTTCTCTCTTGCTACAAATTTTTATCCCAATTATGTTCTTTTTTAATACATGAAGGATATTTTCTTTTCTTACATTAATACTGGACAAAAATTATACTTCAACGTGGGTTAGACAAAAAATGGGATATTTTAAAGAGTGGTGATGCAAAAAGTTTAAATGTAGTAATTTTTTTAACCAAAGATGAAATACACTGTATATCTATTAATTACGCAAAAAAAGGAAATATACTGGCTACCTCTGTGTCCAACTTTTTTTTCCCCCAAAAAGTGTCCAGTTAAGGAAAATTGCAAACTATAAACAATTTTTTTAATTGTATCCTGAAACTTTTTAAAACCATATAGAAATCATTACACCCTCAATCTTTCTTCATCTATAGCCTGGTAATACTGTATTCCCCATAACTAACAAATATAAATTAACAAAATATACTAGTTTAATGGTGCATGTACAAACAGGGTATATTCTTTGACTCCCTGGAAGAGAGTTACCATATATACTTGCATATAAGCCCATTCACGTATAAGCTGACCTCCCCAAACTGAATTGGAAAAACTGTTATTTGCATGACCCGCGTATAAGCCGACGCATAATTTTTAGACTACTGGTACATCACAAGATCCACAAAGTGAGTTCTGAATAGGCTTATTTAGGCAAATTACATTATTAAAAAAAATGAAAGTAAGAAAGCTAATTTATATGTTGAAATAAAAACAATTCTGAAGTGTTAAGTCTTAATGGAAATTTAATTAATCCTCATTCTAAAATAATGAATTATAAAAGTTCAATCACTTTTAGAATCCTTCAAAATTGGGCTCTGTATCAGACTTGCCATACAGTTCATGAAACTCGGCTTCTGTTACGGGCGTGCTTTCATCATATATGTCATCATTGTCATCATGGTCATCCGATAGTACGGTTCATAAAACGAGAACATCAGCCGGCTGATGCAACAAATTTCGAATCTGCCAACTTATATTTATAATTTTTTGCCATCTGCATAGCACGTAGATGAATTGCCGCCATTCCCATACTTACTTCTCATTCACAAAAAATTTGCATGCTGCAGCACAGTTGTTATTTGTTTCTGCATATTCAGTAACGTTAAGTTTTAATGCTGCATCATAAGCAGAACGCTTTCTTTTACTTCCAATACTATTAATTTTATCTGATTGAATTGAATATAAACTTGTAGAGAGATTAAACTGAAAAAATTTCTTATAGTGGTAGTATACTATTTATATACCTTATCCTGTAATTATTTCCATGTGTGGTTGGTTATCAATTTGTATTTGATAATTATTTATCATTGTTGTTTATTTGCGTGTATGTGATTCAATTGATCAAAATATGATTTGTTTCAGCATGGACATTATTCAAGTATTGAGTTTATAATGTTGAGCAGAAACCATGCCCAGTACCATATCTCAGTAAATAATACATCTGAGAGTCGGCATGTATTAGTAAAGTTATTGGCATTGTGCAACAAAACAAACCTATTATCCCCAAGGCATTTACCACAGATTAAGCATATGGTAGCTATTGTACAACATTCTACCACTAAGAAACCACTTGGTTTTACAAACAACTAAACAACAGTAGTATATAAACTGTGGCTGCCTATTATGTCTAAAACACCTGTCAAAGAAATCCCACAAATTCTATTGTTGTACAATTATTCACGCTGACTCGTATATTGCACTTTTATTTACCCTTCCTAAGCGTGCGCACAACAAACCTCTATGGAGCCTCTCGCTATTGTTCCTATAAGACTATTGTACATGTATTTCTACTCTTGATCAAAATGTTTGTCGTATATACATTCAGTATCATAATTTTTTTTTTTACGTAGATTCTTTTCATTTTTACACTGAAATAAGCTTGCGTGTATTTGTACAATACCGTAGAGTTTAACGATTACAGATTAGCTGAGGGTTGAATACTTGACTAGAGATTACTAATATGGCAGTTCTTTTGGAAAATACACATATTTCCGTGGTTCAAATAACACGTATGGCTGTATTTTCTGGTGGATGGACATCTGTCAAATAGATGTCAAGTACCAGTTTATGGTAAAATATAATAAAACTTACATAACTGTCCTAGAAAGATGATACCTAAAATATTACAAACCCCTGAGTCATGACTAGAAGGCAAGAGTGTAACACAAATAAAACTTTATGATGGGAAAGTGGCCAAAATGAATAAATCAGGTTTAAAATCAAATTAGAATCAGGTCTATCTGTGTGAATACAGGGTTTCATTCCACTTCATTTTTGTTCAGGAAGTACTTCAAGCATTACAAAGCAAAAATTAAATTCTTATTCTAGAGCAAATTTCTAAAGCAAAGGGCCATAACTCAAATTCTGACAATCACAGATAAATATTAAACTTAACAGAGGTCTCCTTTATTTAATGCCTCTTACCAAATTTGGTATAAATCCATAGAAGGTATTATATATAAACAAAAATCATTATGCATGTAAAAAAAAGAGTATCATAATTCTAATGATTTAATCACATGCTTACAGAATAAGAGTTCCTCAAATGGACTGATGTTCTACTGACCAAACAATTTGTTCAGGAATTCAGGATAAGACCATTTCTTTAACCGCTGAGCAATCACTGATTATCTTTTAGCAAACAAGAGACTTTTAAATTAGCTACTGTGGTGGCCATACTGGATGTGACATTAGCACCATTTTCATTTATGATCCTGACAACTAGACTTCACAAGTCTTTTGGTGAGAACCCCAAAATGACAATCTAAGAGGAGAAACGATAACAAATATCTGAAGTAGAGATAATGGAAGTCCAAGTGAATAGATATAATCGTCCAATCAGGAGGAGTAGGGATAACAAGATTTTCAAGACGGTTGCCTTGGCTTATTGTTGGAAGTCAAATCACCACCAATTTCATTTTAGACCAACTAGACTTCATAAGAAGTCTTTCAGAGAAAACTCCATGAAGATATATCCACCCATTCTGAAGCAAGAGTGATAACTGTCAAGATGATCACTGGTATGGCACCATTTTCATTTAGACCATCAACAGCATGGGATGTTTGTTTGTTTGTTTGATTTGGATTTTTAATGTAGCTTTAACAATTTTTCAGTCATATCACTATGATGTTTGCCATGAGGCAGTTTATAGTGATGTCTAGCACTGGGGCATCATGCCACAGACATGTAACATGATGTGCCACCAAGTCACATTATCCTGACACCAGGCCTACCTGTCCTAACACAAACCTCTAAATGCTGAATGCCAAGCAAGGTAGCTGTTATTACCATTTTTGTAAGTCTTTGGTATGACTCGGCCGGGGATCGAACACATGACCTCCTGCTTCCACGACGGATGCTCTAAAAACTTATCCACCGCAGCTGTTTGCATGGGATGAATGTATTTGTAAAGTCTTGTGATAATCCTACACATTGTTTAATTTAGGAGATGTAGCAATAACAATCATATGCTGATGGAATCATGGATGGACAAGAAACAGCAGAGATGGAGGATTGGCCAACACATAAGCACTTTGACCAGTAAAAATAAATTTGTAAATATCAAACTTGACTTAAATCATTTCATCATGATGCCATGTTCCAAATCACGTTTGATCTCAGGAAGCCCTCTCACTGTTATTAAGTGGGAAAATGTGTGTGGAGATGCCAATTCAAACCATTCCCAACAGGAATGTCCATAAATGAATAAAGCCAGAATTTGAATGAAGCAAGTACATGTACCTTAAAGGGACAGATGTTGAATTTTTTTTTTATAATGATAAAAAAGACAATTTCTAATTTTTAACTGCTGAAAATTGAAACCGACTCTAATATTCTAGAGTAACTTGAATATTTTCAAAAGGACTACCAAGTTAAGCATATTAAGTGTACGACTGTCACTATTTCATTTTTTTTACCAACTAAACATTAGTCTTTTTGGTGAATTTCATGTTTTTAGAACTATACTGTTGATTGGCACCATACTGGTTATTGTGCAGAGATGCCATTACATAATAGTACATACATAATTTCAGTAAAGGCCTCACTGTCAACATGACCCTCCTTTCCGAAGATTTTCTGGATGGCTGTCATGGTGGCAATACTATATGTCAAATTCTTTTCAGTTCGGACTTTCCAGACACCATCCAAATTCTTCTGGTGAAACTCCCATGTAAATATGACTTTCCATTTAGATTGAGTATCAATAACAACAATAACAATATTTTTCAAGATGACCATAATAAAACATTAGAAAAGTACAGTTTTCATTTTGTACCAGCTTGACATTATGAGAAAAGAGTCGATATGTTCAACATGACCACTATGGAAGTGATATGGCACTATTTCATTCAAGACCAATCAGACCATGTGCTGAATGTGTCAAAGCAACTTGTGTCAATGGGCAGACTGATAATGGTAAAGAGGACATACCATAAAATGTTCTGGTCAATAAAAAAATGGAAGTACATTAAAACCTGTCTTGAGAGACCACTGCTATGAGAAACCACCTGTCTTGAGAGACCAGGTTCTCCATGAATGTACAGATTTATTGATTCTATAGTGTTATGACCTGTTATGAGAGACCACCTGTCATGAGAGACCATTATGTCTTGGCAGTAAGAGTGGTCTTTCAAGGCAGGTTCCACTGTACTTCCCTTTTTAAATAATTTATTTGAAACATTGATCTCTACAGATTTAAAGCAGTGTTAGGTCAAAGTATGCTTTATATGGTTGTATCTCCCATTATGTAACAAAATAAAGTCCAACAAAAATGACTGCAAAAAAATCATTAATCCAGTATTGATGCCTTTCATAGCTGTTCAGAATTTATTTATCACATGTTTTGCATAATCCTCATCTGATGCATTTGTTCCTAAATCAGGAATCATTTTGGTGCTTGTGACTAGGAAATGGTAGATCACCATTGATAGGATTTGGTGACCCTGATCAAGGTTGATTCTAAAAATGAGTTCATTTTGTTCCATTATTTTCATGGTTATGAATTAAGAGTAAGCCAAATGTCTGGTCAGTGGAAAAATATGCCCCAAGGTGAATTGCAGACATGACATAACTAAGTAATATTTAACTGCTCTGTGATATAAGTGCTACAGTACAGCTTCTTAAAAGAATTACTTTTCTGACATTAAAAAAATTCAGTGATCTACATATACTAAAATTCAAGTTGGGTTTGCCTACATAACATTGTTCTGGACTGGAATACTGGAATGGGACAGCAGTTATCACACTGGTGTAACTTGAGTTTAAAAATTCTAATGATTCTGCCATAATTAACATGGCTGGCATCTGTGTCTACAAGTACATATAGGCAGCATATTAGGTACAGATGGCATGAATGCTGGCATCTGTGTCTACAAGTACATATAGGCAACATATTAGGTACAGATGGCATGAATGCTGGCATCTGTGTCAACAAGTACATATAGGCAACATATTAGGTACAGATGGCATGAATGCTGGCATCTGTCTACAAGTACATATAGGCAACATAGGTACAGATGGCATGAATGCTGGCATCTGTGTCTACAAGTACATATAGGCAACATAGGTATAGATGGCATGAATGCTGGCATCTGTGTCAACAAGTACATATAGGCAACATATTAGGTACAGATGGCATGAATGCTGGCATCTGTCTACAAGTACATATAGGCAACATAGGTACAGATGGCATGAATGCTGGCATCTGTGTCTACAAGTACAAATAGGCAACATATTAGGTACAGATGGCATGAATGCTGACTTCTGTGTCTACAAGTACATATAGGCAACATAGGTACAGATGGCATGAATGCATGAACAGTGTTTGTATATTGTAAACTTAATGCCAGTTTTCACAGCACATGATAGGCTATATACTGTGACCATAAACAACCTGGAAAGAACCACAGACTCATGGGAAATTACTGGCAAGCTTTCTCTCATACCCATATTGGCTGAAGCACAACTCAAACTTGAATGGACACACATGAGCTGTGTATGATCAATAAAGACAGCACCATAAACAACTTGGCACCTGACTCCAAATGGATGGACAGCTGTATTTGTCTGATTGATATGAGACGGATAAAGAGAGGCATACTTGAGTAATACAATGGATAATACAGTATGCCCCCTCTATATAATATATCAGGAACATAAAATCAGACGTACAATATTTCATGCTTTGTCTTCAAATATAAATATTCACAGTTGAATATGGATGAAAAGTTTTTCAAATTAGTAAAATACCTACTGAATTTACCTCGATGTTTTTTGATGGCAAGAAAAAGTTATCTTACAGAATGGTCAAAATCCTGCGACAAAGAAAATAAATAAACACCCAGCAACACTGTCCAAAAATCAGGGTTGAATTGTGGTAAGGCACAATCGACATCTTTGTTCTTGGAGTTGGCTGATGAATGATTTTACAACACAGATGACAATCTTTCTTGTTTTTATATGAACAATGTCAGCAATATAAAAGTTCCACTGTCTGAACTGCCGCACATGATATCTCAATAAACCCTGAACTATTTCAGCTGAATAGGTAGATTAAAAAGAGACAATTAAAGCCTTCATGCATAAATTAGTAGATTGAATGGAGACTACTGAAACCCTCATGCAAAGCAAATCCAAGAAATATTAATCTCTTAATTTCAATTTCCTCTGTATGACAAGCTATGAAGCGCTGGCCATTTTTATACCAAAGAAAAGTGAGCCAATCAATGATTGAATTGCAATGAACATTAATAAAGTAGTACATGGTGTCATCATAATGTGTGAGTATTACCACAGTCTTTTTATTATAACAATTTCATGCAGACATCTACATGGATCAGATTAACGCAGCATGGTGAACTTTAATCAAGTTTTGAGCCGACATAGTCTTAAGGTTTCTCTCTATATACCCAATAGATATCACTATAAACTACCACAATGCAGACATCATAGCGATATTATTGAAATTTTTGTAAAGCTACATTAAAAATCCAAATCACACACACACACATCTAATGAAAGAATAGTATAGTTTATCATACATGCCAACCCGTCAGGGCAAAAGAGTAATCCGAGTGGACCAAAAGAGTAATCTGTGCAGAAAAAGAGTAATCAACATATAACATAATAAAATTTTATGAGCATATGTACAAAATGATTTATTTATCCCTCTGGACTTTTAACATTAATTACTGCATCAAATTTTCATACATAACACTTTGATCTTTAAAAGGCAACAGACTCATACTGCATTTCAAAACACTTTGTACTTGATGAGACTATGAATGTTTTGCACACCTGTAGAGCACTAAGTGCTGGGTTACAGAGTCTTGATCTCAAGTCAGTTTTTTTTTTGTTAACATTACTGAACAATCTCTCAGTCAGCATTAGAATGGTAAAGAACCAATATTCATTTCATAACCTGACAAAGAAGAGAAAATGTATATCTTCCAGTTATTGGATCTTTAGCTGGGAAATAAGATGACAAAAAAGTCAACTCAGTCCACATGAAGTACAATGTCAGGTAGAGTGCCAACTTACTACTTTAGGAATTCTCCGGCTAATGTATCAGGAGCCTTTCCTGCAGCATTGTGCATCATATAACAAAGACAACCTGATATGTACAATGATGGAGACATTTTTCAAAATATAGATGCAACTCCTTTATGAATGCCAGTCATCACTGATCAGTATCAGCTGAAGACCCCATACAGTTTTGCCAACTTATGTTATTTTCAAAGCATTATCAAGCAAATAAAAAAAATCTTTTCTCCAGTGGAATCTAGTGTTGATTCTGGTAATGAAAGAAGAGCACTCTGACTCTGCCCTTTTCATTTTCAAAGTCTCTTACACAGACTAGGCAATATTGTGATTGCGATTTAAGTAATCTGAAATAACACGAGATTGGGAAAAATGTGGAAAAAGATTGCTACTATTGAGATAACTCTGTTATTGTGCCACTGTCACATGCAAACATTACCAACAATGCCCAGCTCTTATGCCCCCACCATTCTGATTATTGTGGCCTCTATGCTGCACACATGTACATGTACAATTGTTTGTTACAATGCTGGAACGTTATTAATGATGGCATCTAAAAGACGAGCAACTGATACTTCGGACAGACCAAGGAAGGCTATTTCTTTAGAGGTTAAACTTGAAGTAGTGATAAAGCATGCTTTGAACCTTAGTGAAAGGACATGTAGAACACATCTTTCATTTTTTTAAATCTGCTTGCATAAGTATCAACTAATTTTAACATACTGAATTTATATGGAGAAAATTAAATGCAGGCTTAAAAACATAACCCTTGTGTAAATTGTGATCACAATGTACAACATTTTGTCATTATAATCACTACACCTGTCTGGTGCAATACTAAACTGCCCAATTTTCATGGCATCTGCAATTTAAGTGAAGTATTTTCTACTAAACACCTAACAATATTAGATGATTTTGTTCTTGCATGTGCATAGTTTCAGCAATTTTGGACTCATTGGAAATCATTGGAGTTAGTCAAAAAAAGCTAATTCAAGGTTTCTTTGTTTTACCACCATGACCAAAAAATAAAAATCCTTTCTGCACAGCCTGCAAGGGGCATGAATCTGCCCTAGAATGGAATGATGTATTGTGTAATTCATGTATTCATCTCTAAATTGGTTTTTCATGTTTTTCTAATGTATCTGTGAAATTATTTGAATTTTTTTTTGCTCTAACATACACATCAACTAGAATAAATCTGACTTTTATTGCCAAATACCTACAGACTGGTTCTGTACCAGATATGAATTAGAACACGAATCTGCAAGCAAAGATTAAAAGATAGAAAACCAGTCTGTTCTCTCCTTAGTAAGCCACACAGCTGCTATAAATAGAAACCGAGGTCAAAAGTTTCAAAGCAGCAACCAGCATGTTTCTAGGAAATAGAGCAGCTGCTCTAAATAGAATATTATACTATTAGGAAAGTGCATGTAAGTCTATGGACAAGCATACTCCTGGTATATCATAGTTACATTGTAGAATATGGTCTGTAGAATAAACGGGATGTTAATAAAAATAAGAAAACAAATTATTCATTTTTTTGGAAGGGGATATACCAAAAATGCATAATCCGAATTCATTTGTACACAAGGCACAATTTAGTGAAAAAAAGCATAATGGTTATGCCAAAAGCATAATGTTTGGCATGTATGGAATGTATGTATACCCATTTTATAAGTAATTCTTTCTTTTTAGAGAAATGTTGTGATATATCTCCATGGAAACTATTCATTTTTTAAAGCTACGTTAAAAATCCTAACCACACACACACTTTTATCATTCTAATTTTCCATTCTGTTTCTTCATCCAAAGTTTAACTGGTTTTATTTAATGTGTTGAGAAATAAGAATTAAGAACAAAATTACTGACCATGACAATCTAAAAACTATAAGCTGTCTGAATAACCCAAGATAAAAATGATATGCATAAGCCATATATTGTCAAGTTTGTGTAAAGCTCATGCTTACTACAGTAAGTTAGACAAACCTTTGTTTCCTGTGCCGTAATATGCACCAAGTACAATTAGATCTGCTGAGTCAGCCAAACTTCCCTCATTTAAATAATCCTTCTTCACTTTGAGCCAATGACGCTTCCCTGGCTCATAAATGCCCTGAAGATTGAAAGCAGAGGTGGTCATTTACTGGTCATTTATTTGGTGGTCATTTACTGGACATTTATTTGGTGGTATTTGTGGTACATTTATTTTGATCTGGTGGTTATCAATTTGTTTGGTTTCACAAGAACTGACATTTATGGCTGGTGCCTGTGTTGTATGGATGTGACGTTAACAGGGAAGGAGGTCTACATGAATGTACTTGTTAAATATTTTAAGGCAATGAAATCCATGAAAATTGGCACTTCATGAAAAAAAGTGATATTACGTACTCTTCAAAGCATTTCATTCCACTGTACAATAAAATGCAATCATAGAATTCTTCAATGTACTTCATTCCTCATTAGTCCCATAAAAACTGAATTCAAAATATTCTTCAATACACTTCATTCTCCTCTGGTGCCCTGTGAAAAATTCAATGGACATACTTCCTATAGTAAAACAGGCTTTGTGGAAGTTTCCATGATGTCACAGCATGTGCTATTCTACCAGATGAATTCTAAGAAGCCAATCAGAGATAAAAATAAATAAGAAATTTCCCCAAAATGCAAATGGCTGATATTATCTCCCTGGGAATTTTGTATAGGGCCAAGGAATAGTGTTGGGGTTGTGGCCAGAATTCCAAAAGAAGAAGACCAAACACTTCTTCAACTGTCACAGTGAAAGATGAGTCCCCTCTTGCCATCTTGGTATCAACAAATGAAGACATTGTCAGGTATAACTTATCAGGCTGTATCAGTCAGATGATATCAGTACCTTCTGCAATGGTTGTGAGGGGGATGCCACTGAAGCAGTTGGTGCAGGTTAGTGAATGAGACTAGAAGAACTTCATTTTTTGGATATGGTTATTGCCAGGCATTCAATCAGAGTGCTGTCTGTCATCCTTTGCTGGAATCCAGGACTAGACTCACTGTAGCCAGCAATAGGTCACTGCAGGATCAGAACTAGTGCACTACAACTCCTGTACTGGATCAGGACAAGGTATACTGGATACTACAACTCCTGTACTGGATCAGGACAAGGTATACTGGACACTACAACCCCTGTATTGGATCAGGACAAGGTATACTGGACACTACAACCCCTGTACTGGATCAGGACAAGGTATACTGGATACTACAACCCCTGTACTGGATCAGGACAAGGTATACTGGACACTAAAACCCCTGTATTGGATCAGGACAAGGTATACTGGACACTACAACCCCTGTACTGGATCAGGACAAGGTATACTGGACACTACAACCCCTGTACTGGATCAGGACAATGTATACTGGACACTACAACCCCTGTACTGGATCAGGACAAGGTATACTGGACACTACAACCCCTGTACTGGATCAGGACAAGGTATACTGGATACTACAACCTCATGTACTTGATCAGGACAAGGTATACTGGACACTACAACCCCTGTACTGGATCAGGACAAGGTATACTGGATACTACAACCCCTGTACTGGATCAGGACAAGGTATACTGGATACTACAACTCCTGAACTGGATAAGGACAGGGTATACTGGATACTAAAACTCCTGTACTGGATCAGGACAAGGTATACTGGATACTACAACTCCTCTACTGGATAAGGACAGGGTATACTGGATACTAAAACTCCTGTACTGGATCAGGACAAGTAATACTGGAAACTACTACCTCATGTACTGGATCAGGACAAAGTATACTGGATACTACAACCTCATGTACTGGATCCTACATGTATCACTGCTCTGGTCAGATAGTGCAGGTGCTGATCTCTCCTGGTCATAATAGCATGTGGTGTCCTCAGTCTTACCTCATCTTCTCATAGAAATGTCATCCCCTGTTCCATCAAGTTCCAATATTGTTGTTTGTAATTACCTCAGGGTTCAGATCATTCCAGTCTCTGTGCATGCAGTCAACTGCTAGCATTGTACATGTAATCTCCTATAGCCATCTATTCATTCCATCCTGTCTGAGGGCAACTTTCATTGATTTATTTATTCCAACATCAAGTGGCTGTATGATGGTTCAACTGGAAAAACTGAGTGCTAGGTCTCATCAGCAGGATTATATAACACATGAAGGAGTCAAGCACAAGCAAATATTTCCAAATTGTCTTCAATCTTCTAGCTTACATAGTCTTAAGTTTATCCGTCATCAAATTCTTGTCCATCTGGGCTGAAACATTTCCTTTTGAAATAACCTGCATACAATACTGGGCTCAAAAATTTCCTTTTGGCATAACCTGCACACAATGCTGGGCTGAAACATTTCCTCTCAGCATGACCTGCTCACAATACTGGGGCTGAAACATTTCCTTTTGGCATAACTTGCCCACAATGCCAGATTTTAATGTCTTCTTTTGGCTTAACTTGACCACAATGTTGGGCTAAAATGTCTCCTTTTCTCACAACTTCCTCACAATGCTAGGCTAAAATGTCTCCACTAGCATAGTTTTTATGTAAGCAGTTTGCCATAACAGTGCATCAGTATTTGTCATTGCCAGTTGTATGGACTGAAACAGTTTTGGCCATTTAGTTTACTACTGTTTGTCCACTAGGAGATCTAAAGTAAGATAAGCCTGGTTTCCAATCATGATCACATCTGGTTTTATAATAAACCAGTCCTGGTATCAAAAATGAATATCTGGATTCTACCAGATTGCATCAGTAGTTTTCCAAATGTTTATTGGAAACAAAATTTTTGAGTAAAGCATGTCTCTACTGCTTATCTGATCCTAAGACATCAGGAATACATTGTGTCAGTAATCCAGATAGAGTCAGTAATCTGAGTCAGTAATCCAGCTATCTGAAGCTTGTATTCTTTAGTAACAAAAATGTTATGTCTTAAGCTTGCCTAGGTGGTAGACAGACAAGAGTGATCTCCTCTTGGACTGAGAGATTTTTGTTGTTGTTGTTGTGCCAAATATCAGAATTCTGTGCATACATTGCAGGTATAAAGAGAATTATATCACATTCAACTGAGACAGATAACCCAGTAAACTTTATTATGCGCTTGTAAGTACAGTGGACAAAGCAATGGGTTAAACACATGATACCTGTCAACTTACTGTGAAAATACAAAAATAAATGTGATCATTCCAGTGACCTAGTAATTAGAGTCTCTGCCTTGGATGCAGGAGGTTGTGGGTTCGATCTCTGGTCAAGTTATACCAAAGACTTACAAAAATGGTACTAACAGCTGCCTTGTTTGGCGCTCAACATTAAGAGATTAGTGTTAGAACTGGTTGGCGTGGTGTCAGGATAATGTGACTGGGTGTGACATCAATCTACACGTTTTCGGTATGATGCCCCATTGCTATACATCACTATAAACTGCCACACTGCAGACATGATAGCGATATGACTGAAAAATTGTTAAAGTTATGTTAAAAAATCCAAATCACACACACACAAAAATAAATGTCTAAAACAATTTTTGAACAAAATTACAAAATGTTTTACCTGGCAGAATTTATGAGCCAGGTTGACTAACTGATGAAGTTAAAGCTAACATGTACATCACAAGATGCTGTTAGACAAGTAAGTGTGACTTCCTCATTTATGACTCATTTGTTAGAAATATATCCAGAGTAAGAAAAGTCACTAAATAGTAAAAGGCACTTCTGGAAAAAGATCTTGGGAGGTTTAAACAAAAGCATGACTCCATGTATGAATTAAAGAAATTAACACAAGAATAAACGGGATCTGGCACCAATCCTTCTATCCAAGGCGAGATCACTCTTTGCCAATTTCTACCTAGATGAGCAGATAACCTGTAGCACTTTTGTTCCTTTGTTTAAAATTATGTTTGGAGGGCTAGATTTGAGATAAAGTGAATGTTCTCTTACAAATCTAAATAAATAATATTATGACATGTTAATTTATGGTAGGCCATAATTAATGGGTTTTCCATGAGAAATAAATTTGATAGTTCGATGAAATATATAATTTTCACTGACAAAAACAATCAGCATTAAGAGAAAGAAATTCTGAGCTATTTTTTTACATGCTGGTGTTGTCTAGTGGTAATTATGGTTGCCTTGCATTCAGACAAACCAAACTAAAACCCAATTCTCAATGATGAGCATATCGAATTTTCGTCAATTATTAATATATTTTTAATTGTTGTTTTTCCTTGAATGGTGAAGGAAAATTGTTGCTGTGTGAAAATGCGCAAATTCAAAATAGACAATTTTTAACAAAGTCTGTCATTTAACGAGCTAGAAAATGCACAACTTTAACACAGAGCTTAATCAAAAACCTCTGTGGAAGTTCAAGTCTTCCATAGTTTGGGGTAGTTTTCAGTAGTTTGGAGAAGTCTGGTGTAGTTTTCAGTAGTTTGGTGTAGTTTTTCAGTAGTTTTCAGTAGTTTGGTGTAGTTTTTCAGTAGTTTGGTGTAATTTTTTGGTGTAGTTTACAGTAGTATGAAGTGAAGTTTTCAGTAGTTTGTGGTGTAATTTTTCAGTAGTTTTCAGTAGTTTAGTGTAGTTTTCAGTAGTTAGGGACAGTTTGGTGTAGTTTTCAGTAGTTTGTGATAGTTTGGTGTAGTTTTCAGTAGTTTGGGGCAGTTTACCTAGTGAAAAAAATTTCAATTCTGTTATAGGCAGTTCAAAAACACAAACACAGGATTGTAAATCATAAAAATCAGAACTCAAGTAATGTTGCACTGACAAGCATTTCAGGTATGAAGTCTGAGAACAATATATCTGTATAGGTAACTTCATCCAATTTGTCCTGGCTTGGAAAAACATAAGTATATATTGGCATTTACTGTACCACTTTGACTAGCTGTATTTTTACCCAATTACCATCTATAATCATATACACCGCTGTACCTGACACTTACCAATTTCTGCCTCACTATTTAGAAAATGGGACAATCGTCATTTCTATTATATTACAGAACAAGCCGATCACTTGCATATCCTTACAAAAACTTTTGATGATACATTGAAAAGGGTAATGTTTCTGAGCAAATTGTTTCCATACATTCTCCATTTGCTTTTGTAGCTGCAATATTACTGGCTAAAATAATGGGTTTGCTGGGAAAAGCATGGGTGCTTGTCCAATCAAAATGCATCTTTAGAACATAAACCCAACTGCACAGCTCAGACAAAACAGGAAGTCAACTGGGATGGGTACTGAATCTGTAGTGGAACTGCTCTCAGCACAGTGCTGCAGTGATACCCTAAAATATGGCACCACTATATCAAATTCTTTAGTCACAAGGCTGTCTATGCATAAAAATTGAACTTGGACTCAAAACTCTAAAATAAGTAAGAAATTGGCTTGACCTACCACCAAAATTCACTGAGGGCGTTCATTTAGCAAGCATAGGACAAAAAATATAGTGATGTTATAATAATCCCAATACAAAATGGGTGGAATATACTGGTAATAAAATTAAAGGACAGAAGAAGAAAAAGCCTTAACACTTAACATATCCATGCGATGGATAAGTACTTGAAGGTTAAGGTCATTGCTATGCAGAATTTATACCAAAGCCAGCTCAACAAAGTCATGCTTAAACTCCCAAAATATCTGCCAATGCTGGTGAGACATTAACACATGATGGTTTCCTAAACTGTCACATGAATGGAAGGATTTACATACGTACATTGACATCTTTAAGCACCAGACCCTCCAGTCCTTCCTTGAATACACGTGTCATCATGTCTTCAAGCTCTTCTTTCTTCTGTAATAAGAAATTATTGTAAGACCCCATGAGTACAGTAAATAAAACCTGTCTTGAAAGACCACTGCTATGTGAGATCACTTGAGAGACCACATTCTCAGTGCAAAAATGTATTGTTTACATAGCATAGTGACCTCTTATGAGAGATCACCTGTCTTGAGAAACCATAATGTTTTGGCAAAAGAGGTGGTCTTTCAAGACAGGTTCTACTGTACTGTCATTTCACCATTTTTCATGGTGTATCAACTTTAAATTTGTTGTAACAGTTACTGTACAATCCCCTGAATAATGTAAGTCACTATTTTTCATGGAGCATTAATATTTGTAGTAAAGTCCCCCAAGTACTGCAAATTCACTATTTTTCATGGGGCATAAATTTTTGTTGCGAGGTCCACTGAATAACATAAGTTCACCATTTTTCATGGAGTAGCAATTTTTTAAGAACCCTTCAAGTACTGTAAATTCATTTTTTAAATTTTTTATTGAGCATCATTTTTTTTGGTTCTAAGATAGCCTAAATACAGTAAATGCTTTTGTTGTTTCATGGCATGTAAATTTTTCTTGATTTCTTGGCTGCATTAACCACAAATTTCATGACACAATAATTTTTCCAAAGAGGCAGTGGACATCCTTCCTGAATCCATGTATTTAAGTACTGATAAAAATACTAGTGTGACCCCACTATAGCATGCTAAATTATAACATAATCTAGACCAATGTAAGTACTGATAAAAATACTACAGTGTGACCCCACTATAGCATGCTAAATTATAACATAATCTAGACCAATTTAAGTACTGATAAAAATATGTGACCCCACTATAGCAAGCTAAATTATAACATAATCTAGACCAATTTAAGTACTGATAAAAATACTACAGTGTGACCCCACTATAACAAGCTAAATTATAACATAATCTAGACCAATTTAAGTACTGATAAAAATATGTGACCCCACTATAGCATGCATGCTAAATTATAACATAATCTAAACCAATTTAAGTACATGTACATGTAGCATGTATACAACTCTTGCCACATGCTACTGGTACTATAGTAATTAGTAGTGAATTGTTTAGTGACGTGCTTGTTGACAATGGGATATAGATCAAATGGGCACTACCATTTTTTATGTTGTAGTTTTCTAATGGTATGTGACTGATACATGAATTTTATGGAAATTTATATACATGTATAGTATTTAATACATTATCAGTTGTACAACCCAAATGTAAGCTGTCAATATACAAGTGTATATCAGATTAGTTTTTATCTTTTTTTTAGTCAAAAGCATGTATTTTTGCACCTGCTTAATAATTACATACAGACACAGACACAGACAGACACATTTTTTGGTGCATGTATCATTTCCTTCAGCTGACTTGGTTGCTTATAACATAGAGTTTTAACTGTTGTTATTTGCTTCTGCATATTCAATAACTTCAAGTTTGAATGCTGCATCATAAACAGAATGCTTTATTTTACATCCAACACTATTCATTTTATCTGGTTGAATATAAACTTATGTAAAGATTAAATGGAAATAATTTTTCTTACAGTATTTGTATACTATTTATACCTTATGCTGTCATTTTATCCATGGGTGGTTGGTTATCAATTTGTATTGGATAATTATTTAATGATTGGGTTTATTGGGGTTTCTTTTTCAAACTACCGGTAGTGTGGCTCATTAGACCAAAATATGATTGGCTTCAGAATGGATATTGTTCAAGTATTGTGACAGTTATAACTTTAAGCAGAAATCATGTCCACTACCTTATCTCATTAAACAAAACATTTGAGAGTCAGTATGTATTAGTAAAGTTATTGGTATTGTGCAACAAAACAAACCTATTATCCCTGTGGCATTTACCGCAGATTAAGTATACTAGTAGTTACAACTTTGCTTTAAAAACAACTAAACAACAGTAGACGATACATTGCGGCTGATGTTTACTTCTAAAACACCTGTCAAAGAAATCCCACAAATTATATTTTTTACAATTATTCATGCTGACTTTAAATATTGCTACTTGCCTTTTATTTACCCTTCCTAAGCATATGCACAACAAACCCCTATGGAGCCTCTCGATATTGTTCCATTAAAACTATCGCACATGTATTTCTACTCTCAATACCTTAATGTTTATGTCATAAATACCTTCATTATCGTAATTCTAATTTTTTAAAATGAAGATTCTTTTAATATTTACACTGACATAAGCTAGGCTAGCGTGTATTTGTACAGCACCGTAGAGTTTAATGATTAATTATTAGCTGAGGGTTAAATATTTGATTGAGAGATTACTAATATGGCGGTTCTTTTGGAAAATACACATACCACCAGTGGCTCAAATAATTGGCTGCATTTACTAATGGATGGACATATGTCAAATACGGTAATACATGTTTTTCATTCATTATCCTACCAGTTAAGTTAGAAAAAATATTTGTTTCACTTCACAAAAGTACATATCATATGACCCATGTGGCATCATTAGACATGTGATCTTGCCTTCAGCGATCAACAGTAACTATAAATACAGGTATTCAAGAAAAACAAAGCTTAAACATTTTCAGAATTAGACCTTGGACTGCAGATAAGCTGACCCCTTCCTTCCAGGCTTTTTTACCCCCTAAATTATTCTGCTTATATGCGAGTATATATGGTATACTGAATTAAACAGTTGTTCATAGGGATACTGGGTCCTACTAAAACATATGGGCTATGATAAAGCCAGGAACCAGACTAAGTACAGGAATAATCTACATGTACTTTAGTCTGGTTTACAATAAAAACTATAAAACACTATAAGCATGCCTACAAAATTTTAGATATTGGTAACCAACCTATGTTTTTTATTTAGAATACTAAAAGTGATCATTGTTACAAGAATTAAATGAAGGTCAGTGGAGTTTATCCACATTGTTGCAAAATGCATATTTTTTGCCAAGACATAGGTGGTTGCTCATGACAGAGCATTTATATAATAAATTAAATCTGTACATTACAACTGTGGTTGGAAATGACAGGTGGTCACTCATAGCAGGTTTCACTATACTAGAAGTGGCCAGAGGATTCATGGTAGAATACCATGCTGGTAACACTAGGTATTGTACTTCTGTGGTAGCCCCCACTTTTATATGGCTTACATTCAGGGTTAGGCTTGTCACTTCATGTTTTCCACACTTTTACTGTCATATATGGAGTCCTTAATGCACTTGCCAAGGTTTTTTTTTGGTCACTCAGTATCAATCTTGCATCATCCCTTTTTTAAGGACCAGACTTCTTGACTTGCATGGCTTGAATTACATCCTAGCCCACTTAATAAGATCTCTGAGATTTTCTAACATCCATCTACCTTGTGGTACAGATATGGATTCTCATATCATCAATGAAGACCCTAAGATGCTGCTGAACTCCTGATGACATAACTGGTCCCTAACCCATCTTCCCTGAACTCCTGATGACATAATTGGTCCCTAACTCATCTTCCCTAAACTCCTGATGACATAATTGGTCCCTAACTCATCTTCTCTGAACTCCTGATGACATAACTGGTCCCTAACCCATCTTCCCTGAACTCCTGATGCCATAATTGGTCCCTAACTCATCTTCCCTGAACACCTGATGACATAATTAGTCCCTAACTCATCTTCCCTGAACTCCTGATGACATAACTGGTCCCTAACCCATCTTCCCTGCTGATGGTTTCAGTAAAGTAGAAACCATTACCACCAAAATGATACCAACTTCTAATACCTGTCATGCTGTTGTTTTGTCCGACATGGTAAAGTGCATTTTGAAGTTATCAAAGTAGTTTTGAAGCATGTCCCTGAACTTCTCTGGTACATGATATTTCTCTCAAGTTAGGTTCTTTATGCTAACATACAATAATAATAATAATAATAATAATAATAATAATAATAATAATAATATTAATGAGGACTTTGTATAGTGCCTCCTCTTTAAAAGCTCTAAGCACATTACAACATTTTTAATTATATGACTACAAAAAACAAAAACATCATGAAACTAGAAAAAAGAAAAAAATGCTGAAAATATTTAAGGTAGGAAACATTATTAGGTCTTTAAATTTGTTCTTGCAGTTAAAAAAGGTGAGTTTTAAGAGCACTCTTAAAAGGAATCACAGTGTCTTTGTGTCTTATTTCAATGGGCAATTCATTCCATATCACTGGGCCCTAGTATGCAAAAGAATGTCCATATGACTTTGTTTTCATAGTGGGAATAATGAATATACGAAGAGGAGTGTAAGTATCTTGCTGATGTACACATGGGTGAGGCCTGATAGGTATGTTGGACTGGAGTCTGTCAGTGAAATATATCACAAAGAACAAATTTTGTGTTTGATTCTGGATCAAATGGATAGCCAGTGTATGGTACAGAGATGTGGGAAGGTGTGCAATGATCATGGCACTCTAAGGATGATCTTGAGCAGCTGTGTTTTGAACTTTTGGAAGTTTCCAGAGTAGATATTGAGATTAACCAACCAGAATTGAAAGTATTAATAAACAAACAAGTGTTTTAGTGGCATCAACTGAAAGACATTTGTGAATGGAGCTGATGCGTCTCAGCTCAAGATATGCAGCCTTGCATATGGTTATAACATGTTGGTGCAATGTGAATACTGACCAGAGTAATGCCCAGGTTTTGTACTGACTGTGTGACTTTAATGTGTTGCTGTTGCTGATATTTATATCTTGAGATAAAGGATGTGAATGAGAAAGACATTGTGCTATGATCAGAATGACCTTAGTTTTATCATCATTCATCTGCAGCTTGTTACATTTCATCCATGATTTCACATCAGAAATATACCTCTCTCTCTCTCTCTCTACTCCTTGGATGGTAGCATCAACTTCAGTCAGGTGGCTAGATTTGTATATCTGGGTGTCATCAGCATACAACTGGTGAGACACTGAATGATTATCAATGACACTTGAGTGGCTGAGTGTATAGAATGAAGAGAACAGGTCCAAGAACAGAACCCTGTGGAACAAAACAACATAGATCAACTGGGGGCTGGAGTGTATTCCATTTGCAGATACAATTGGTGTCCTGTTGACTAAGTATGACTTGAACTACAGTAATTATAGCATAAAAAGGTTGACTGGCAATCACATGATGGCAGTTTATGAAAAAGCAAAGGACGTTGTAGAAGTTCTGCAAGTTCAGCAAGACAGCTGAGACAAATTCTAATTATTATCATTTCCAAAACAAGGAGATGAAGAAACTTATACAAACTGAACAGACAATGCATGATGAAACACAATAATGTAGATGAAGATGGACAACAAGCACATATATCTTGAAAAAAAACAGAACAAAAATGGAATAGGTGCTTCAAGCGATAGAGGCCATCTTTCCAGAAATCATAGGTGTTAGCAAAGTCTAATCACACCACTATCAGATCACCTTTGTTTTCCTTGACACTCTAGACTGTCTTAGATAAGACACTTGTGTGCTCATGGCAATCAGGTACTTATGGAATTCCACTGTTCTCAACTAAAGTATCAATGTACTTGTTTTCACGCCTGTATGTCATCAGACACCAGGCAGAGACAGCCAGTAAAGTCTTCTTTTCCATGTTTAAGAAGGATATTGTTCTAAATTGCTCAATTCCTGATGAATTCTCTTCCTTTGGAAAAAGCAATGATGTAATCCAAATTGTCTTTTAATGAGTTCACAAAATTCTAAAGAAATGTATTAGCACCAAATCTGAATGAGCTGTATTATTCCCAAATTGAACATCTTGCACATTATAGCAATGCCAATATTTCAAATAATTCTTCGCAAACTAAATCTGCACACAAATTTAAATTCTCATCATAAACGGATTCACTTTTGACTGACCTAGAACAGGAATTACTTGTTTACCAAATCCCTATTTATACACGTTTTCACTTGACCTATATGTGAATCATCCCAATTGAAAAATCCAATCTAATTGTAAACAAGACTGGGACTAGAATGTTCTGAACTCGAATGCAATGTAAACAGTCTATTTACAACTTATAATATAGTTTGAAAAAACTTAAAAACTGAATGCAGCATATGAATAAGTTTCTAATACAAATGTTACTACAATAAGCAGTGTACATGAAACTGCAAATAGCACCATTGATCTCAAATTTTCCCCATCTGAGAAAATGCAAATTTTTCCCAAAAAAATTTCAAAATTCTAAAAATATTTACCCCCTTTTTAGGAATGAATATTATTCAACATAAATATAAAATTCTCTACGGTTGGTTTGAATCAAATACAAATTTTGCTTTGGATTCATGGTAGGCATCATATATGATATTGTTCTGAAGCAAAGCTTAAAAGCCTGAAACACCTGCTGGTGGCAATGGGAAATAATAAACAATAGTTATAGACCTGTGTCTAGATGAGACATATAGGAAAGATAACTTTTCATCATTTTATTATGGATGTATTTGGGAGGTAACAGACTTATATCCCTAAATGTGATTGCATCTGAACAAGAAATTCAAAGAATGGTGTGTAAACAAAATGAGAGATGCAGAAAAATGAAGAAAAAAAAAATACTAAACACAAATCAAGTGCAGATATGTTAAAATCGCCTGTTTAAAAATCAGTACTTCTGACAAGCAAGCTTAAATGTGGTGACTGTTAAGATTCAGAACATAATGTACACATGACAAGCAGTCAGTCCGAAATGTACATCAAATGCCATGAACAGTCAGTCAAATAGGTGATGCTTGATTTATGTTCCTGAGGTTCTGGCATAAATTGAAATTGGCGTTAATTTAAAGTAATGTAAATACATGTGTATGAGCTGCCTACGAGTTATGGCGCATAGCACCAGTAATTGAAAAGAGCACAATGGTTGCTACAATTTTGAGATTATTTCCTCATTATAAATGGTGGTACAAGGAAGCTGTCTAAATCGAACTGGCAAAACTTTGAGCATTACCTGTATGTGTATAAAGTTGGACTACCAACATGCTCATAGTTTCTTGTGAATATAACCTACCTTAATGTGTTCCATTTCAGAGAACATGACTCTGTTTTTAATCTCTTTCATGTTTTCTTGGAGAACCTTTCTCCTTTCCTGGATAGGCCTGTATAAAAATTTATAAATGGTATTATTCACTAAAGATTGAGATAGGTAGGTTGCTAGATACATTGATTGATTGATGAGATGCTGAAAATCATGGAGGATAACAAGTACTTGAATAGCCAGAGATCACTATGATGAGTTTCCACCTAGGTGAGCTAAGTCAGAGATCACTATGCCAAGCTTCCACCAAGGTAAGATTATAAACCGAGATCACTAAACCAAGCTTCCACTAAGGTGAGCATAGAAACAGAAATCACTATGCCAAGCTTCCACTAAGGTGAGCTTAAAAATAGAGATCACTATGCCAAGCTTTCACCTATATGAGAATAACCACAGAGATCTCTATATTAAATTTCCACCAAGGTAAGCTTGGCCATAGAGATCACTATATTAAATTTCCACCAAGGTAAGCTTGGCCATAGAGATCACTATATTAAATTTCCACCAAGGTAAGCTTGGCCATAGAGATCTCTATATTAAATTTCCACCAAGGTAAGCTTGGCCATAGAGATCACTATATTAAATTTCCACCAAGGTAAGCTTGGCCATAGAGATCACTATATCAAGCTTTCACCTATATGAGAATAACCACAGAGATCTCTATATCAAGCTACCCCCAAGGTGTGCTTGACAATAAAAGATGTTGAAAAGCATTATGGATAATAGTTAATAAGACAACACAGTGACCTTGTGCTTCAATTATGATGGGAAGGGATTTGATTATGCAAGCCCTACAAAATGTTGACTAAGCATCTTAATATATTAGCACTCCAAATAAATTAAGAGTAATGTTATAATATAACACATAAATGCACCATATTTCATTTGTAACATATTTCACTTACTTGTTCATTAAATTTTCTCCATTCATATGAAGACAATCAAAGATGAACAGGCAAACATTAGCATCCTCAAACTTGGCTTTCTGTAAATTAATAATAATCAGATCCATTCAATGTCTCAAATGATAGATATTTTTCAACAGATGAGATGTCCTTATGTGATTTACAAACTTTACTGACTTTAATAATACAATACAATTACCTATTAATTGTTGTATTGTTTAGCTGATGTGGCATTTTCACTATTCTGAAACAAGCTAAATTTCAAAGTTTATAACTAAAAATAAAATTCAAATAATAAACAATTACTGACATTGCTGGAGTGAATATGAAACATTATAAAATTGCAAACCAGACATACTGATCTCCACTTCATATCTGTCAATGTGAAGCAGACTTTTCATACAGTTTCAGATTCAGCAGTAAGTAATGAAAAGATTCTCAAGATGGCTATCAAGATGGCCAGATCTGAGCTCAAGTCGGCACATTTTCAACCAGATATCATAAAGTCTGTTAGTGAAAACCCAATATAATTACAGATGACCATTTAGGATACATTATAATTATACAAATTTTTAAAAATGGCCAGAATAGCAGCCAAACTAAGATCAGTACATTTTCATTAAAAACCAACCAGATATCATACCATGTCACTACAGCCATCTTTAAGGGAGTAACAACCAGATTTTCAATAAGGCTATCATACCAGACATGCTATTTATCAGCTTAGCGTAATTTCCACTCAGTATCAACCTGATACAATAAAATCTTTTGGTGAAAACCCCATTAAGTGATGGTCATGCAGCCTTTTCATACCAAATAGATAGCAAAATACTTTTTACTGAGAACCCCATGTAAATTTACCCCCCCCCCCCCCGAATAGGATTAGTGATAACGGCCATCTTGAAGGACACAGTGGACATCAGATTAGATTATCATTGTTATTTAGTACCATCTTTATGTATCACATGGAGTCCTTTAAGGAAAATCTCATGTCAATATGATCAGCCATTCAGTATCTGCAGTGATAACAGTTCCAAGCTGGAAACTGTGACAGCAAATTGGATGTCAGAAGGCTTGTCAGACAGGAACAATTTTTATTTATATACCAAATGGGCAAGCTATTAAGTTTTTCAGTGATATCCTCCTGTTGCCCATCTGTTCATGAGTGGCAATAACAAGATTTTCGAGTCATATCAGAAACACTGATCAAATTTTGCATTATGACCCCTGGCTTACTGTCTGGGATGAGTAGTACTTTGGTGGATTGAGGGGAAATATTATTTATGTGGTAAAAAATGTGGGCAGTTGCATATTTTTTATTCTTTTTTTTACAACATTTGCTTTGGATCTATTCAGTCCTAGGAAGGACTCAATCTCTTTCCTGTTACTCTTGCAAATGTTTGCACACAGCAAAATGTTTATAATTCCTATAATCCCATGTCTTAAATAGCTAGGATCCTACTTGACATTATCAAATATGAAAATACTTGTATTAGGTGACCATCAGTACTTGATTGCCAGTGTTTCTATGTTTCAGCCATCCCTGCTTTACAGTTTTTACTTTACAAATTAATGTTTGACAGAAATTTTGAACTTTATCTATCATGGTAAAATAAAATACAGTCAGGGCAAAAAAATGTCACAGTACCTTATGTACACCAAGAGTTCCGAATGGAAGGGGTTTCCCGTTTTTTGCATCTATCAGCAGGACTTCTCCATCCAAAATCAAATCATCACCTGATGGAAAAGCCTTGGGGATGTAGTCTTTAAAATGTGCTACCTGTTCAAGAATTTGAAACATTATCTGTATTTGTCCAATGCAGACACCAATGACAAGAATGACAGAGTTGCGAAAAATTTAAAATGCTGAAAAGTGTAAGAAATTGCAAAAATGCAATAAGAATACATGTCATCAATCTCATCAATCTCTGCATACAAACATGTATACCAATTTTAATTTGAATACAGCATGTGACTCTTTAATACTAAATTGTGTTAAGAAAGATATTTTTAAAACAAAGTTGTGTTTTTTTTACAAAACAGTTAAAGAAGAAACTGGAAAAAAAAGTGCTATTTCTGGCCTGAAATTTAATCAGGTCATCTACATATGCACGTTATGTTTATTAAATTTCACTTTTCATGGGTTAGTGGTTCTTCATCGGAGCTTTCTGGGTTCTTTCTCCACCAGATACACTAGCTGCCATATCATGTGCTGAAAAAAATGGCATTAAAGCCACAACAACTTTTTAAATTTCATTGATTATTTCAAGCAGCCTTTATTATTTTGTGCTGTGTTTCTGTTTTAAAGTATGTATCTAACTTTGATGGCAACAATAGTGGCTACATAGTTCCAACTAATGGTTAAGAAAAATGAATAAGACAAATATTTAGGAAGATAAACTCTTCCCTATAAAAAGTAAACATTAATTACAAGATAAACTATAAAACATAAAGATATAAAAAAAATTTAATAAAAATTTAAAAAAGCAACACACAAAATCCTTAACGTATGATGACAAATTGTTGTAAAAAAAAAATCACATTCCCATTAAAATGACAATGATTACAGGTGATACACACATTCCCATTAAAATGTCAATGATTACAGGTGATACACACATTCCCATTAAAATGACAATGATTACAGGTGATACACACATTCCCATTAAAATGACAATGAATACAGGTGATACACACATTCCCATTAAAATGACAATGATTACAGGTGATACACACATTCCCATTAAAATGACAATGACTACAGGTGATACACACATTCCCATTAAAATGACAATGATTACAGGTGATACATCCTCATAGTTTCTTCAGTTGATTGTGGCAAAATATTGCCATCTCACAGGGTAAAAGCATACGCATTCTATGAGAATGTGTTCCACCATGCATGGACTGACTGAGTTTGCATTCTAGTCAAGATATACTTTTCAGGATGCATACATTGTGTATCATGCGAGTCAGGTATGTGTGTCCAATACACAACCAGCACCATAGAACCTCATTCATACAATTTATTCTATACAATGGATTCCACTCTCCAATACTGGGTCAAACAATTAAAAGTCCTAAAAATATGGTAAAAAATAATGCATAAAAACAAAACATGGTGCCAAGACATGAAAGTCAAAAAGTCAAAAAAAAAAGGTTATCTAGATATGAAGTCCAAATTTCAGTTGTCTAAGTGCTTTAGCTTGATTGTGCTTATCGTATTCTGGCAAAAATGGTATATTTCATCCAAAAATCTCAAAGAAGTTTAACAAATTTTACATTATTGATCAGATAATCTAACCAGGTACATGTGAAGCTGTAAATGCCAACCAAATTTCATTTGTCTAATTCAAGTGTTTTTTTTGTTTAATTGCACTAACAAAGTTCTTTGTCAAAAACCATTACTGTGTTCATAAAGTTAAAACATGTGCAAAAGATATAAATATTGCTGTAATGACATGACAATCTAATCAAGCTTTTTACATGTGAATACAAATAGCATTACCAAAAATTTTGTTTGTCTGCCTTAAATGGTTTTCCTTTAATCGTGCAAACAGTGCTTTAGTCTGAAAAGATTTATATCCACAAAGTTTTAAACAAGTGTACCTACCAATTTGTTCTGTCCACATCAAGGGAAGTTTGTTTAATTGTGCTGATAAGATTTTTTTCTCTAAAAATGTCCAAGAACAAAAAATTGAATAGTATGTACAACACTGAAACATTTCAGTCCTGAAAATCTAATTATTTTATCTAATCATATTTCTGACCTCATCACTTAAAGTCCAACAGATTTTGCAAACAGTTTTAGAAATACCATGCTAAAATGGATGGACTTGTATGCGTGTACAAATAGAAAGCAACAATACAATATGCTTCCTTCTGCTATTACAGTTATAAAGTGACGAAATTACATGTTTAATGAGTAAATAGAAGAAAAAAACGTTAAAAAGTTTTAATTCAAGGCAAAATTAAATGAAAAACATGAAAAATATAAATCCATTTTAAATTTAATTATTTCTGAACAAACAGATGAATCATCTAAAGGTATGTAGTGCATATCTTGGCTGACATTAAGTACAAAATGTGCGTGTACAGTAGTCCCCCTCTTGTACGGCCCCCCTGACCAGCGGCCACCCGCTCCTAACGGCAAGAATTCGTTGGCACCGACGAGTTTCTGTTCAAAAGTACCCCTCACGAAAGGCCACCCGGCTAACGCGACCAGCGGCCAGCATTTTTGTGCAATAATATAAAATTTACCCCTCACGAGCGGCCACATTTTATTTTTAAATGCATCCAGAACCAATAATTAATTCAAATCTTGACGTAAGGTAAGCAATTTTGATTATCTCTATCGTAGATAACACGTCTCCGAGTGTCAAGTCGCCGTTAAAAGTGTCGACCAAAAATTTATAGTATATCGTTATCTGTGAAAGTCGATGTTTACAGGAAATGGGCTCAATAATGTTATGATAGAGTTTGGGGTTTAACACCTATGTTGAGTTCTTCTCGTTGATGATTATAACCAGACGTAATTGTTATAATCATAACAAGGTCAGCATAGGCTAAAAATAGATTTTGTACATTGGCACACACAGACAACCTTAAAAAAGACAATAGGGTACCAGACAAAGACCGGAAAAATCACGTGACCACACAAAATGGCTTCCTACGAAGGATGTATTTCGTAGACTCGACACAAGTTTTGTCTGCATAATTAAATCGCATACAGTGAGCAATAACCGAATAAATCATTACCAAACATTAAAATGCCATCACGTTAACGGCATACATTATTTTCGAAGAAAGTTGGTTATTCTACTCGACGACATCGGGGGGGGGGGGATGCCGAACAATTGTATGTACAAAACGTCAAAAGACTCGTAAAAACAAATTTATGTTGAAATAATTTGAATAAACAAAGTAATAACCGATAAGAAGGTTATTCAGCAGCAGTGGGGAAATGGAGCAAATGGAAAGATAATTATGTATGTACCAAGATGTAAATGACGTTTTTGAATCCATTTGCAATGTGCATGAGAACAATACCCGTTCGCATATCAAGCTTACGCCAAGAAAGCAAAAATAGTAACGTATATTCAGTTGAAATAAATTTGTTATTATAACAAAAAAACTTGTATTGATTAATGTTTCATTTAGACGAAGATATTTAATGTTTTGAAGTATGTAGCTTTCTTACTACGTACATTACATATACATGTACTTCTCATTATAAATTTAGCCCCCCTCTGGAACGGCCACCCGCCTTATAAGGCCACTTTCTCGGTGCAGCAGGGGTGGCCGTATAAGAGGGGAACTACTGTATACATAATAGAGGTGAAACAAATCATCACCAGAACAATAATGAAGCCCTGTGGTTGCAAAAAGATTCCTTTAAATTAGGGATGGACAGGTACCCAGGCTGGCCACCTGGACTTGGCCAGGTTTTGTACCACCCATCAATACCCATCCCACTCTGGTTTTAAAATACAAATATATTTTGTGGGGTGGTTCCCTCCCCCAGTATTTTTTTTATATATTTTAAAAAAATTGACCAAAAGTAGTTGATTTATGGTTAACAATATTGAGGGGGAGAGAGGGGGTGGGTGTGTAGAAACGAGAAAAAATGGAGACCTGAACAGCTGAAAACTGACCCAGCTGGTCCTAACCATCCATCCCTACCTTAAATGCCCAAAAATGTAAGCATATGTCTCCCTAACTGTTAATAACGTTGTTCACTCTTTTGCTTATGCTGGATCCCAAATCTGGCAAATAATTATTTGAAGAAAGTTAAATACTCTAACATTTCACAAGATGTCATCGTTAATATTAATGGATCAACTTTGATATTGTATAACATGGTAAAACAGGCTTTGATATATCTATAACATAGTCTAACCTTGTGAGGCAAAAACAGGCTTTGATATATCTATAACATAGTCTAACCTTGTGAGGCAAAAACAGGCTTTGATATATCTATAACATAGTCTAACCTTGTGAGGCAAAACAGGCTTTGATATATCTATAACATAGTCTAACCTTGTGAGGCAAAACAGGCTTTGATATATCTATAACATAGTCTAACCTTGTGAGGCAAAACAGGCTTGAGGCTTCTGCTAAAGTACTGGAAGTTTTTGCCATTTTTGTGAACCTGAAGTCTCTCGCCATCATATTTTATCTCTGCGTAGAACCCATTTGGGCACTTCTTCATGGCCTGATCTATTGATCGGCAGGCCTCTGCCTAAAAGGATAGATAGCATTATTTACTAAATTTAGTTAAATTCTGAAGAAATGCGGAATTTGTAAAAGAGATCTGCAGTGAAAACTGAATTTTTTAAAATTATAAAACAGATTGCATTTATCAAGATAAGTAAACAGCTAAATGCATAGACCTCAATTCCTGCAAAATAAATCTCATAATTTATTTCCTCAAATTGAGATTTTTATATATTCATTTTATTTTATCTTATATTTTTTACACCATTGAGATCTAGTTTAATCTGGAGATAGCATATATGATGGGAAAACAAATCTGTGTGTGTGTGTGTGTGTGTGTGTGTGTGTGTGTGTGTGTGTGTGTGTGTCCACATGTGTATGTGTATGGTTCAATGGTATGTCAGCACTATATACAATTAAAAGTCAAGTAATAAAAATGTAAAGATAAGAAATTGAAAAAAATGTTAGAAAGAAAGAAAACTTCCAAATAAAAATAATAATGTAGTCCAGAAAGATAAAAGGGAAACATGTTAATTCTTTAAAAAATGTAAATATCACAAATGAAAAAGCTTTAAAAAAAAAAACAACAAAATCCTACAAAGATTTGAAATTGTAATGTACAAACCACAATCTTTAAAAAGTCTATAGGTTTGGTAGGGTTTTTTTAACACTTGCTTGGTGCTATTATATCAATTTTGTGTGTTTCACTTAAGGTCCATGATGGAAGATTCTATTTTTAAACAGATAGAGTTGTTTACTAGTTTATAAATAAAACTTAATAATGAACCTATTTACAGCATGGAGTAATTTTCTGACTGGATGATTTGATTATTGCAAAATATGTCAAGTAAGGATGTAATGCTAAATAAGTGAACAATTATTGCTATTACTGTTTCCTATTGTTGTTCTTGTATTATTGAGTCTGCTGATTTATCGAATGTTGTGCTTAGATTTAACTTGAAAGGATTTATTAATCTAAAATATTGATTGGAATTACTAAATGTTCATGTGAATTCATTTAAAAAACATCTAGACAATGGTATTCTGTTACATCATGACTGTTGGCACTTCATCACATTCAAGACTATAGGCATTTCTGCAAATTCAAGGAAATTACACATCTACAAGACCTGGAATTCATTCCAAGCACTCTATTATTTTGTATTTATGAAAGAACATTTAGGATTATTTTTTGGATTTAGTTTATAACTTGGAGAATTAAATTATTAGCTTTGTTTTAGAAAACTTGTTAGCTTGCTTATCTATGACTAAGTATAAGACCACAAAGTCATAACACTTGAGATATTCTTTTAAATTATGTACATTTGGGAACCTTTTCTTGCTTTGTGGAATTCCATAAGACTATTTAAAGGTTAATTTAAAACATTATTGCTAAATTTTAAACCACCAGACCTTCTGAAAAACCCACTGCTGCTAACCAATTAAAAATCTCACCTGGTTAGTTTCCAATGAATATGTATAGACAAGAGTAATCCTGCATATTTTTATGGTATCAAAACATTAAAAAGATAAGAATATAAAAACCAAAAAAATCGAAGTCTGCAGATTTAATTAACTTCGAGTTTAACATTAATTGGGAATCAATGGCAACTTTGCAATGATTAATGTTTTCTGTTTCTAATCAACTATAATATCTGATATGTTGTGCTTAAATTCAACCCTCATTTTATGATTAGGATTACAGTAAAAAGCTCTGTATTAAAGTGTCGACATATTCTATACTGCTCCTTTTCTAAAATAGTGTGTGAAATGTACAAAAATTCCTATAACCATACCAGCATTGGCAGCACTGGGGTCATCAGAGATGCTCGAACACTCAGCTTCTTGCTAAGACCTAGCTTGCTGCCTTTGTTCTCTAACACTCTGTCAACTACATCACGCAGGTCACGCGAGGCTTGGAATGCTGGATAAGCATTAGCATCAAGGCCATCAAGACTGAAAAAAGCAAAATTTAAATTAAAAAATTTTGCATTTTAAAAATTCTCAGATATCCCCTCTAAAACCCTAATTTATGATATATTGGAATTTTTTATTTTGTTATGGACCCCTTATTTTGAAAATATTTTAAGAACCAAAACTCAACAGCTTGTAATTTTAATACGAATAAACCTAGAATTCTAAATGTTTCAGAATGTTCTTAACTTGGACCAATCACTGAAACTGCCAAATTTCTAGGACATAAATGTATCCCATCTGAATTCAGTGTTTTCAGCCTGAATTTGGGGCACCCAAGAGGTTGAGTGGTCTAATGCGCTCTCCGTTACGGATTACTGCCATCTCACCTCTGTCTGCATGGGATCAAGTCTCAGATTAGGCCAATGTTGGTATGTGAGAAAGCTTGCCAGGAGCTTCTCGTGGGTTGGTGTTTTTTTCCGGGGGTTTTCCCGGGTTCTTCCTCCACCATTTATACTGGCCGCCATTTATAGCCTATCGTATGCTGAAAAATGGCATTAAACCCTACAACAACATCAGCCTGAATTGGAGTTTTAACTCCAAAAAATGTTCAAGAATACATGGCCTGGACATCACCAAAGAACATGGGTGAAGACTTAAGTCCAGAATACATAACCAACTAAAAATGTCTTGATAATTCCTGATTATCAGAATACTTGGAGTATAAATATCTTAGAGTTAAAAAATTTCAGCATTATCACATAGCCTTCATCAGTGGCTACTGTTGATCACATGACTTATAATGGTCATGTGACACCAACAGAAACAGGGAGCAGCAATGGGGTCCCCAGTCTTACCAATAGATGCAAATTTATATAATGGAGCTTTTGAGAAAATGGCATTGAAATCAGCCAGGAAACAACATATATATGGTTCAGATATGTGGACCATACTTCAAACTACATGAGTATCAAATAAAGGAGTTCTTTGATCATCTCAACTCCACTGACCCTCATGTTCAGTTCACTACAGAACAAAAAGAAAGTGGCAAACAACCATTCTTGAACAAATGTATGCACATAAATGATGACAGATCAACCAAAGTCACTGTATTGAAAAAAAAAGAAGCAGTATCTTCCATTTTATTCCAATCATGATCTGGAACACACAAGGTTGGAGATCTTTATTGCATCATGCTAAGTCACAAGTATCCGATGAGACATATCAAAATGAAAAGTAGAGGACATGAAAACTACGCTATGAGTAATTATCTATCCAGTGTGGATTTCCAAGCTTCAGTGAGAAGAAAACAACACCAAAATAAAACCAACATCACTATGCCATACATGTGTGT
This sequence comes from Unio pictorum, assembly GCA_030141615.1. NCBI lineage: Eukaryota > Metazoa > Mollusca > Bivalvia > Unionida > Unionidae > Unio > Unio pictorum. The sequence continues at coordinate 26,357,312 of JARLTB010000220.1, read as the reverse complement.
TACATCAGAAGTCCTAGCTAGAGCATTGGACTAATACATTTATAAAACCATACAAATCTTTACACATGCAAAGGACACAACAGAAAATTTTGAAAAGATGTGGTGTGGTTTATCATATCAAATGAAGCGACTGTGAGATTGAATATAACAGTGAAATAGGCAGAGTGTTAGAAACAAGAATTAAGGAACACATCAGTAGAGTCTTCTGCAATACATAAACATTGCAGCAAAAAAGGACATTATGTTATTCTAAATCAAGGTCATGACATCTGAGGATACCCATGGAAAAGGAGGCAACTGAAATACAACAGCAGAGACCAGCGAAGAGGGACTTGAGTTACCACCCATCTACACCAGTCTCTTCATATCACATGACCATTATATATTGTATAAGTCACATGATCAACAGCGGTCACTGATGAAGGCAGTGTGATATTGCCAAAACGTCTGAACTCGAAGATAGTTATGCTCTGAGTGAGAGAAAATTCTAATAAATCAGAATACATACGCTTTGGATGAAATTTTCCAGCTAGCATACTTCTAACCAGTGAAATATTTTAAGCCTAGATAAAAAAAAATAGTTTTGACCAATCAATCATTTAAGTCTTGATATAATATTAACAGCACTGACCCAATATTAAAAAGCAATTCTATACTCAAATTCAGACTTTAAAAAAATTTGACAAACATTCAACAAGTGACCAGTCTGGTATTAGAAATCGGAGTTGCGTTTAGGTCAGTTTGAGAAATGTTTGTTAATCTTGGGCACAACAAATATTCAGAATCTAAAAATCATTCAATGGGTAATAAAAACAATTAGATTAAAAGTTGTATTTAAGATGCGCCCTCAGATGCAAAAATGGATGGGCAAGCATTAAGACTCAATTTCTTTTACATATATTTTATACATGTGTTTTTTTTACAGTGACTAAACATAAATTTAATCAGTCTGTTTAAAATATCTTCAAGAATATAGGTGCCCTGTTTAAAGAAAAAAATGAAACCATATTGTAAAAGCTTAGTGCTTATTACTCGATTTGAGGTCAGTTACTAGTGCTTAGTACTAGAGATTTGAGGTCAGTTACTAGTGCTTAGTACTAGAGATTTGAGGTCAGTTACTCACATATTCTTGGCACCAGCATTTATCCTGAGGTCATGTTTTATCAGTCGGACAAACATTTTTAGGTCATTGCTTGTGCATCTGAAATAAGAAAATTTAATGATTATTATTATGAAAAGCAATACCACAAATCATTAACATTTTTAACAAGTTAAATACTATCATGAAAGGTTAAAAAAGGAGATTTGTGATACAAAGCCACAACCTTCATGATGCACAAAAGCTCAAAAATTTGCCATCAATCTTATATCCTTGAGTCAATGGAATTGCCATAAACCTTATAATCATGACTCCTAGTCAAAGAAATGCTATAAATATTCTAACGAGTCCTAGTCAAAGAATTGCTATAAATATTATAACCTTGATTCCTAGTCAAAGAATTGCTATAAATATTATAACCTTGACTCCTAGTCAAAGAATTGCTATAAATATAAAAACCTTGACTCCAAAAGTCAAAGAATTGCTATAAATATTATAACCACGACTCCTAGTCAAAGAATTGCTATATTATAACCATGATTCCTAATCAAAGAATTGCTATAAATATTATAACCTTGACTCCTAGTCAAAGAATTGCTATAAATATTATAACCTTGACTCCAAAAGTCAAAGAATTGCTATAAATATTATAACCACGACTCCTAGTCAAAGAATTGCTATATTATAACCATGATTCCTAGTCAAAGAATTGCTATAAATATTATAAACACGACTCCTAGTCAAAGAATTGCTATATTATAACCATGATTCCTAGTCAAAGAATTGCTATAAATATTATAACCACGACTCCTAGTCAAAGAATTGCTATAAATATTATAACCTTGACTCCTAGTCAAAGAATTGCTATAAATATTATAACCATGACTCCTAGTCAAAGAATTGCTATAAATATTATAACATCAAGTCCCAGTCAAAGAATTGCTATAAATATTATAACCTTGACTCCTAGTCAAAGAATTGCTATAAATATTATAACCTTGACTCCTAGTCAAAGAATTGCTATAAATATTATAACCTCGAGTCCTAGTCAAAGAATTGCTATAAATATTATAACCTCGACTCCTAGTCAAAGAATTGTTATAAATATTATAACCACAACTCCTAGTCAAAGAATTGCTATAAATATTATAACCATGATTCCTAGTCAAAGAATTGCTATAAATATTATAACCTTGACTCCTAGTCAAAGAATTGCTATAAATATTATAACCTTGACTCCTAGTCAAAGAATTGCCATAAATATTATAACCTCGAGTCCTAGTCAAAGAATTGCTATAAATATTATAACCTCGACTCCTAGTCAAAGAATTGTTATAAATATTATAACCACAACTCCTAGTCAAAGAATTGCTATAAATATTATAACCATGATTCCTAGTCAAAGAATTGCTATAAATATTATAACCTTGACTCCTAGTCAAAGAATTGCTATAAATATTATAACCTTGACTCCAAAAGTCAAAGAATTGCTATAAATATTATAACCACGACTCCTAGTCAAAGAATTGCTATAAATATTATAACCTTGACTCCTAGTCAAAGAATTGCTATAAATATTATAACCATGATTCCTAGTCAAAGAATTGCTATAAATATTATAACCTTGACTCATAGTCAAAGAATTGCTATAAATATTATAATCTTGACTCCTAGTCAAAGAATTGCTATAAATATTATAACCTTGACTCCTAGTCAAAGAATTGCTATAAATATTATAACCTTGACTCCTAGTCAAAGAATTGCCATAAATATTATAACCTCGAGTCCTAGTCAAAGAATTGCTATAAATATTATAACCTTGACTCCTAGTCAAAGAATTGCTATAAATATTATAACCTTGACTCCTAATCAAAGAATTGCTATAAATATTATAACCACAACTCCTAGTCAAAGAATTGCTATAAATATTATAACCTTGACTCCTAGTCAAAGAATTGCTATAAATATTATAACCTTGACTCCTAGTCAAAGAATTGCTATAAATATTATAACCTTGACTCCTAGTCAAAGAATTGCCATAAATATTATAACCTCGAGTCCTAGTCAAAGAATTGCTATAAATATTATAACCTTGACTCCTAGTCAAAGAATTGCTATAAATATTATAACCTTGACTCATAGTCAAAGAATTGCTATAAATATTATAACCTTGAGTCCTAGTCAAAGAATTGCTATAAATATTATAACCTTGACTCCTAGTCAAAGAATTGCTATAAATATTATAACCTTGACTCCAAAAGTCAAAGAATTGCTATAAATATTATAACCACGACTCCTAGTCAAAGAATTGCTATATTATAACCATGATTCCTAATCAAAGAATTGCTATAAATATTATAACCTTGACACCTAGTCAAAGAATTGCTATAAATATTATAACCTTGACACCTAGTCAAAGAATTGCTATAAATATTATAACCACGACTCCTAGTCAAAGAATTGCTATATTATAACCATGATTCCTAGTCAAAGAATTGCTATAAATATTATAACCTTGACTCCTAGTCAAAGAATTGCCATAAATATTATAACCTCGAGTCCTAGTCAAAGAATTGCTATAAATATTATAACCTTGACTCCTAGTCAAAGAAATGCCATCAACTTTATAACCTCGAGTCCTAGTCAAAGAATTGCTATAAATATTATATATAAATATTATAACCTTGACTCCTAGTCAAAGAATTGCTATAAATATTATAACTTTACTCCTAGTCAAAGAATTGCTATAAATATTATAACCTTTGCCTCCAAAAGTCAAAGATGTAAGCAAGGGTGTCTCAGAATGAATTGTCTATTCGCTTTACAAGGAAATATCATATGTGTGATCTTAATCAAAAAGTGATAATGTAATGTCGGGGCAATTATAAACTTTAACTATAAAATGTTTTTAACCCTAAAACAATGCTGTTGAAGCAACTACCATAACTGCCACAGCTGCTGCTGTAAAAATAACTACTATGTCTTGTTTTTCCACTATCCAGGACAAAACAATAAACATTCTGCAAATTTACTTCAATCTCAAGACTACTCATTTTTGTGGAATATAGTAGTTGCTAGAAGCCACAAAATTAACAATCCGATCCCCCTAAGAAAAAATTTAGAACCATAATGAATTAGAATTACATGATATACCTGATATATTCAACTCTTAAGACATTCTCCATGTTTTTCAACTTATGTGAACAACAAAAGTGCTATGTCATCTGCTTCGCGAGATAAAAGTCAGATATGAGTGGTCTCCCTTGGATTAAAAGCTTGTAAAATCCCATCAATTGTTAACAACTACATAAGTAAATATGCATGTTTTTGCCTGTGCTAATACATCATACTTTACATCATTGGGGGCAAAAAGAAACAGGATCTCGCTCAGTGCAAGTCTTGGTTATTTTCAAGTAGCACTTCTGAGCTTGCACTGGGTCTTTATAGATTACCCTGTGATGAAGAGTCCAGAATAGGCATTTGCTACAAAAGTCTGATTCTTTATGAACTTTTCTTGGCAACGAAAGCAGGGGTCACCATTATTGATCCTGACCTTTTCCTGTCAGATCTGTAAGCAGTTCTGGTCAAATGGTAAAGCATATATTTCACCGATTCTAACTGTCATCCCTAGTGCAAGTAGGAAGCAGGTCTTATATGAGGTGAACAAATGAAGACCTCAAGAGCATTACAAATGGTGTCTTATTCAACCAGGTTGACACCCATAACAGTTTAAACTTTGGACACAAAATTTTTCCATATGTAAATTCAAAATTTGACAGCTGATTGGATAGGTCTTTGTTTCCATGGTAATGCAGCATGTTGGATATCATGGAAACAGTAGCCTTCAATCATAAATAGAACTCAGTGGTGCAATGTGTTAATGCTTACCCCACTGTGCATTTTTTTCCATTATCCTCATACACTTCACTTTCAAAGTGGAGGGCCATCTTGTTTGAGTGATTATCTCCACCACATGATTAGATAACTGTTATTCTTAAGGGTTTGTTTAAAATGGTCCAGACATTGAAATTCGACCACTAGATTGGATTGGAATGCTTGCGATCATATTTCCCTGAGCAAATGAAGAAATATCTCTATTTCTTAGGGATTTTTTGCCACTCCATTAATGAAGTCATTGATAAATGATATTTCCCACTTGGGTGAAGCAATGAGGATGAGATGACACTTTGACTCTCTTGCTTTCAATATCATGTTTTGGAAACAGGTGTGTTGGAGGGTGAGAGTACACATGGAATCAATTCCAATCTATGGAAAGAGCATTGACTGCCTAGGCCTTCAGATCTAGGCCCATGAGAAAACATTGGGAGTTTTACATCTACTTTTTTAACAATAAACCAGTCAATGGTCAATCCCAGTGGGAACCAATGTGAGTGAAAACTGAGGGATGAAGCAACCATTCTGTTTATATTAGCTGATTATTCTATGAGTCTGCTAATACCTGGCTGATAATATGACAAACTTGTCGATGGATTTGTCATTGAAGACACTAGCTTATAAATTATGAAGAAGAATGTAAAGGTCTCAGACTTTGATGCCCCTTGCTTTTTGTGAGATAATTCACCGCAGTGGACTTGTTAGACAGATAGAAAATGCTCTTTCCATGTTGATTCTCCTGCCACCTATGAAATTTTGCCATTTGCCTCTAATCTCTAGGATATTCCTATGCAACAGATGATCTAAAGTGAACCATTCTCCACTGGAATCCTGAGACAATGGAAGGAGATGTGCATCCAACCTAGTTGTGCTCACATTCAAACAAATTTTTAACTTGAGTGTTGTACCTGCCACAAAAACCCTGATCTTATGGGACCTCATATGCATTGTTTGTTCCAGGGATCAAACTTCCAGCTGCCACTGGGACAACAGTATCATTGAAATGGCCTTAGGTGACCTAAGACAATGATGTTCACTGTTACATTGAGTAAGCCCCTCAGGTGAAGGAATACTGGGCCGACTTGATGTTTTTTGGGTAAGAACTGAAGCTCCCATTGCAATGATTTTAATGCATGTTCAAGAAGGCGAGCATCGCTGTTCATACTAAAGTTGGGACAAATCTGATTCTTGCAAAGATTGAGCTATCAGCTGCCTTGGGTTTGGGATAGCAACTTGTCACAAAGGCACTAAATGGTCAGAATGGCATTGAACAGGCATCATATAATGCAGTAAGCTGCCATCAACTGGGTGTCTTTTACTTGTTAGGGTCTGTGTAAAGATGCTGGGATGGAATACATTAAATCAGAACATAAATAGTCCAGTCAGGCATATTTGCAAGCAAGAGTGGGTTCAGTATTGACTGTTAAGGATCTATATCCATGGCGAGAAACTGGGGTGGACTAATCCCCTTCTCTTAATCTTAATCTCTTAATCCTCTTCTTTTATCCACACTGATTATCAAGAACCATGGCTCTGAACTTGTATTTGTTCAGTAGTACTACTTAAGGCTGGGAAAACCACTCTTTGGTTAGGAAAGACCTAGCAGATGGTTGCATGGGTTAGGTGAATGTTACATACAGGACATTTATATGGAAAATGAAATTAGAATGGCTAAAGGGCGAAAGAAATTAGAATGGTTACTGTGGATAGGTGACAGATGACTAAAGGTGACTGTTAGGACAGACCAGATTGTACATGCTTTATGTTACAGCTCTATAGTCACAAACTATGCAACAGAGAAAAGTAAAACCCAAAGGATTTGTAAGTCTTAGCAAATAATTTAATTATCAAAGTTAGAAAATGAATATGTAAAAGAAGCTTACAGCATTATGAACTGAATCCAAAATAATCCAACAAAATTCTATTAAAGTAAAAAAGAATCGAATGTTCCAAATTAATTTTAGATCCTCGAATGCACTGGTCTGCCAAGAGACCTCATGCGTCCTATAGGTATTGTCCAGAGCTCATCTGAATAATTCACAATAGTCCCAGAATACTATTAGTCCAGTGAGCACTTTGTAGTTCCAATGAATAATCTAAACAAATGTTTTCTCTCAAATACTATCTAAATACAACATAAAATACATCTGCAGAATTGATGTTACAGCAAGAACACAAGAAATAACACAGACCAATTGTCCAGTTCCATGTACTCACATACAAACATAAACATTTTGCTACCATTCACTATGTGACTTTTAACAAATGTCACGAAATTGTATACGACTATGTTCAATATGTATATGTGGTCAAAAATCTAGTCTCGATTTCGTTACTGCGTACAGCCTTACCGAGGGTAGTTTATTATTTTATGGGCTTTTTAGTTATTTCGGCATAATGAGTGAACGCTCAGCTCATGCTGCATATGCGAAATTGCCTGCAGTTTAAAGTACCTAGCTGCGCATATCTGTCACAGCTAGGGGTATATAAGGACGAAATTATAAGACAGAAATCACATAACGATCCAGTCTTGTCGGAAAAGCTTCCATCCTAAACGGAGCAATCTATCAGCTAAAAGAGGTAACAATATATTTAACTTTGTTCTCATTGCTATTTGTATTATGATATAATTCATTGTTTTACATATTAGATGTTTAGTATTTATTATAAAATCTATAGAATAAATACGTAGGTTAGGCAGCGCCATTTTATCAGAAGTACTATATTTTGTTTCATTAGTTCTTTTGTATCTGAACATAATTGAGTTCAATTATACGCTGCATGCTTAACGTTAAATGTACATGGATAATTATTTCATGTGCGCGCATGCGCTACATATATGTGTGAGAATACTTGACCGTGTCATATGTATTACACGGTTCGGTTGTTTTAATTTTAGCTGACGTGGTGTGGTAACTGAAGTGGTGTGGTGCCATATTGCGCTGAAGTGTTGTGACGTAGTGGTGACGTGTTGTGCTGAAGTGGTGCAGTGTTGTGGTAACTGCGTGTGTGGTGACGTGTAGTGTTGAAGTGGTGCAGTATTGTGGTATCTGCGTGTGTGGTGCCATGTTGTGGAGACTACGTGTGTGGGCTTGTCTATGCTGACCGTGTAATGCCCGTGTGTGGTGCCTGTGTATGGTGCTTACGTATGCTGCATATATCTCGTCATATGGACGACGTAATATTTATTTAAATATCTTCTTTGCAGTTTCGTTATATGAACAACACCTGCATAATTTCATTCTACACAAATCTCGTCCCATGAACGAGAACTTCAGAACTTAGGGTTCACAATTGCATATATCTCGTCATATGGACGACGTATTATTTATTTAATATCTTCTTTGCAGTCTCGTTATATGAACGATACCTGCATAATTTCATTCTACACAAAATCTCGCCCCATGAACGAGAACTTCAGAATTTAGGGTTCACGATTGCATATGTCTCGTCATATGGACGACGTATTAATTATTTAATATCTTCATTCTAGTCTCGTCATATTGACGACGCATTCTTTGCATATTTGCATCTATCTCGTTATACGAGCCTTTTATATATATATATATATTCATATTTGTAAATTCATTCTTATACTTCTTTTTTGTCATTACGTTACTGAAATTCATAGTTCCATGTTAGGAACATTTATATAAATAGATTTTTCTTATATTTTGTAAAATATTGGTGTCAGAGTTGATTTGTTAAAATTGCGTTTATAAAATAAACATCTTATTAACGCAGTTGTGTTCCGTGTCTTCACTAATCCAGTCCCGACTCGGTCTATCATGTGACAAATGGTGTCAGAAGTGGGATCATAATTGGATTAGGCGAAGCACGGATTTTAAATTGCATAGGTCCTGATTGTGGTAAGTTTTGTTTTAAAGATTGTTTCAGATCAGAAGCTTCCTGACAAGACAAATCAGGCTGGTGAGTTAATACCTCACTCATATTCTGTTTTATATATATACATATATACATATTGAATACATTGGGAGGAGTAATATACGGTTCGTTCACGTAATCCCAAGAATTGTATGTGTTATATGATAGTGCATTTAGGATTGGTTATCTTATCAATAGCATTCACCATGTCGTCACTCAAAGATCTAGTTGAGTTGGGCAAACAGTTTGGGTATGGGGGGGAGACCCTTAGAAATTTTGTTCAGGAGGAGCAGGCCCGGGAAAGGGATCAAAGGGTAAAGGAAAGGGATATAGAGAGGGAAAAGGCCGAAATACAAATCGCCTTTGAAAGGGAAAAGCTAGTATTAGAAAGAGAGAAGATGGTATTTAAGGAAAAAAAGATAGAGTTAGAAAAACAGGCAGAAAGGGAAAAGATAGAGTTAGAAAAACAGGCAGAAAGGGAAAAGATAGAGTTAGAAAAACAGGCAGAAAGGGAAAAGATAGAGTTAGAAAAACAGGCAGAAAGGGAAAAGATAGAGTTAGAAAAACAGGCAGAGAAGGAAAGGATAGGATGGGAAAGGGATGCAGAAAGGGAAAGAATAGAACAAGTACGAGAACTTGAGGAAAAAAAGTCAGAGGGGGAGAAACGAGCAAGGTTAGAAGCTATTGAGTTAGAAGACAGGAATATGGAAAAGGAACACAAAAGGAAATTTGAATTATTAGAGGCTAAGAAGGATGGGCAACACGATTCTAAGTTAAAAGGCCCTAAATTACCCCCTTTTGATGATGACAAGGACAATTTAGATAGTTATCTGCATAGGTTCGAGCGATATGCCACCATCCAGAAATGGCAAAGGGAAAATTGGGCGCTCCATCTCAGCGCATTGCTTAAAGGTAAAGCGCTAGATGTGTATTCGCGTCTACCCGTAAATGACGCACTGAACTACGACACATTAAAAGAGGCACTCCTTAAAAGATATGAGCTGACGGAACAAGGGTTCCGTAAAAAGTTTAAATCAAGTAAGCCCGAAAAAGGTGAGACATTCGCCCAGTTTATATGTAGGACCGGAAATTATTTCCAACGGTGGATTGAATGTGGCAAGGTACAAAAAACATTCGAGGGTCTTACCGATTTTTTACTTAGGGACCAGTTGTTAGACATTTGTGGTAGGGAATTGTATTTATTCCTGAGGGAAAAGTCTTTAAGTAATGTATCCGATATGGCTACCCAAGCAGACTATTTTGCCGAAGCCCGAGGAGGAACCCAGAGTGTAATTTTAAGGGATAACAAGGGAGGTTATCAAGATCAGAGACTCAGAGAACCCGAGAAACTTGGAACCTATAAAGGTGGAAATTTTCAATCTGGGAAGGGTTCCTATCGTAGTGATAAACAATGTTTCACTTGTAAGGAATTCGGCCACATCACCCCCGATTGTCCGAAGAGGAAGAGTTTCGTCCCGAAAGTTGCGGTTGCTATCGAAAGCAGAGCGTGGTCAGGAGGCGGCAAGCGTGATGGTCTTTCTCGCGAAGGGTCTGAATCTAATAACGCGAGTAAGGTCTACAATTCCAGATCGCGTGTGCAGGTCGGTCATGACGTTATCCAGTCCATCGGCACGTGCTTTTTCCCAGAGGCGAGGGTGCCGACTGCTACAGGTACCGCCAACGGACAAACAGTCACTGTCTTACGCGACACCGGGTGCACGGGTGTTGTGGTAAAGCGAAGTCTCGTTAGGGAAGACCAAATGCTTGGTTGGAAATCCCATTGTATGTTGTTAAATAGAACAATCGATCACGTCCCCGTTGCCAGAATAGAAATAGAGACGCCCTTTCTGAATGGGACTGTGGAAGCACTGTGCATGGAAAACCCTATATATGATTTAACCATAGGAAATGTCGAGGGATCCAGACTCCCAACCCTCTCTGATTTCCGGTTTCCCATCGTGCAAGCCGTCGAAACTAGAGCGCAGGCGGATAAAAAGCCGCTACTTAAATTGAAAGTTCCGGAAGCCGTAACCGATATCTCACGTGATGAGTTTACACGTGAGCAAAGTCAGGACGAGTCTTTATGCGCACTCGCAGAGAGAATCTTGTCGGGTACCGCGAAATGTTGTAAGGGCGGTGGGAGCTCTAAATTCGTACGTACCAAGGGTTTAATGTACAGAGAATTTAGCACGCGAGAGGGGGGAAAGTATCTTCAATTAGTTGTCCCTCAGAAATTCAGGTCACATGTATTGAGAGTAGCGCATGAGTCTAGTATGGCAGGTCATTTAGGCATGAGAAAAACAACAGACAGAGTTTTAAGAGAGTTTTATTGGCCTGGAGTAAACGGTGACGTAGCACGATTTTGTCGGTCGTGCGACGTTTGCCAAAAGACTGTGTCAAAGGGAAGAAATACCAGAGTACCTTTAGGTAAAATGCCTCTTATAGATACCCCATTTAAAAGGGTAGCCGTTGATATTGTGGGACCCATATTTCCTATTACAGATAGGAAAAATCGATATATCCTCACTCTAGTGGATTATGCTACTAGATACCCAGAAGCGATAGCATTACCATCAATTGAAACTGAACGCGTGGCTGAGGCACTTGTCGACATGTTCAGTAGGGTAGGGGTACCTGAGGAAATCCTAACAGATTGCGGAGCCCAGTTTACCTCCGAACTAATGTCAGAAATTAGTAGGTTGTTGTCAATTAAACAGTTGCGCACTACACCGTATCACCCCATGTGTAATGGATTGGTAGAGAGATTTAACGGCACATTAAAACAAATGCTCCGTCGAATGTGCGCGGAGAAACCGCGAGATTGGGACAGATATTTAAACGCGATTTTGTTCGCGTATCGCGAGGTACCGCACGAGAGTTTGGGATTCTCGCCGTTTGAATTGCTATACGGTAGAGCAATTCGGGGTCCTATGCGGATTCTGCGCGAACTATGGTCAGGTGATGTCGCAGACGGAGAGGTTAAAACCACCTACCAGTACGTCGTAGACTTGCGCGAGAGATTGGAAAGCACGTGTCGAATGGCACATGAAGAGCTTGTGAAATCTGGTCGCAAGTACGCGAAATATTACAACCGGGGAACGCGAAGTAGGAAATTCGACGTGGGTGATCGTGTGTTGGTGCTACTCCCTACTAGTAGAAACAAATTATTGGTCCAATGGAAAGGGCCGTATGAGGTTAAACAGGTCATGGGTGAAATGGATTACCGAATTGACATTGGAGGTAGGATGAGAATATTTCATGCCAATATGTTAAAGAGTTATGTGGAGAGACCTAGTCAAATTACTGAAAAGGGTGTTTTGAACGTTGTGTGCATTGCGGTCGTAGAAGACGAATCAAGCGACGAACCGCAATTGGATTTTAACACAGACATTCCTCTTGAGTACCCTATGGTTGTAGGGAAAGAGGGAATAGATATGGTCACCGTATGTCCGGATTTACCTAACTGTAAGCGTCGCCAGATAGTAGAAATTTTGAATAAATACCCCGACGTATTTACAGATAGACCAGGAAATACTGGATTAATAACTCACGAGATAAGTTTGAACACCAGGGAGCCGATCAGAATTAAGGGATATCCGATACCCTTTAATACACGGGATAAAATCGATGAGGAAGTGGGTAAAATGTTAGACCTGGGAGTAATTGAACCCTCAAACTCCCCTTATTCTTCCCCCGTGGTATTGGTTAGTAAAAAAGATGGAACAACTAGATTCTGTATAGATTTTCGACAACTAAATAAAGTCACTGTGTTTGATGCTGAACCGATGCCAGACATGGAGGGCTTGTTTTCGAAATTAGCAGGGCACCAGTACATTTCTAAAATAGATTTAACAAAAGGATATTGGCAGGTGCCCATCGCTGAAAAATCCCGTGTATTAACTGCATTCGCGACCCCTAAAGGTCTTTACCAGTTTAAGGTGATGCCTTTTGGTCTAGTAAATGCCGGTGCGTCGTGCGTGCGTCTTATGCGGAAATTGTTGAAAGGCATGAATAACGTAGATAGTTTTGTCGATGATATTCTTGTGTATACACATACCTGGGAAGAACATGTTAGGATATTAGTTGTTCTGTTTGAAAGGCTCCGTAAGGCAAATCTCACCGCGAGACCCTCCAAGTGTAGTATAGCGTATTCTAACTTGGAATGCTTGGGACATTTAGTAAGTGGGTCAGGGCAGTTAAAACCTCACCCCGACAAAGTTGGGGCTATCAAAGATGCTCCTAGACCCGAAACCAAGAAACAAATACGATCGTTTCTTGGGTTGATAGGTTTTTATAGGAAATTTGTTCCGAATTTCGCCGCCATAGCTAGTCCGTTGACGGATTTAACTAGGAAGGGGCAGCCAAATAAGATTTCTTGGGGTCCTTGCCAAGAAAGAGCTTTTAACGCTCTTAAGGAAAATTTGATCAGTGCACCAATCTTAAAGTTGCCGGAATTAAATAAGTCGTTCATTTTGAGGTCTGATGCGTCAGAGACCGGGTTAGGTGCAGTTTTGCTACAAGAGCAAGAGGGGGTAAAATTACCCATAGCCTATGCTAGTAGAAAATTGCTGCCTAGGGAGCAAAATTACTCTGTGATCGAAAAGGAGTGCTTGGCACTGGTGTGGGGTATAGTTAAATTCCACACGTACCTTTTCGGAAGGGAATTCGTCCTTGAAACGGACCATCAGCCTCTCATATATTTGAACAAGGCAAAAGTTGCCAACGCAAGATTGATGCGTTGGGCACTGACTCTACAGCCATATCGTTTTCGGATTGAAGCAATCAGAGGGTCGGAAAATGTAGGGGCTGATTACTTAAGCAGACTGTGATTTGCAGTTTTTTTTTAATTATTTTTATTCCTTCATAATATCACGTTATTACTGTAATGCAAATAACGTCTCATATCGCATTTTTGTTTCTGCCAATTTCGTTGGTTTTTCTAAAAGTGTTTCCACTTTTTTTTGAAGGGGGGAGGTATGTCACGAAATTGTATACGACTATGTTCAATATGTATATGTGGTCAAAAATCTAGTCTCGATTTCGTTACTGCGTACAGCCTTACCGAGGGTAGTTTATTATTTTATGGGCTTTTTAGTTATTTCGGCATAATGAGTGAACGCTCAGCTCATGCTGCATATGCGAAATTGCCTGCAGTTTAAAGTACCTAGCTGCGCATATCTGTCACAGCTAGGGGTATATAAGGACGAAATTATAAGACAGAAATCACATAACGATCCAGTCTTGTCGGAAAAGCTTCCATCCTAAACGGAGCAATCTATCAGCTAAAAGAGGTAACAATATATTTAACTTTGTTCTCATTGCTATTTGTATTATGATATAATTCATTGTTTTACATATTAGATGTTTAGTATTTATTATAAAATCTATAGAATAAATACGTAGGTTAGGCAGCGCCATTTTATCAGAAGTACTATATTTTGTTTCATTAGTTCTTTTGTATCTGAACATAATTGAGTTCAATTATACGCTGCATGCTTAACGTTAAATGTACATGGATAATTATTTCATGTGCGCGCATGCGCTACATATATGTGTGAGAATACTTGACCGTGTCATATGTATTACACGGTTCGGTTGTTTTAATTTTAGCTGACGTGGTGTGGTAACTGAAGTGGTGTGGTGCCATATTGCGCTGAAGTGTTGTGACGTAGTGGTGACGTGTTGTGCTGAAGTGGTGCAGTGTTGTGGTAACTGCGTGTGTGGTGACGTGTAGTGTTGAAGTGGTGCAGTATTGTGGTATCTGCGTGTGTGGTGCCATGTTGTGGTGACTACGTGTGTGGGCTTGTCTATGCTGACCGTGTAATGCCCGTGTGTGGTGCCTGTGTATGGTGCTTACGTATGCTGCATATATCTCGTCATATGGACGACGTAATATTTATTTAAATATCTTCTTTGCAGTTTCGTTATATGAACAACACCTGCATAATTTCATTCTACACAAATCTCGTCCCATGAACGAGAACTTCAGAACTTAGGGTTCACAATTGCATATATCTCGTCATATGGACGACGTATTATTTATTTAATATCTTCTTTGCAGTCTCGTTATATGAACGATACCTGCATAATTTCATTCTACACAAAATCTCGCCCCATGAACGAGAACTTCAGAATTTAGGGTTCACGATTGCATATGTCTCGTCATATGGACGACGTATTAATTATTTAATATCTTCATTCTAGTCTCGTCATATTGACGACGCATTCTTTGCATATTTGCATCTATCTCGTTATACGAGCCTTTTATATATATATATATATTCATATTTGTAAATTCATTCTTATACTTCTTTTTTGTCATTACGTTACTGAAATTCATAGTTCCATGTTAGGAACATTTATATAAATAGATTTTTCTTATATTTTGTAAAATATTGGTGTCAGAGTTGATTTGTTAAAATTGCGTTTATAAAATAAACATCTTATTAACGCAGTTGTGTTCCGTGTCTTCACTAATCCAGTCCCGACTCGGTCTATCATGTGACAACAAATATTCCACAACAAAAAAAAACCAGATGACCTAAACCAGGGGCAAATTCAATTTACCCTGAGGGCAGTGTGAGGACATTTTTAATCGCCCATGGGCTGCACCACCTTTTTTATCTCTCATCATACCTTATGATGCCAATCATTTTGCAGGCAATAGAATACAGCTTGCGGGCCACGTGTTTGAGACCCCTGACCTAACCCATCCAATGAAACCCACATGACTGACCCGTTCAATGAGAAACAACCTCTAACTTGTAAACAGGTTTTATTATTAATATTATTATTAATATTTTGAAAGAATTACATCAACAACTATAAATAGATCCTATGCAATCTACAATGGTCTCTTAATATAGAAACTACACTTATATAAAAAATTTAACAATAGACAATTATTACAATTTACAGTCATTAATAAAATGTAAAAATTTTAAATATATAATGTTATATCAACAAATGAGAAAACCACAACAATGTTAGGTTGCAAATTTCCTGTAATTTAACAGAATTTGCATAAATTTAACAAGATGAAAAGTTTTTTTTTATTTCACATTGTTTATGGCTCTTACTTGCTGGTAACTTGGGCAAGAACTCTTTGTTGGGCATCCTCTTTGGTATGCAAGGACAATTCTTGAAGCATTTCATCCACCTGTTTTGAAGAAATCATAGTACTGTCATTATGCTCTAAACTTTACCGTTATCGTTGGACTAAAAATGATAGCCGTATTGAGTTAAGTAATGGATTTCTAAATCAATGAAGAAAAAAAAAGAAATTTCTTCTAGTAAAGTATGTTCGTCGATAATATTTACATGACCATAATACCTTAGGAAAGCTACTACTACCCTCCCAGATTAAAACTTGTTTTAGTCTAAAAAGTTAAATGTTATCTGCCCACCTAGGTGGCAGATCAAGTGATCTCCCCTTGATACTGGGATTGGCACAAAATCCAGTGATGTCATCAGAAAGCTTATTTCTGTATGGATGTAACTGGAGGTTGGGATGGTTTATGTGTATTAAAATCATGTAAGTATTGTCAAAGAAATGTATTTTACTAAAGAATTGTCAAAATTGGTTTATTCTTTAAATATATTACCAATATCATAATATAATACTGTAGGCGAATAAGTAAGAGGTGAAGGAAAATAATAAATTTACCATGAAGAAACCATCTCCAATCCAGTAAGTTGAGTCAGCTTCTACATAGTGTAACTGAAACATAGACTCCATGTGTTGGGGAACTGCTTGGAAATGGAAAACATTTTCTTCCCTCAAATCCAGCATAAGTCATGAAGTGTGTCCTTATGAAGCTGTGCCATGGATATAGGTCTTTTGATTTCAAGTTAAGTCTTTCAAGATGAAAGATCTCTGAGATAAATCCTAGAGTACCGTAGTGTACTTGGATCTCCTTCCATCAGAATTGATAATAATAGAGAACAGTTTTGCTCATTTGCAATGTTTATCACAACTGTCCTAACTTTGCAGAAAGCGATTCAAAGCAAAGTTATTGGTGTGGAGTTATTTCTGATATGCAGAATGAATAACCCACTTTATCCAGGATGAAAATGTCTGTGTTGATACATGATCCTTTCATTCTATCAGGACGAGAATAGGCATGATTTCTCTCTATGCAATGGCTCGGTCTTCCTTAAGTACTACTTCAGAGCACACATGAGAATTGTACTAATTTAATTCTCATTCTTGGGGGTGACATACCTGAGTGTTGAGTTCCAGTCCAACATGACCAAAATCTTCAAATAGCATCAATTTGGAGATAACATTGTTGGAAAGGAGACTGAAAATAAAAAGGATGGTAACTAATATCACACTTTGCTCTGAGGAAAGGGGTTTGAAAGTTATTTCATTTAAGAAGGGTTTTGTGGAGAGAAATGCTGGTGACAGATCACCCTCACTTTGCCTTATGTCCACTTTAGTTAAAGAGAACTGTGGTTTCCAATGGATGCGATTTTGATAGGTCTGCTAACCAGTGGCCGGAGCTCTAAGGACATCCCTGCAACCTTTCTTTCACTGCCTTGCAAATCCTCTGCTGTAGCTAAACCTGTGATGGTTCATTGTGAATTCCGTCAATCTTCTCATTAAAGAGATTTGATGAGTAAGGTTGCAAGCATAACTTCACATATGATCTTGGTAATGTAATAAAGGTGAAGGAAGTGAGCACTGCATCTTGTTTGAAAACTTGTAAAATCATATGACCATGGCCATAGCATGTTGGACCTCTTTGTTTATAAAGTGGGCAATTGTATAAACAGGCTCCCACGCATGTCCAGTGTGATTCAGGGTGGGATAAGGTAACCTTTCTACTGAAAGATTGCTACAAACATTACATGCAATGGTGATCACATGGTCATGATGTCACAAATCAACAGGTGGGTATCAAATTGGAAAACCCGGTGTGTGTGGCTTGTAAAACCACTGACAACATTTTGAGAGAAGGCATGTGAGAAAAGTCTGTAGATACTTGGGACCTTTAACTGCTGATGTAAGCAGCCCAAAATGTCAGTATCAGTGTTGGATTGTGGAAGCAATTGAAAGTAGATTCATCTAGAACTGTAGAGCAGGAAAGTCTTATAGAGGAATGAAAAGGGCAGACTTCCAGTGTCATGGGGAGATCACTCTAACTGCCACCTATGTGGGCAGATAGCCTTTAGCTTTTAGCCAAAACGTTTTATTCTGGGAGGTCTGGATTTACATGGTAGTTGTAGTTCTACAAAGGCATTATGATCAGAGTATCTGAAGAAATTGAATTACTATTTTTTTTCCATTCTAAATTTATTTTCTATAAAAAAAACAATACCAGAACATTTCAAAAATAATTTCCTTTTGATCAAAAAGGCCCTTAAAAAAATCTAGAGGAACTTAATTTTTCTATTTTTACACAAAATGAAAGTATAAATTTACCTCCTGAATGGACAGAGTACTTTTCTTCTGTGGCTTTACAAGCCGACTTTCATCAAAAAATATTTTGATGGTTTCAGCTACATCACCCTGGAAAGTAAATACATGTAATCCATTTTCAAATACAGTAAAACTTACAAATAAAAGTTGTAAACCAATATCAATAAAAACAAATCTGTTTAAGTAACTATCATTAGTACTATTTCAATGCAACATAAATTATTATGACAGTTTATGCCTCAATAATTACCTTGATTAGCCACTATAGCTGAAGCATACAATACACTCATCCTAGTCCTGTACTCATTCACATGCATAATACAGTTAACCTGCTGATGGTAAGTAATCACAATATATAAAATATTTATTAATTAATATGCAGAATTTACCCCTGAAACATCTTTATTCCAATTTCCATGAGCACTGTTCAGAAAGAGACCTTACTTGAAGGCTAGGATGTATAAAGCATGAAGGAATCCATTTGGTTACAATCTAGATATAAATATGCAACCTAAAACACAAAATGTAGTTCAAAGTTACTTTTATATCACAATTAGTTTTGTTTGTTTGATTAGGATTTTTAACTTAGCTTTAACAATTTTTCTGTCATATGACCACGATGTCTGCATTGTGGCAGTTTATGGTGATGTCTAACACTGGGGCATCATGCCACAGAAATGTAGCATGATGTCCCACCCAGTCACATTATCCTGACACCAGGCCAACCAGTCCTAACACTAACCTCTTAATGCTG
This sequence comes from Unio pictorum, assembly GCA_030141615.1. Lineage (NCBI taxonomy): Eukaryota > Metazoa > Mollusca > Bivalvia > Unionida > Unionidae > Unio > Unio pictorum. Next base: position 26,338,256 of record JARLTB010000220.1, on the reverse strand, counting down.
AGCGTCAAGTGAAGCAGCTGTTAGTATCATTTTTTAGTACCATTTTTGTAAGTCTTTGGTAAGATTCGGCCGGGAATTGAAAAGGTGACCTCCCGCTTCTGCGGCGGACGCTCTAACCACTAGGCCACTAGAGGGCTTAAATATCACAGTAAGAGAATAGGGCTAACAAAATGTAGATCAAAGTTACCTTTATACGAACTGCAGATATCTTAAATTACCTGATTTAAGTCCTCAGTCATATCGTTTTGACCTGTCCCAAAAATCTACAATACAAGATAATACTGATTGTTAGAATGCATCAAAACAATTGCCATTTTGTGTACTTTGTGCTCATTGTTTTCTTGTTTTTTTTGGGGGGGGGGGTTTATATTGCCATTTTTCAAAGCATGATAGGCTATACATGGCAGATAGTATATTTGATGGAAGAACCACACGTGGAAACCACAGTAAGAACCGCTGACCAATGGGAAGCTACTGGCAAGTTTTCTCCTATACCCACATTGGCCAAGCCCAAGACCCAAACTGATGCAGACATGGATGAAGCTTACACATTGAAAGTACAAGAATAATTATTATGTAAATCATGATACAATTTTTTAATCTCTAATAACCAGAACAAATATTTTTGATATAATTCACTTGGATTACAAAATAGATACAGTAACTACATTTTCATAAATTAGCACTCCATGCAGGGTGTATTTCAATATACATGATCGCTGGGTTATCACTTCTATAAGATTATACCAAAAATCAAGAGAATGCATAAAATGCACTAAAAATGGATATTTGCATATAATTTTGTAAATAGCGTATAAATAAGTTGTGAAAGACTTGGGCAAATAGGAAAAAATATAATCACTGTGTAAACAAATTCATTTGGAATAATTAGTGGCTTTTTATGGGATATAAGAAGAGAAATTAAGGTAAGAGTGAATGCATCTGCATGATGTTTAAGAAAATTCCAAACAGGTAAAAATTATCTGGGGCACAGCAGCAGTGATACTGATAACTGATAAGGGCTTTTTGTAAACTTTGCGAGCTAGATATGTGATTAGTGTAAAATTAGGTTTTATATTTTCTTTTGTTGGATGGTGGTAGAAGATCATAAAAATGGAAAAATGGAAAATTTGTAAGAGTTCACCACGAGTTAATCTTTTTCACATCCTTGTTTAAAATATTACTAATAGACATTCATAGATGTGCAGACAGCATTACTATCCTTCATTGCTCCAAAGGTCTTGGTAGATTAAAAAAAAAATGTTTCTGCCAAATACCGAAAACATATTCAAAAGAAAATAAGCCTGTCTGTGATTGCATGTTCATCCAATACATAGTCACCATGAAAACTGTGTAGTCACCACGAATGAGCTTAATTAAAATACTAAGTGCTTTTCTAAACTTTGGTACTAATATAGTTTTATCAAAGTCTGTTTGTTTATTCCTGAATATTCTGTAATCTGCACCTTAGTTGTCCTTACAACACATACCAAGAAATATTATCAATTTTTATGTACTCTTACAATGGTGGACTGGCACTTAATTGAGTGAAGAAAAGAGGGAATCGTGTTTAATCATTACCAGTGCAATGGATGGTACAACTTTCTTGAATACATTGTGCTTCAACAGATGATTTCATAGCAAGCAATATTCAACATGATGTACAATAGATTGCGGGGCCCCATGAGTGGCCGATTGGTCTAAAGCACTCTCCGTTATGGATCACTGCTATTTAACCTCTGTCTGCGTGGGTTCGAGTCTCAGATTCGCCCAATGTGGATATATGAGAAAGCTTGCCAGTAGCTTCTTGTGGGTTGGTGGTTCATTCCAGGGTTTATCCCGAATTCTTCCACCACCATTAATACTGGCCGCCTATCGTGTGCTGAAAAATGGTGTTAAACCCTACAACAAGAACTTGGTTAGCCTTGTCTAAAAGTAACCACTTACTGGAGAAATGATTTTGTTAGACGAATTTTCTGGGGTATTAAAAAATAACACCACTTAATAACCACTACCTAAAGGGGAGAAAACTTGTCTACTTAATGGTTGAATACTCATTTTAAATCGTGTTGGGAATAAATAGCAATAAAGTACTTTTTTCTATCAAATTATTTGTTGTTATGAAAACATTACCTTTATTTTTAAGATGTCCAATCGTTAAGAGATCATTATCATATTCCAGCTGGTTCCTGCTTTGCTCCCTACTATAGTGGAATGCATTGCAAGGGGCAAACTAAGCTGGGAACCAGACTAGTTACTGATATCAAATCACAATCAAGCAAGATTCATTTCATTTAAAACAAATGGAAAAATTAGTTCATAAAACAGCTGTCAGTGTCAAATGTACTAGTAGTAAAATAATGATGATATCATTTCAGTGTATACTAAGTAAAAGTGACACTTCTTCACAATCGTGAGGAAATCTATGACAGCCAATACAGGAATTACAAGTTAACTACAAACTCTGAAACTAGTTTCTCATTAACAAACCTACATGTGAACCAGAATTTTATTTCATCAAGTATCCATTTTGCTTGGTAGTCTTGCTATCGTTGATCGCATTTATCAATGAGTGTGCCATTATAAGGTAGTTTAATTATAGTATGTTCACCCAAAAATTGTAACAGTGTTCAACTGATCACTTGAAATGAGTTGACCTGAGATTAGACTGGGCCACTAGCTCTAACACAGGATGGATTTGCATGCCTTTTAACTTTTCATTTATTTCACCCGCTTTATTTCATACAACTGACATAATTAATGTGGTAATACAAGGAGGTCGGCTTTTAATTCAGTGCAACAATACAACAAATACTTACGCAAATCAAGTTTGAAAACACTGCTGGCACTTAATTAGGTTCTCACAGAAATGCTTGCAGACATAGCTTTTACAGCAGGTGGACATTTTCCACATTTGAATACAACTGGGGACATTGTATTTTGTATCATTACACTTATTAAACAGAACTAAAAGATAGAATTAATTAATTAATTTAACTGAATTGAAACATGACATTCATTTGAATTTTTTTGATTTAATAATGTATATTTTTAAGCACAGCCTCAACATTTCCATTGATAGAAAATTCATTGCATACTGTTATTTACGATATACCAAGAAAAAGCAAATTTTTTAGTAAATTATGTTTCTCCGAGAATACTTACCCGATCACATTACTTTAGGGATATTAGCCTGCTACCTCGCGAATCCAGCCCTACCAAAAGACGAAAATTCGTCTTTCCTGTCTATGTCATATAGACAAAGGGCAATAACTCTTGCCCCTTACCTCCCCTTGCTACCCGCTAGGTGTCGCTTCTTTAGTTTTTAAGCTGAGCGGTATATAAAACACGAGGATGCTCGCATGGAGGGGTGGTTGGGAGGGTTTCTTAGTAATGTGATCGGGTAAGTATTCTCGGAGAAACATAATTTACTAAAAAATTTGCTTTCTCCTTTGAATACGTTCCCCGATCACATTACTTTAGGAGAATAAGTAATAGGAAGAGGGAATGCGGAGCATCCGACCTCCACCCCGGGTATCCTCTAGGGAATGATGGCTTGATTCCCCATGTTAATGATAACCCGGTCTCCTAATTTTCAATCAGCAACACAGCCCAGGGTCACGTGATATGTGACCCCTTTATACGGTTAAGAAGATAGTTATTGAAATCTTCTTACCTACGAAAATTTATCTGGCGAATCCAGCGAAGCTAATAGGCTGTGCTGATTGTTGCACATGGGTCTGGTGGGCGTCTGGGCTGCCCAACACCAGACCTACTAGAATCAATGTTTGCCTCTGCGAGTACAAACTTGAAGATAAAACTGTAGAAGGTTGACTCTGCATGTCAGCCAACAGCTTCTATAAGGTGACTGATTTGCGAATTCTCAGAGTACGCCGAGCGTATAACCCACTTCAGCCATGAAGCAAGGGCTTGAATGGTGATATCTCATATCCCAGCTATCACCAGAAGAAAGAGGTGCTTGTATGTGACCTGACTCACCTCTATGCATTGAAATGGTGCTAGAGTGCACAAACAGGATCTTACATGGCTGTTGATCCTGACTTATCTATAAAGAAAGCGAGCTAATGAAGACTCGTTGATCGCCAATGTATGGTAATCTATTTTGGACTACGAAGCCTGGCTGCGTCAAGAGGACCATCAAACCCTCTGATCGGAACGGAAGAGAGTTCGGGTCACTAGAAAGGACATGTAACTCGCTCACCCTGCATGCTGAAGCTAAGACTATCAAGAAACCCAATTTGTATGATAGTAGCTTTAACTAATCGTGGGTTAAAGACTCAATACTGTCTGAATTGAGTCATGTTAAAACCCAGGACAGATTCCATTTGGAAACAGGGTGAGGGATATAAGTTGATTGAATTTTTAAAATGTCTAAAGATCTGACAAATCTTTGTCATGGCTGATAGCACATGTACCAGAATGGCGGAATGTGTCTGATATCATGGAGCGGTAGCATTTGAGAATAACTGGAGCCAGCTGTTTCTCCTCGAAAAGCCAGAGAAAGTTGGCCAGTTGAGGGATTGTGACACTCAGAGGAACAATGTAAATGATATGGTACCAGTCTCTGAAAACATGCCACTTGCCCTCGTAAACCTTCAGAGTAGAGGGCCTTCTTGCTCTCGAGATTCTCTCCGCAATCAAAGATTTAAATTGTTTGTCTTGCAAGGCTGTCTGGACAAGAGCCAAGCTTGAACATAAAGACGGTCCGGACAGGGGTGGAACACCCCTGGCCGCGGTTGCTTGTGAATACTTGTGCTGACTGTAATCTTCCTGGGTAGATCTATCGCCTAGATTGAGTAGATCGGAGACCCAGGAGTTGTTCCATCTGAGAGGGGCAATCAGAACCATCTGACAGTTCTGACCCCTTAACTTCTGGATTAATTTCAGTACCAAGACCGTGGGAGGGTAGGAGAATGACCACAACCCTTCCGAGGTGATTGATCGAGCATCCACGACCCAAGCTTCTGGGTCTGGAACCTGTGAGATGAAAGGTGGACAACTTGCGATTCCACCTTGTTGCAAAAGATCAATCATCGGACGTCCCCAAAGTGTGTCAATTGGAAGAAAGTCCGATTGATGGAGTGACCATTCTGTGTGAATGACTAGATAGAGTGTCAGCCAAGACATTGAGTCTGCCAAGAATGTGTCTGAATTGTACACTGAGGTGAAGATTGTCGAACCAATGTAGAAACTGCCAGTTCAGATTGCACAGGTCTGGTGATTGGTGTCCCCTTGTTTTGAGGCAAGGCACCACCACAATGTTGTCTGACATAATGAGGGCAGTTTGTAATAAGAGTTGATCCTGCCCGAAATGAAAGGCATTGATGACAGCCGTTATTTCTGAAAGGTTGATGTGGAAAGGGGCTCGCCCCTGGCACCCACGTGCCGCTGACAGTATCGAAGTCCGGTAACAGGTGGGCACTCCAACCGTAGGTATTAGTGGCGGAACATACCGTTATCCCCGCTTGGGGTATCTCCAGAGTAATCCCTGTGGACAGCCTACAGGGGTTGTGCCACTGACTCAAGAATGATCGTATCTCTGGCGTGAGCATGACTGTTTTCTGGGATCGAAGGGACTTGAAAAGGGCGCAATTACGCTAGCAACGTCCTTTGTAAAGGGCGCATAAAAGGACGGCTGAGCGGGATCAAGTCTGCTGCCGCATTGAATAATCCGAGGATCTGCAACTCTCTCGCTAAAATGCGCATCCTGTCGGAAACGGACTCTACGAGTGCAATTATCTGGATGATCGCAAACTCGAGGAAGCCTTACCAGATTCAGATCGGGAGAAACTCCACACCCAGATGGACCAAAATCCGGATTGGACAGAGATCAGACTTTATCCAGTTCACGAGAAAGCCTATATGATGTAAAGTGATATAAGATCGTTTCTGCCTTTGAGCAGAGTAGAACTTGACAGATGTTTCTGGAGGATGTCATCCAAATATACTGCCGACGCAATAGATGAAGTCGAGCGGAACAGGGTGACGACGTAATCCATAACCTTGGTACTAGCCCAAGGGCTTAAATTTAGGCCAAAAGGTATGACATGGAACTGATAAACCAAGTCCCGACAAGCACAACGGAGAAATGTCCGCTACTCGTGGGATAGGGACGTGAAATGTGCGTCGGTCATATCTAGCCAGCTTATGATGGGGTTCAAGCGACGTGCCCTTCAGACATGCGTCACGACGTATCAGGTCTAGGTTGGCAGAAGCAGTCAGCGCATTGGCCATGGAATGGTGAGCTGCTCTGTTAAGAACCCTAGCTAACCGGGCCGTCGATTCCCAAGCATGTTCATTGCCAGATTTTTCAGCGATCCTGAAAATGGCTAGGGAGGCTAGGTCTAACAGTGAAGACGTAGCGACTACATTTCGAACCAGCTTGGACGTGGCATTCAACACAGTTTTGTCCACTTTATAAGACAATGCCGCAGACATATGGACTGCTGCCATATTTTATCCCGAGCCAGGACCTCAGTACTGAACGCATCGGAGTGAGTTTTGTACCATCGACCTGAAAACGACGCTGGTACTTGGCTTTCAGAAAAGAATGCCTTAGCATTTCCTGGATCCCCTATACGTGTCGACAGACGGTCATTAATTTCCTTAATTTTTGTCGACTGGGGAAGGAGGCGGAAGGATAGAGTCTCTTCCCCCTCATCCAGATCGACCAACGCTCTAACCTTATAGTCGGTAATGGCAGCAGGAGGTGGAGGGCATTCTGAAGGGGCCTTAACACCCTATAAATTTCCTCCACTGCGGCTTTGAAGCTGAACTCAGTCCATTCCATAGTTGGATCTGCATACAGCTGATTTGCCTGCGATTCATCGCACTCACTATGTGCATAATCTTGCTCTGGTAAAGCATCCATATCGGGGTAATGCATACCAGGTGGCATAGATGACTCGATTCCGTCATCTCTGATAAAGGCATTCACTCTCCCTTGTGGATGAGCTGTTAGCCTATGGACGGCCAGCAATGCCGAATGAATTGATTGGCATATGTTTGGCCTGAATGTCTGCGACGGGCCGGCTATGACCGGCACCGACCACTCGAATGGTCGGGTTGGATCGAGAGATTCATCGCCAACATCTGTGTCATGGTAGTGATATGTAACCGGTAGTACGGATTGACAGACGGAAACATCACTAGAATCATCGTCAATCCGATTTGTGCGGATTGCGGTATGATAAAAGTCCCCGTGCTGGTACAGCGGTACAGTCGGACGGACTGGTATATGACTAAAATCTCCATACGGTTGGACGACCGGTGCCTGTTGGGCTGGACGGCCGGAGCCGGATGGACTGTCAGTGCCGGCAAGTGTCGGCTGGAAGCTTGGCTGGACGACCGGTGCCATTTTGGGTTGAACGGTCATTGCCGGATCGACGCCCGGTGCCGGTTAGTGCCGGCTGGAAGGTCGGCTGGATGACCGGTGCCATATGGGCTGAACGGTCATTGCCGGATGGACGCCCGGTGCCGGTTGGTGCCGGCTGGAAGGTAATAATAATTACATAATGCTTATGTAGTGCGGCCAGCACTGTGCGCCCATCTACCATTCGCTCAGAGGGAATGTTGGTTCTGGTACAGCTTGCATATCTGTACAGCATACCAGGTGACCTAGATGATGCAATTCTGTCATAATTGACACTTTCACTAAATCTCCCTTGTGGAGAAGCCGTGAACATATGGACGGCCGGCACTAACAGCTGATTGAACTGGCGAATGGTCGGCCTGAAAGTCCTGTTCTGGTAAAGCTGCCATATCTGGGTAGCGCATACCAAGTGGCATAGATAACTCAATTCCGTCATCTCTGATAATGTCACTAATTCTCCCTTGTTTTAAAATCACACCGTCACGTATTTGACGTGACGGGAGGTGTACACCGGCAATACCAACTGATTTGTCTGGTATATGGTCGGCCGGAATGTCGGCAAAGGTCTGGCTATGACCGGCACCTGCCTCTCGAATGGTCTGATTGGACGGAGATACATCTATAACATCTCTCTCATGGTAGTGATATGTAACCAGTAGTACAGATTGACTGACGGGTACATCACTATAATCTCCGTAAATCTGATGTACAGCCGGTGCAGGTTGATGCCGGCTGGAAGACCGGTGCCATTTGGGCTGAACAGTCATTGCCGGATGGACGGCCGGTGCAGGTTGATGCCGGCTGGAAGGTCGGCTGCACGACCGGTGCCATTTGGGCTGAACGGTTGTTGCCGGATGGACGGCCGGTGCAGGTTGATGCCGGCTGGAAGGTCGGTTGGACGACCGGTGCCATTTGGGCTGAACGGTCGTTGCCGGATGGACGGACGGTGTAGGTTGATGCCGGCTGGAAGGTCGGCTGGACGACCGGTGCCATTTGGGCTGAACGGTCGTTGCCGGATGGACGGCCGGTGCCGGTTGATGCCGGCTGGAAGGTCGGCTGGACGACCGGTGCCATTTGGGCTGAACGGTCGTTGCCGGGTGGATGGCCGGTGCCTGTTGATGCAGGCTGGAAGGTCGGCTGGCCGGCCGGTGCCATTTGGGCTGAACAGCCGGTGCCTGTTGATGCAAGCTGGAAGGTCGGCTGGACGACCGGTGCCATTTGGGCTGAACGGTCGTTGCCGGGTGGACGGCCGGTGCCTGTTGATGCAGGCTGGAAGGTCGGCTGGCCGGCCGGTGCCATTTGGGCTGAACGGCCGGTGCCTGTTGATGCAAGCTGGAAGGTCGGCTGGCCGTCCGGTGCCATTTGGGCTGAACGGACGGTGCCGGATGGACAGCTAGTGCCGGTTGGTGCCTGCTGAAGTGCCGGCTGAACTGACGGTGTCGGCTGGACGGACGGCTGGACGGCCGGCGAAAGTGCATAATAAAATGGATCCAATTGATCCAGCCTAGACTCCATGCGTCCGGACTTACAGGCCCGAAAGCCATGCACGGACCTGCGGTGAAATTTACATAAAATGGGCAGCCTAAACCATGTCAACATAATTTCCTCCATTTCCACATTGCCAACACCCATTTTGCCATTCATGCCTTCGTTGTCAACTTTGCTACTGAAACGACAAAAGAAGAGAACAAAGCACAAATTAAAAAATTCAGCATATTATTAATTCAATAATACTATAACCGTTATTAACGGAGTAGTCAAATTATTCCGTGCCATGTTAACTCTTAATGACCACACTAGTTATCGCCGTGAGCGTGTTGCAATAGGTCGTTCAAGACGAAGTCTACTGAAACGAAAAAGATGATAAACAAAGCACATTTAGCAATTCAACACGCTATTAAGTCGCTATTACCATAACCGTAACTAACGGAGGAAGCGAAATGATTTAGTGTCGCGTGAACTCGTGACTACAACACGAAATTCCGCCATTAATAGTCGCAACTGGTCGTTCAGAGACGAAGTCTACTGAAACGGAAAAGATGATAAACAAAGCACAAATTAACAATTCAGTACGCTATTAAGTCGCTATTCCATAACAGTAACTAACGGACGAAGCGAAATGATTAAGAGTCACGTGAACTCGTGACTACAACACGAAGTCCGCCATTAAAGTCGCAAATTGGTCGTTCAAAGACTTTTTTGAAGTCTACTGAAACGTCAAAGAAGATAAATAAAGCACAAATTATCAATGCAGCACGTTATTAGTCGCTAATATCGTCAACGTTACATACGGAATAAGCGAAATATTGAGTGCTACATGTATTACATGCTAGTACCGCCATAAGCGTGCTTTTTGACCACGTTGCAACCTGGTCCGAATTCTAGAAAAGGTGACAAAGTCACTCAAATTGGAAAATATTGTAAAATAATGTATACAACCTGTAGAGGAATGATTATCCAACACAGTAATTCCAAATTTAACTTCGGATGGTCAGAATTTACACTAAGATGGCTTGGATTCATTGGAGGTCTAATTGTACGAGTTTTCGCGTACAGTGAAGCTAAAAAACTAAAGAAGCGACACCTAGCGGGTAGCAAGGGGAGGTAAGGGGCAAGAGTTATTGCCCTTTGTCTATATGACATAGACAGGAAAGACGAATTTTCGTCTTTTGGTAGGGCTGGATTCGCGAGGTAGCAGGCTAATATCCCTAAAGTAATGTGATCGGGGAACATATTCAAAGGAGAAATGATTGGAAAGAAATTTTAACAAAATGCAGGACTTATTCTGATATTTTCATAATGTTAATTCAAATTTGCAGGTCATATCAACCATTTATAACGTAACAAGGTTTCAGTTACCAATATTCATAGCAATTTTCATTTTCAACAAATAGGAGTCAATTTTTGGGTACTTACTAATATACAAAATGGGATCTATGACTGACCCCGCATTATAAGTGTGATCACGAGTTATGATGGCACGAGTTATCAAGGGTATACTCTAAAAATCAAAAATTTTCCAAGCAAGAAATTCCATGGACTTTACTAATTTCCATATTTGGTTAACAGAGAGAATGTTCTGAGTGGTAAGGAACTGACTTTCCACATTATGGAAAGACGAAGCCTACCTGGCTAAACAACTTGACAAGTTGTTTGTTATTTAAGTTGTAGACAGTCTTTACAACTCCTGGCAGTAACAGCTTTAAGACTAAATACACATCTCCACTGAACCCATCTGAAAAAGAACGATAAAAATACGCCGTTATTACAGTAGCAATACAAAAGCAAAGAAATCTACAACAAAATATGCTGCAATTAATTTTCCTTCCTCTTCAATTTTCTTTTTCTTTTCATGACCTTGGCAAAGAAGCCTTATCATAGAAATATTCCAGTGCTCAAAAGTCAAATAGTCCAAACAACTGGGTCCATTCGAACTCAAGTTCCTTGATGACCTTATAAAAAAAAATTTAAAAAATAAATAAATACCACTTCACTGATCTATTTTAGTTATCAAAACTTGAGATGACATGTTGAAAGTTTGTAGTCACTGATTAATATTTAGCTCACTATTAATAATTTGTACATAGGATCTTCAATCGTAAAAAAAATCATCTCTAAATTTTACCAAAAACTATCAATTTTGTGATCAAAGTGAATGTTATGGATAACCCTTGAGTCAAGTTTCTTCAGTGGAAACTGAAGGAGCCCAGCGAAGACTGGGTTGTCCAATGAAGGTTGAGATGACAGCGGCAACTGTGTGGACACTCAACGGTTTAGTTTGAATACACCACATAGCGCTGACATTAGTTTCTTGAATAAATAAACAGAATGGAATGAAGTGAATGCCCAAAGAAAACATATGTGCAACCAAGGTTGTACCCCAAGAACAGCCAGTGAGAAAAAAAGAACTTTATTAAAATTACCATAAAATGTGTCATTTTAGGTTCTGGGTTAAAATTTGCTACTGCTTTAGTGTTATTACAGTAAAACCTGTTATGAGACCACCCCTTCTGCCAACCAAAAGCGGTCTCTCAATACAGATGGTATCTCATAAGGTGTGTGAAAATTGACTGGTTTTCAGGGTCAATAGTTAGCATTGTTGAAAAATAAATAATACTCATACTCACTGTACATGTATCATATCCTTTATTCATAAATCTTAAATATTGCATGCATTCCTCTCAAAATATCTCTATATAATTAGGGATGTTAATATCGTTTTTTTTCCTAAACCGATTATCATTTGTAGAAATCCGATTTTAAACCGATTATCGGTTTTTGTCTTACATTGAAATTACAAGAAATATATTCTTATAATGCAAGTTAGTGAATGCCTCTTGCGAATAAAAGATATTCATTACATACCATAACGTATAGACGCGCATCGTCTGATGGCATGGAGGACGATATTGTGGCTCCACCAAAGCCATCAAATCACGGAAGGAATTGGATTCAACAATCGAAATTGGTAGCATGTTTTCAGCGACAAACTTAGCTACAGCAGCAGTAACTTTTTCTTGATGACTATCAGGACAGTTTCTTTGTGTTCCAATAAATGTTGTTAATCGTGGCTGAACATTTGAAGGAGCCGCAATTCCGGGATGTTTGCTACGCAAATGTGCATGCAATCCAGTAGTATTACCACCGCTCCGACTTATTTGTTGTGAACATAGTTTACAGCGAGCCATGCTTGATGAAATTTTTTCAAAGTTTTCCCATACATCAGATTTATTTATACGACCAGCCATATTTGTAAACTTGAAAAGACACAACCAGCAGAGACCAGTCCTCAACAACAGAGACTGTAGCTATTAACAGTCTATTGTTTTCAATTTCGGACATCAAAGAACTTAGCGACTGGTCGGTCGACTAACTATTTACATCCTTCAACAATAAATGTATTCATTTACAAACACGCTGCATGGAGCACTCACAAATTTTAAACAAACACACCTTCTTATATGCTGGCCATATTGTATTAAAATGTAAACACTAAACAAATGCATGAATGAATTTTTTTCTGGCATTTTTAAAAATTTTCACTACAAAAATGGTAAAAAAATATTGAATTCGATTATTGTTTTGTAGAAACAAACACCGATAATCGTTTTCAAAACCGATAATCGGATTTCCGATTTTCGTTTAACAACCCTATATATAATAAAGAATATACATCAAACAACGAGAATAAAATGTATATTTCAACATCACATTAATATATACAAAAAATGAACAGTTAGATATGATGTATATATATCTTATTCTTCACACTTATTCATTTTGTAAGAAATCCATTATACTTCTTTGTTGACAAGTTTTACTCAGCTGTTTGGTCTGAACATGTATCTCCATTTCTAAGCAAAGAAGCAAAATTTGTCTTTGATTAAATTTTGAACTTGTGTTTTACTGAATCAGACGCTTAAGTTGACTGCTATTTTGCGATACAGTCTCTCCTTTTTTATTTCTTTCAATAACATTAATCCTTTCTTCCAGAGTTAAAATTTTTCATTTTTTTTCAGCGGAGGTTCTGCCATTGTTATTAGTGTTGATGTTATAAAGGCTATCAGTTTTTATCAGGTTTTGGGGAAATGTAGAATAAATATATATTATGTACCAATAAATGAAACCAAAAGACATAAACAATACATTTATTCTGAGACAAAGTTTAAATCAACAGCGTTATAGCTCGATACGATAAACAAAGGATGCGGCCATCTGCACCCAGGTAAACAGATGGTGGCTTGGTGAAACACTAACAAATGAAATAAAAAATAATTTTTAAAAAATCCGGAAATGAGTCTCACTTACTAGTATTAAAGACAATAAGTTTGTTCACCCTCCAGGCATTACGGATTAACTGGAAAGGCAAACAAGGTATCCAAGCCTACACTGAAGCCCTTTCAAACGATTTCTCACTGGGACATAAGGACTACTGGCATTTTGTGAGTTTTCATAAAGATAAAGAAAAAACACAAACCTCTAAATTGACTGCATATATCCATCATTACTCCCTTTGATGTTACTTTTACTGGCTATTCACATGACTTTGGCACTACAATGGCAGTTAGTGACATGTACTTTAGTCTGGTTTACTGCAGTTTACAAATGACACCGTACGCTGGAGTTGTAAATTTAAAAAAACTGGCAGCAAGACAAATTCTTTTTAAATACTTTATTAGAGCAATCTCTTTGTTACAAACGATTAAATGATGGTTAGAGGTGTTTATCTCGATATATGGTTGTTCAACTATATTGTTATTTAATGTGCACTTTGTTTGCATACCTACATTTATCCCGAGCTCTAGTGTTTACAAAGGATTAACTTACGGTCAGTGGTGTCAATCTTTCTTATTTTTTTTGGGCGATGCTGTCGTTCATAGCAGTGTCAAAATGCATATTTTACCAAGAAATTGCGGTCACTGGTCGCGTTCAGCAGGTAGTCACTCATAACAGAGTGTTTATATAGTAAAATCGATCCGTGCATTATGATTGTGGTCGGAAATGACAAGTGGTCACTCATAGCAGAGGTCGCTCAAGACAGGTTTTACTGTATTATCCTTCCATGATTTACTGGTTTCCTCTCAAACCAGTTATTGATTTAAAAATCATCTTTTCTTTCATAAAAAATAAACTACAGTGTATTTTATTCAACTCTCAGATTAAAACAATAATTATTATTAACATACTACCTACTAAAATGTAATATCTAATTAGCAGATGTTTCCTGGAGGATTATAAATTTGTGTCTAGGATTCACATAATTTGTTGTAATGGTATCAGTGGTATCATGTGCTTGCATATCATGACATTAACCATGTGTTTTAAGAAGTAGATATAATGTCTATGCTGCAGTACAAAGCCAAGGTTCATCCTTAAATTCTTGAGTTTTCTTTCTTTCATTAAGGCCAGACTTTCATGCATACCATGTCTTGTGTTTGTGGCTTCAGAGAATCTATACAAATGGGAAAACATAATGACCAAACAATCTTTGTGGACAAAACCTTCATCAATTTTTTGTTAAAAACAATGTGTATTTGAGATAAAGTCAGAAAGATCAGTCTTAATTGTCTTGATTGTCTTAATTGTCTTAGTCTTAATTGTCCTACAAATAAAACAATATGTAAGCAAGATCTAGTCACCACTGAAGTATACTTTATTTTGATTATTTGGCAGTTTATTGGATGAAAAAAAAGTAAAGACATGTTGATAGAACTCTTGATATATAAGTTACAAGAGTATATTTGACTGTACAAATTATTATGGAAATGAAATATTCTTACGCCCAGTTGGTCCCTTGGTGATGTAGTTCTGAACAATTTGTGTTTTTCCTGTGTGACTGTTTTCCTCTGCAATATCAGCACAGAGACGCCGGAATTCACGAAATGAGTTGTCCCTTTCTGTACCTGGTGATGGCTTAGCAGGTGACTTTGACCCTGAATGTGCTTTTGATGAACCTATATAAATAAATTCATAGAATGCACAATTTGTATTAACTTATTTTCGTATCATATATATTCAATTTCTAAAAGTTATATGAACAAATATATAATAAAGCTCATGAGAACATGCACTGACAGAAAACATTCCAAATCTATGAAAACCAAAATTATTCATATATATGTGTGTGTGTGTGTGTGTGTGTGTATGTATGTACATTGCATGTATGTCTGTCTGTATGCATGCATGTACACACACACACACACACACACACACACACACAGTGCAAGATAATTTTTCAAAAGATAACAATGACTGCCCACTGGACATCCATACTACAAAATCTAGTGACCAGGAAAATTATGTGGATATCCATATTTGCTATTCCCTAACACACTTATATTGAAAATTACTAATTAAAACTCAATCAAATTGTGCTGCCAATGTCTAATCAAATTATTAACTTCATTACTCAATCTAAAATAGAAAAATGTCAAATCAAATTATTAATTTTGTTTTTTGAATAAATACAAAAATGTATAACCTAATTATTTTGTTTTTTAATTAATACAAACATCTCTAACCAAATTATTAATTTTTTTTTGTTTTTTTTACTAAATAATACAAACATGTCTAATCAAGTATTAATTTTGTTTTTTGAATAAATAATTAAAAAAATGTCTAATTAAATTTTGTTTTTTGAATATTACAAAAATGTCCAATCAAATTATTATGTTGTTTTTTGAATAAATAATACAAAAATATCTAATCAAATTATTAAATTTGTTTTTTGATTTAATAATACACAAACATGTATAATTAAATTATTAATTCTCAATAAATTATATTTAAAATGTCTAATCAGGTTATGAACTGTATTACTCAATAAATTATAAACAAATTTGAAGAGCTCTGAGACTGTTATAAATATTACTCCACAAGGGTTTTAGACACGTGAGTATTTTGATAACATTGTGTATTACATCACTGGTTTTTCTTGTGAATGTGGATAAATTTGAGTGCTATTGTTAGTTCATTACAAAACAAGATTTGATTCCTTTTTCTCAAAAACTTTTTATATTTACTTCATTAAACAAAACAACCACAAATGACAAAACAAGATGTATTTAAAAAATGATTTTATCAGTAAAATACTTAATCATAATTTCACTGCAAGTAACAGTACTTTTTCTGCTTATCCTTTTGAAAACCAATGAGCACTGATTTGGGTTCACTAAGTTCACTACAAATTTTGGAACTTGCTTTTCTATCATGTGACTGTTAATATCCAATCAAATTACAGAAAATTTGGTCAATTCATAACAACTGGAATTATTTACTGGTAAACACGACCCTAACAGCATTAAATATGTCATCAATAAATTTAATGTATCATCAATAAATGCAGTGTATCATCAGTCGTGCTACATGTCTGCGGCATGATGCACCAGTGCTAGACATCAGTATAAACTGCCACACTGCAAAAATTGTAGCGATAAGACTGAAAAATTGTTAAAGCTACGTTAAAAATCATATTCAAACAAAAATCCAAATCACACACACACACACTATCATCCATAAATGTAGTGTAAAGAATAGTATATCTTGATATGCATTGTGATAGTCCTGGAACAGAGCTGTTGATACCAAGCTGTAACTCCTGGAAGCCAGGATATTTCCGTAAACAAGACTTACCTGCCTTGTCGTCATGGTCAGATCCTTCGGCTTTCTTCGGTGAAAAGGGAAGCTTGGTCTGCTTTACCACGGCTTTCTTTATTTGTGATCTAGAATTTGCCAGCCACTCTGGAAAGCAACGAATTCTTATTAAAAAAGCACTATAAGTTTATGGGAAAAATTCAGCAAAGTGAATAAAGACTTAACACAGAAAGCAAATTATTATGATTATGATTCTAATGAAGCAAAGTTATGTTGATGGTGATTTAAAGATAGCACAGATCTTCTTCAACCCTCATCAAAGTTGGATTTTATATTTTTATAATAACCATCGCTGCCTCAAATGGATAATAATCATTATTTCATTCAAGACAGATAATATGTCTAATCTTAGTAATTCATCTGTATATGCCTCACATCTTCGCTAGCCAATGTTCCAATATGATGACCCTACTAAACTTTGGCATATCGAGCAGATATTTCTTTGCATTTTGTCTGTGAATTTCATTGGATGCTGCAGCATGCCACCACATCCAATCAAAATAAGTTGTTCAAATCTGAACAATGTTCCTACATGAGCAAGACAAAGGGAGCATACAACCTGAATGGACTGATAAGTTAGCAATTTTCCACTGCCAGTCAATATTTACCCTGTTACATGCTACTGGGTAGCTGGTATCGATTACCATGGGGTTAAACTCATGAAATCCACAGCTGTTGTGAGGTCAAAGCACTAAAATATATGTTCGACCTGCCAAGGTGTGGATATGATTATCATATCAGAACCTTCGCTAGTGAAGATGACGCCAACTGCCCCAAACTATTTTTATTTTATATTGATTCATAACAAAATCTGCCATTCTGATACTTTGAACATTCAAATAGATTTTCTGATTAATTTAAAAAAACAGTCAATAATAATATAGCAAGTGGTCAAAGTGCAGCTTAAATCGCTAGACTGCTGACATTTGCCAAATGCACGAGTAGCTGGTCCAGAAATCTGAGTTAGCAGGATGCTTTCTGCTGAAATTGATGACACATCAGCATATTCAATTTGTCCAATTCAGAATGGCCTCAGGTTTACTTTTCATGTTTAAAAAGTAGGATAAATTTTCACTGTTCAAGTTGTGTATATATGTCAGGTTTCGTGTGCAAGTTTGGTAAGACTTCTTTGAATAAAGTAACAGTGTAAAACACTGTGAAAGAAGTTGATCAACCTTTTCAAAATGTACAGAATATACAAGATATTTTAAAGTTAATTTTTCATTGTCTAAATGTATGATCAAAATAAAATTGATTCTTGAAATGGTATCTAAACATAAACTCAGGAGAATTAGTGACACAGATTTTCAATAGTATCATAAATTCAACCATAGTTTAGATTAGATCAACACCATTTTCATTCAGGACCAATTAAAACTCTCATATATCTAATGTGCGACAGCATTCAAGGACTATATCCAAATTTTTCAAGGACCCCAATGCCCAATGCACATTAGTATATTGATCAATGGCCAGAGAAAGGATTAGTGAGACTGGTGTAATTTCCTAAAAATGACCTTCATATTTTCTGTGAAATAGTCTTGAGACTTTATAATAGAGAACTCTTAGGAGAATATCAACATTTTATTTATAAGAAAAACAAATGATTGCCAAAGCCCACCATCGCTCTCTAACAAATGAAAACACTTTGGCCAACCTCATATATAGCAATTTACATAATAATTTATGCATGCCTGGAGTTGTCAATAGCCGACAAAATCGATTTCTGAAATAACTTCCATGCATGATATGATGCATTCACACAGCATCAAAATATTGTCCACTGCGAAACTATGCCACATCTAATTTTTATATATCTGTTGTTGTGTGATCGCTCATCAAAAATTTACAGGTATGTTTAAACATAGATGTAATTACATAGTGTAGAAACCAGCCTTTCTGTTCACAGGCACATGATCATAATTTACAACAAAAAGTTCAGACATGATGCTGAAAAAGTCAATAATAGACTGATGTACTGCTGCCGCAGAAAATAAATCGATGAAAAAGAATGATCATTGGAAAAGATTCACACATTTCATTGCTCTTTATAATCAGGTCCTTATGCAATTATAAATATCTGATTGGTCTAGTGTTGTAAACAACCCAATAGTTTTATTTTGATTACATTCGTTTGTTGATTAATTTTATATTTTTTTCAAGAACCGAGGCTTATTTTCAAGTACGTTTCAAAGTAAAACCGATTTTTAAGTAGTTTTCACGGATGAATCAAAGTCCAAGTACTTTTCAAGGTATTGTGCAAACCTGAATTAGGTATAAAAATTAGTTTTCTGATGAAAACCTGGTGTTGATAGTTATTTCCATATAAAAAAAATAGCAATCACAACAGATTAAGATTGTACAAAACATGATTTTAATGATAGCAGACATACTGGATATCAGGTAAGCATCATTCCATCAGTACAAACTAGATATTACAAGAAGTCTTCCTACGAAAAACTAATGCTGATATAATTTTCCATCTAAGAGGAGTAGCAATAAGATTTTCAAGATGGCAGCCATGATGGCCATATTAAATATCAGCTTGGCACAATTACTTTTAAGACCAAGTAAACTCCATTAGAAGTCTTCCAGTGAAAACACCATGCTAGCAATAACAGAAATTTGAAATAACTGATCTGGTGACCATAGTGGATCTTTGACCAGATTATGGATCTTTGACCAGAGTGGATCTTTGACCATAGTGGATTTTAAATCAGTCCCATTTTCATGCTAGCAATAACAGAAATTTTAAATAACTAATTTGGTGACCATAGTGGATCTTTGACCAGATTATGGATCTTTGACCAGAGTGGATCTTTGACCATAGTAGATTTTAAATCAGCCCCATTTTCATTTTGGACCTGCTAGATATCACAGTAAGTCTTCTAGTGAAATCCATTGCTAATATGGACATCTATTCAGGATGAGTAGCAATAATACGATTTTTAAGATGGCCACTGGGATTGTTATATTGAATGTCCAGATGGCACCATTTTATTTAAGACCAATCATATAAGACCAATTGTACATCATAAAAATTTCTCTAGTGAAAGCCGCATTTTGCTATGACTTTTATTCTGGAGAAATAGTGTTAGCAAGATTTTAGAGATGTCAGCTATACTGGATGCCAGATCAGGAAAATCTATACATTTAGGACTATCAATACAGAATAAAAGTCTATGTTGATAAAACCATCAAATAATGAGCTTTACGAAGATTTCAAGATGGCTGCTGAGATGGTCAAATGGATGTGTCAGTGCCATTGTTTTCATTTTGGATCAACGTAATCTTGTAAGGAACTTGTAAAGTTTCATGGCAATCTTCCAAGTAGTTTAATAGAACAAAGAATTGCTACTGGGTGAAAGGACAGTGCGTACTTGACAACCGGCCATCTATTTTTGTCAATTACCTGTAGAGATGAAAATGAATTTTAAAATTCATGTTAAGACATATCAAATTTGCAAAGCATTTACTTACTGAAGAAATATTCATATCGTGTATTTACCCTAAAAAAAAATAGAGGGGAAGGGTCTCATGGAACTTTCTTCATCTATGGGCATCATTGTAATGTGAACTTCTTGATTATATTTTACATGATTGTGCCCTCAATACAGGGGCCACAGTGGACAGAGCATATAATGACACATGCTTTTATGGACACTGACATTTCACCTCTGTGTGAGTTGGATTCTCGGGCTCAGGCAAAACGTGAGAAAGCTGGCTTGTAGCTTCCTGTGAGTTAGTAGTATTTACCGGGTTCTTCCCATACTAGATATAGTGGCCATAAAGTATAGCCTATTTTGTTCTTGAGAATGGCATTAAACCCGCAGCAACAACACCTAAAAAAGCTTTCTAAAATATTTTACATATTTTTGAGATCCATATTTTTCATTTTATTTGCTGAGATATATGAATGAAATCTGCTTTTAATGTGAATACTGACTCTAATGGAAGCGCTCTGTACTTGGACAAATGTTGGATCATTTTTGTTATATTTGCTTAGTAAATGCATAATTTGCTTTTATCCATGAATAAGTTCAGTGCAACAAATTTACAAACTTAAGAATTGAAATTTTGTTGTGCAGCACTGGATGTTTATATCAAAGTGACTTTATAGTCAGAAACTCTCACCAAACTATTCGTTGCCACAGGACCTAATTAACTTGAAAATGCCAATGGTAATTATATATTATCTATTCAACTATTTTTCATTTTTTAGATAACAATGATAACAGCCAATTTCTATCCATTTATTACAAAAAATACTTCTATCTTAAGTGAAGTCTGATATGATCCAAGTAGCCAAGTGGTCTAAAGCGCTTTCCATTACGGATCACTGCCATGATACCTGTTTGTGTGGGTTTGAGTCTAAGATTCGGCTAATGTAGTTATGTGTGAAAGCTTGCCAGTAGCTTCTCGTGGATCGGTGGTTCTTTCCAGGTTCATCCTCCACCAATAATACTGGCCGCCATGTATAGCCTATCGTGTGCTAAAAAATGGTGTTCAACCCTAAAAAAACAACAACATATGCATGATTCTTTCGTTTTCAAAAAAATCAAATCCGCATCATTAAAATATATTCCATTATTGGGTCCTCAGGGACCTTTGAAACCTTTAAATTTGCTTCTTTTAATTTAAATACCTGCGATCAATTTTAGTATGAGATCTTTGTCTTCATTTTCCAGGTCAGCATATCCTTCTAAATCTTCTGAATCTTCAATTTTTTTGGTGGTTGCCCTTGCTCGCTTGAAGGTCTCAAAGATACAGCTGGGATGAAACCAGTTCTTCATGTCACCTCCCTCATCAGAGAAAGGGTTAGGCACAACTTTGCCAACACGAAGGGAACCTTTGTCAATTTTCACCCTGCACTTTTTGCAATTGGATGTGCCCAGTTTTGCATAGCCAACTATGAACTTTTGATCACTCATGGTTGAATAACTTTTGCAAAAAACTAGATTCTGATCAGATGATTTTGGAATTACAAGACTTCTAAGAGACCAATGTGATGCAGTTGTGTATATTCTGGCACCAGTTCTTTTAAGTAAATCCTTCTCAGCAGTTTGTCTTGGAGCACAGAGGATGGTGAAGTTAAAACCTTTGTTTATCAACACAGTCACATATCTTGTTTTCCAAATTACCTTACAAAATTCATAACAACAAAATCTAAAGTACATTTAGCAAAATAAAAACCTTTAATTTGACTTGGGAAGCCTTGGCTACTGACTGCCTACAAAAGAAGAAATAACATTTTAAATTAATAATAGTGAAGTAGAAATGATGCTGTTTTGAATTCAAGCAAGATATTCTGTTGGACTCTTTAGTCTTGGTCACTGGGGAGATTGAATGAGCAGAGTCGCTAGTGTGATCATGTGACAGTAAAGTGGCTAGTGTAACCTTGTGACAGCAAAGTGGCTAGTGTAACCATCTGACAGCAGAGTGGCTAGTGTAACCATCTGACAGCAGAGTCACTAGTGTGATTATGTGACAGCAAAGTGGCTAGTGTAACCATGTGCAAGAGCAGAGTGACTAGTATCAAGGGTAATATGATGGAACGTATACTCCTGTACTCCTTGGTAACTTTAAGATGAATTCAGAATGTTATGTAAGACAACAGTAAAGATGATTAAAGAAAGTGCTGCAGCCAACATCTATGACAAGCTAACACAGGAACTAAATAATTTGACATATTCTCCAAGAAATACAGAAGTGATGGAATTATAGGAGAAAGCAAGAAGGAAATTCTGAAAGGCAAATGTAAAAGAAATGAAGCTGATGAAACATTAGATGTGATTCAGCTTCTCTACACATATCCATACCTGAGACCTGCCAAAACCAACCATTTACTGCTGCACAGAAGAAAAATAAACAGACCAGATCCTTCTTCCATTTAAATATTAATCAATTTTCTTTTGGACCATTTATATTTTCTTGGGTAATGTATTGCTTTGAAATGTTCTTAGTGCTCATTTGCCAGCACATACAGCCTCTTGGTAGAGCTGATTCAAGTGTTGAGACCAAGACCACATAGGCAAGTCGAGTTAGAAATTTTTAAATCAATGAATGAAATGACTAAGCTTTGTGCAAGTTTTTTAAAAAAAATATCATTGATACATTTCGTTTTTAAAATCGGTAGTGCATACAAACATGTGGAAGGGTGTACGATTACAATAACCAGGCCTATCATGCAAGACGATTTTGCACAGTTTCGTTATAGTCCTACAATGTAAGACATAGCACATTATTTTTGTGTTAGTGCTATACAACCTAAATATATCCGTCGAGGTCTTACAAGTTGCATTGGTAGATTGTGGATGTCAACCTAGTGATATTGCCCCTACCCCGAGTCAAACAGTTGATTAGTCCTACCTATAAGACCCGACGCTGATATTTCTGTTTAAACAAAATCAACATGTGCTATGTCTTACAGGTAGAACTATGGTTTGATTTGTAAACCTGACGATAACTTTCGAACTAACGACAGTCAAAATGCCAAGGTCTACATCCTAGGACTCGTAGTTATTATATTGTACATTAGGTCTACTTGTAAAAATGTAAGACATAACACATGTTTATTTTGTTTAAACATAAATATCAGCGTAGGGTCTTACTTTGTAGGACTAACTGTAGTCCGAGTTTCCTCTGACCCTTGCCACCCCATTTTTGATATTTGGTTTTTTTATGTTACACCCCAACATAAATAACCAAATATCAAAAATAGGGTGGCAAGGGTCAGAGGAAACTCTGACTAGAATAACTGTACATGTACCCCCATCGGTTTACAGTAACGTTTTTGACGAACAGTAAAATTACGCAATACTATTTTTTTTTCTTTTTCTTTTTACTACGTGTGATCATGGTTCAGAAGATCTATAAAAAAAAAAAAACAAGCCTACATCTATGATAAAACTAAAGTACCTGATTAAATATTAATTCAAGCTAAACTTCGTAGACTTGGCCAACTAGGCTACCATGTAAACTGCTGAAATTGTCGCGCGACAACTTGGAATAATGCCACATTTTGGAATTCTGAATGTAGTACTTTTTCGTTAGAAATTGCAAGATCAACGAAGCGATATATAAATAGTCCGGAACCCATGGGTTAGGTCCATGAATAAATTGACGACAGCGAATTTTGAAGAGGAGATTTTAAAATACAAAACTGAACAACAAAATCTTAAAGCAAAACAAAAAAGTAACCAAAGAAAACAACCATGTTACAGTTACAAGTATATTGAAGAAAAGAAAACAAACAAGTAAAGCTGTCACTCAGAAATATGCGAATAGTTTATTTTAATGTACTTGAAAAAAAATGGGGTGGTTTTAAGTTTTGTGTTGAAATTAACCACAAGAAAAATTGAATTTTCTACTTTATTTAGTTGTAAGTGAATTTTAAAATACAGTAAGTAGTTTATGAAATTGGATCTTAAACATTTACTGATAAATCATAAATCGTAGAACTTTTATTTGTTACAATCAACAAGTATCATGAAATTGAAACGGTTGTTGCTCAGTGTTGGCGAGTCAGGAAAGTTTTGACTGTTAAGACAGGTGTCGACTCATTGTGATGCAAAATGCGGCAGCGGCCTTTAGCAAATGCCTGGCCATAGTTATATCATTTTGACGCGGACCCGTGGATTTACGCACGGCGCCGCCTATGACAGCGGCAACTCTCTCTCTCTCTCTCTCTCTCTCTCTCTCTCTCTCTCTCTCTCAGGGAGTAAACCCTAAAAGAATAAATAAAATACGGAGTAGAGACCCTAAGGCAGGTGGACGATGTACTACATCCCCTTCTGGCAACTACTTGGTCTGGAGAGGGATGTGCTCCGCCAGACGACTTTTGCCGAAGATACACTGATAATGCTGGAAAATCTGAAGTAGTTACCATACCCGATCGGACCTCACCCAGGTCAACAAGGACCACGACTGCCAGGACGGTAGTGACAAGTGTGCTACTGGTACTTTGAACAATGAACAAGTACAACATGGGTCAAAAGATGAGCAGCTGTACGCTAACTTAAGGCTACCAGTGCAGTAATTGCTCAAGGTTCTGTGGGGAACTGGTTCCTGACAACATTTGGAGTATGTAAAGGCTGTCTCCTTTCACCCACGCTTTTCAACATCTACTTATAGCAGATCATAACGAAACTCTGGAAATCATGTTTGGAACATTCAGATTTGGATAGCGTAACATCACCAACCTATGCTGTGCAGAAGACATTAATGGGCTGGCAGGCAGTGAAGATGAGCTTGCCACCTATGTAAAGAACCTGGATGAAACATCTTCCAGACTGGACATGGAGATAAGCGCTAAGAAGACAAAACTGATGACAAATAGTGGCAAACAAATCTCAGCCAAGATTAAAGTCAGAGGACAGCAACTGGAAACAGTGGACCAGTTCAAATATTGTGATTCCATAATCGCCGAAGAGGGATCAAGAGCAGACATTTTTTCACAAGCTGCGCAAATAACAGCAGCTATGTCAAAGCTAAGACCCATCAGGAGAGACAAGAATATCTGTCTGAAAACTAAAATCAGACTATTGAGAGCACTAGTCATCTCAGTCTTTTTGTATTAATGTGAGGCCTGGACCCTGACAGCAGAATTACAATGAAGAATCCAGGCACTTGAAATGAGATGCTACAGAACCATCCTTGGCATCTCTTACAAGGACCACATCACAGATGAAGAAGTGCGCAACACTATCAGGCACAAAGTAGGTCATTGTGAAGACATCCTCACCACTGTCAAAAAGAGAAAGCTGAAATGGTATGGCCATGTCACTAGAGCCAACAGTCTATCCAAGACAGTACTGCAGGGCAGTGTCCAGAGTGGTAGAAGGAGAGGAGAGATAGACAGAGACAAAAGTGGACTGACAACATCACATAATGTACCATGAAAAGTGGATTGAACTGGTCAGATGTTCAGCAGCACAGTGACTCAATGACCACACTAGACTGATGATGATGATATCTTGCTGCTGTGTGAGGCCCTATAAGAGCAGGGCACGATTGGGCCAAATGGAACTAATCGATTTAAGGGCCAGCCCTGCCAACATGTTAAGTCTCTGAAAAACACAAATGATTTTTATACGTTTTTAATATTACATTTTCCAAAGAACCCATAAGACAGAAGATCATATTTAGTGTCAAATTCCAGAGAAAAACATAGGCTTCTACTTAATTTTGAATTTCATCAATCCCAATAGTGTCATGTATGGTTTCAAGTCACCTCGCTCCATTGCAAATTCCTCTCCCACCACCAACTTGCCCCCACTTAAGACCAGCTCGCCCAAACTTTTAAGTAAACTCGTCCCCATTTCATGTCATTTTTCTATACAAAATAATGCCTCTTACAAACTGCTGCTTCTCTAGTTTTCATTCCATTTAATTTACAAACTGTCAAATCTAACTTGAAAACCTTACTAGTATGAAAATATGAGAAAGAAGCAAGACCTAGAGAGACAAGCAAGTAACACATTAAAAAGATAGGCCTCCCGATAAATACCCATTTTTTCTTTGTGGATCGGGGGGTAGAGGGTCAGACTCTAATATAAATAATTATAACCGACACTTTATAACAAGCATGGGCACAACAATACAATCGTAAATACATCATATTTATGAAATGTCAATGAAGAGCACATCAATCTACAAATAGTTTAAAGCATGTACATTTTCCTCTCTGACAAACATTCAGGTTTTACATATCTAAACTATAGCGAGTGATCAAGGTAAGTGAACAAAGAATTTACAAAATGCATAATTAATTATTCAATAAGATTCCAAGAGTTTTGAGAACTGCTTATTGTAACAGCATAGACGAAGCATTTGTCGTAAGCAAAGTTTCTAAAAGATGTGGCTCTGTACCGACATTTTTTCTGTTTTTCTTTTCTTTGCAAACATACTGTAATAAAAATTACTAATACCAAGAATATACAACAACAAGAAACAATGCATTAAAAGCGATCATATATCATATTTGAGAAATGCTGACAATTAACACATTAATCTATATACTTGTAAAAAGTTTATAATTTTCTCAAATGGCTTTTACCAATAAAAATAAAACAACATTTTACTTTAGATACTCCATATTTCAAAACAGAACAAAAAGAAAATGCATGAAATGTCAGCGATTCAATCACATTTTCTGATGCTTATAATATCGTACTATCTACATCTCACAAACACGGAATTTAATTTATTGTTGTTATTTATGTACATTTGAGAGTATATTATGTATTCATCATTTTTCCGTCTTAATTGTATTCCCTTTCATTTTTTCTATATCTTTTGTACAAACATTTGACTGCTACTATTTCACCATTTGAAAATCTCTAATTGAAAATTTTTTCGCCTATGGTGTGCAGAGTTGTCTTATATGAATTGTCCACTTCCCATTAAAGTGTACTGATTGAAGAATTTAACTTGCAAATCATGATTACATTATACGTTATTATATTATTGCTAACATTATTTATGGTGCAGGCGAGTTGGGGATGGAGGGGAGGAAACATCAAGTGGCTGTGAGTTGGCTTAAAGTAGGATGTTCAAGAGGGGGGGTGGGGGCGAGTTGACAGGCTCCAATCATACGTAATATTAATTCCCATAGATCCTTCCCAGTGTGCTCTATACAGCTTGTAACTACTTAAAAGACGTTACAAATAACATAACAATGATGTAAAACATTTGTAGTATTTATTGTGTATTAATGAAAATCAATTTGAGAATGTTTTTATACGTAACTAATTAATAATTTTGAACATTACTGTTTTACATAAGGTCGTATTGATCAACATTCGTGTATTTTCATACATTGTAGGAATGGAAAACTGTATAATTCATAAATGTATCTTACCAATGTATTGTGAAATTTGTTCCCTCATTAAATTAAATTATTTATGTGGATCATTCTAACCAACCGATTAATAACAAGATACATTTGCATAATGTAGATACCATATTCAGTCTTATTTAAATTAGCTCCAAGAATGACAGGCAATTGTCAGTAAGGAATCATACGTAAGTAAATTAGTACCCATAATTGATGCTGTTTGTTATGTTCAGATGGTCTTCACTCCTTGTTTCGCCAACTAAAGACAATGGCAGTCAGCACAAAATGCAACGAGATAAATGTTATTTTGCTCTTCAAATGCAGACATATCATTTCTCTGAACAGGAAAATTCCCATTTATGTAATTTTGGAAAGAATGATCATTATTCATGCAATTTGGATTTTTGTTAGTGACACAAGGATTGGTTGTAATTATATTTTAATGTTGGCACATCTTTTGCTACCGGTAGTTTTGATACTATCTGGCATAAGTAAATATCATCTGCCATGTAGCGGATTGTACTTAGCCCATGCTTATAATCAGATTAGCCGCTCCACTTCACATGCAACTTATCTCTGCCAGTCTTGATCACATGTTTTATCCTAAAAACATACTGTGCCGACTTTGTAACTCCTGCTCATAATTGGAGCCATCAACAGGTTCCTGCGACGATCTTTGTACCAACGCGACAGGAATTGTTTATAATATTTTAGATATTGTGAGTATTTCAGTCTAGTTTGGTCTTTAACCATTACCACAGTGTTTCTAACTCCAGAAATAATGACTTGTTAGCCAACATTCAACTTGTGATGGTTGAATAACTTATTAGCACACTCATGGATCTGTGTCTCACTAATCTGTGATGGGGTCATTCCAATGCTGCTTGTTTGGAATTGTATTTTATAAACTAGCGTCTGCAACACGTTCACATACTTGCTTTATTCTTTAGAAGCGTCTCCACATCATACTTGGTAGCAAGCGGTTTGATTTTTCGACAAAAGCTGCTTTATCATGGTTGAGTTTTGAGTACTTGTGTATGCTCGTTTGCTCAGGCCCATTCTCAAATGTGTCGATGCAGAATTTGTCGCCATGGTCAACCCAAAGTTGTACTACTTTACCTTGCGAAGATGCAGTCTTTTTTAAGTGGCAGGCTCCATGCAAACTTACAAAGAATGATAACAATATTTAAGGAGTATTGGGAGTCATGGCTATATTTGTAGTACTCGCACATGTCTATAAAATCAGGTGCATGCAACAAGAGGAATGAACATAGGTTCACCCCCACACCCCACCCCACCAAAAATGTGTTGACACACGATATAAACAAGCTTGTCTATTTTGTAATTAAAATGTTTAACAGATAAATTGAAATTCTAAAATGAAAGAAAATAAATGGAGATTGGAAAATAGATGAATTTCCCAGAATAAAAGTATAAGTGCAGATATGTGAAATGTCATGGAAGATTTATTTGTACTTGATTGCGAAGTAGGAAGACCTGAAACGTTGAGTCAAGATAATTCTTATATTTAAAATTCACTTTGCTCAAAGCTCAACTATTTAGTTGGCTAATGTTTTTTTCACTTTGCTCAAAGCTCAACTATTTAGTTGGCTAATGTTTCATAATTCCAGAATTACAATTTGTAAATACGAGTACAAGATGACAATATTTGGAAATAAAAGTCTCCTTCTCCTAAGATATGAATCTATATCATGAACATGCTTTTATCCTCGATGTGATTAAAATGGAATAATAAAATGTTTCATTTTTTTGTTGCCTTTTGCTGTTGATTTTAATTGCATTTTATTACAAATCACAGAATTATCGTTACCTAATAAGACATTGTTGGCCCAAATGTGATTTTGTTTTAAAAACAATTTTCATGGTGTACTCAAAACTCTGGTTAGTTTTTATAATTAAATGTACATTTAATCCAATACTTGACATCAGATCTCACCTTATCTGGACTAATTTGAGTTTGAGCATGGGACTTTTACATCTTCTGTACCTGAATCATTTGTAACTTTTAAGACAGAGTTGTCCATAAACTTTGTCTCATGAAGTTAGAAACTCCGGTCATTATTTTGACAAATATATATATGCAACAGCAAATAAGTAATTCGGTGCCAATTTTATTTATTATGCAGTAGAGAAACTGTTGTGACAAAAACGTTACTTAGTAGTATTAGTAGTAGTAGAATTTTATGCCACGGGAAATGAAAGGAAAAACTGGTGACGTACTGAACGGATTTTTGGGAATAGGGTGGGGCAAAAAAAAACACTAAATTATCCAATTGTTTTTGTTGTTGAGATGAGAGGTCTTTGATCTTTCAGTTGTAACATGATGATGCTATGTGTATTGAGAGGAATCGTGTGGTTTTGATCAAGGTGTATTTCTTTGATAGGGTCCTAATACTTAATACTGAAAACACACAACGTTTAGTTGTACTTTAATTTTGATTAGTTATAATTTAATACAAATAGACGTTCTCCCTGTGTACATCCAGATAAGATTTTTCAACTGCTTTTGTACCTCTCTGAAATTGCAGAAACTGTTTTATGTCCATTTCGTTTATGATGAGGAATTTTTAAAAAAGTTTTTTCTGCATGAATTATAGCAGCACATGGGGAATTATGCATATTGCTATGTTCCTATTTGTATTTTTCTAATGTAAGATTGATACAAATGTAAGGTGAACTTTCAGAACAAACTCTTCTAGATACACTCTCATTCTATTATGAGTATTTAACCCTCTGATTTTCAAAGCTGTAAAGTGTGACGTTAGAAGTATTTAGTCTTCTGTTTATAGTAGCATGAACAAATTCGTTTTTAGATTTCATTTCTATAATCGTATATTTGTTTCTGATGTGATTGGCACATATTTCTTTCATTTCTCCTGCTTGTCTTTAGTTTTGTTTTCTCTACTTGATATCTTTGTTTCTGACATGATTAGTACATATTTCCTCGTTTCTAATTTTTATATGTTACTAGAACTATTGTGTTTTGTGCAAAGATTGCACCGACTCTGAACAGGGTGATGAAATACCAAACTGAATTCTCTATAAAATCTTTTTCTGTAAATCAATACCAAGACCAACTTAGTTCGATCAACTAAGTACATGTATGCACATAAAAGTTTCTCTGTTGTTCTCTTAAGTCTATGATTAGAAATGGTTCAGTGTAAAAATGTCAGAGCTTCAAATAAAAAATCTTCATTAAAACTATTAAAAAAATCAACATCTTGCAAGTACGACTATACAACTGCTTAGGTGACTCAACCTTCTATCATATGAAATGGTATCACTAAATATTTACAACCTTTTGTGTCTTATGAAATGGTATCATTGAATATTTACAACCATTTGCATCATATGAAATGGTATCATTAAATATTTACAACCTTCTGTGTCATATGAAATGGTATAACTGAATATTTACAACCTTTTGTCACACATACATAGACATACCAGCATAGCAGATTGAGTAGAAATATCAAAATACAATTTTAAACTCTAAAGACCAGACTTTTCATAATCAATAACAAGAATAAACTTCTAAAGCAATTTTTATTATTGAAAAATAGGTACATACATAAAGTGAAATTTGTAAAACAAAAATTATATTCATTTGATAACTACAATATAAATACAGGTATAAAATATGAATCACAGTAAATGTAACAATATGGGATCAGTCATTCATTGGGAAATAGGGCTGAGGTTTTCTTTTGAGCTTCAACATTTTATTTTATACCTCAGATTTTTTCTTTGAGCAATATATAGGATATAAAAAGATTTGCTTCTTTTTTTTATCTTTGCCCAGGAAATGAAAAGGTTGGTCTCTAATGACACTAATTAAATAAATATACTGGAAATTGGAGAAAATGTTTTAAACAATTAGAGGCAACTAATCATTATGAATAAGTAGGTCCTGTTATCTGTTGAAGAGACAACAATAACAGGTCTAGCTGAACAGCAAAACCTTCTATACCCAAACCCTGATCATCATGATATTTGCTTACTTAGTTAATGACATGGAATTTGCACCGAAAAATGGAAACGCTGCCACTTTTCTCCAATTTTTAGAAAACAATTTGCATTTCTAAGAAACAGTGGAAATAACCCAGAAAATCCAAGATACATTGGTCCCTGTCTTATAAGGTTATCACTTCTGTAATAAAAGCTTTGCCATATAAAAATGGTGGCTGCCTCTAATTAGATGAAGGGAAAAAAATATCAATAAACTTATTTACAAGTCTAACTGAAAAAATGTACAGACCCAGATATGACATCACATAATCAGTTGGATAATCTAGATCTATGCAAACTGCTTACTGAGTAATCAGTGAAACAAACAACACTGATGGCAGATCTGGATTTTTTCTTGTTTGCCGTTGAATTGATAAGAGAGTATATACGGTGTTCTGTGGTATATTTTCTTCTTTTACCCCTCAGCTTGCAATAGTTTTTATTTCTAAAAAAATACTAGAGAAAAAAAAAAAAATAAAAATAAAAGCAAGAAATACAAGATTTTGAAAAGAATGTTTAGCATGTGACTTTAATTGTGTAAAAATATCTGCACTGAGGATCCTGGTTTATCAACATTTCATGAACTATGATGAAAAATCTAAAATATGCAAAAATAAGTCTGTCATATGGTCAGCATGATTTATCCAAACCACCTACCCCTCTAAATGTAAAGGTCGAAATAACACAAACTCGTGTGTAAAATCTTCTGTTTGGGAATTGCAAACTAATTAAATTACCATACCTGTAATGTTACCATACCTGTAATGTTAATTGTTGCACAATTCCTATAGTTTTGTGGAATTGCTGCAATTATCATACACAGTGACCTCTGTTACATGAAAACATTGACTGGGTCAAGCAAATATGGCAACTGATACTAAAAAAAATTCTGTTTTATTTGAAATGCCAACAGTATTGTGGACCTGGTCAGTGCCAGATCAAGTGCTGTTTAGGCAGTTTATATCTTGGGGGCCCCCCTCGCAAATTATCTCATGTCAATATTATTTTGATCTGTTGTCACGGGGCCCCTAAAAAGTATGGGGCTCATAGACCAGTGCCTACTCTGCCTATTTGGTAATCTGGTACTGGACACGGTGGCAATGACCAGGTTAGAAATCATAAACTGATAAATGAAATGCCTGATAAAGTTTGCATTTTTATTATATCCTTGATGCTTTTTGTTTTAAAATCAGTAGGGAGAACAAACACTATAGAGCAGCCATATTTTGGCCTAGAAATAAAAACTCTTTGAGTTTAAGCTTGTTTGTTTGAAATTTTGCTTTGGACAGGTTTCTGACTGGCTGACAGAAACAACGAAATTATCTCAAATATGCAACTTGTAAAAAGTCAATATCTAATGCAGCCAAAAAATAGTTGAAATGCAGGAATCAAGTAATTAAATTAAATAAAGGTGGGATAATCTTTTTCCTCTCTTTATTCCTCACTATTTTTTACTGGAAGTTTAACTTCTGTCTTGATTTTTGTGGCTTTTACATGAGTCATCACACCTGGGGGAATTTTCTAAAAATGATTTTCATAATTTGAGCATGATACAATTTGATGCTGCAGTACAAAAATAAGTTATCTGTCATTCCATATCTACCACTTAGCAAATTTTTGCTGAGTTTATAAAATTAATAATAAATGGTGCTGGGAATCAAATGACTGGATGCAGAGACAAGAAACGCCAAGGTTAGTAAGTTTTCTTTTTGGAGTTTCATTAGTTGAGTATGTTGCATTTTATTTTAATCAAGACTATTGAAAGTTGATTGCATGCCAAACTTATTCTTAACCTTTTATCCAAGAAATATTATGGGATATACTAAGCACATTAATATTTATGATCGCAAGCATTGCCATATTTGGGATTTAGAGAATGAGTACAAATGTATGGGGGGGCAGGCCGAGTGATCTAAAGCGCTTTCTGTTACGGATCACTGCCATCTCGCCTCTGTCTGCGTGTATTCGAGCCTAAGATTCGGCTAATGTAGTTATGTGAGAAAGCTTGCTATTAGCTTCTCGTGGGTCAGTGGTTCTTTCCCGGGCTTTTCCTGGGTTCTTCCTCCACCAATAATACTGGCCGCCATGTATAGCCTATCACGTGCTGAAAAATAGCGTTAAACCCTATAACAATAACTACAACAACAAATGTATACCTTTTGCAAAATGACAAAAAGATGGCTTAATGAATTTTGTTTATTTTCATAACAATACCTGAGCAAATCTGACATTTAATGATTGCGTTGACATATCATCAAGCTTACAAAAAAATGTGTTAAATATTCTGGCACCATTAATGTCACAGTTAATGTCTTATGATGTAGTAACATGATCAGTGCTTAGAACTTGCAGATTTATGCAAGCCCACATATCCAATAACATGAAAATGCTACTTGTCATATCCATAATCATGGATGAAACAGTCAGAATAATCCTCATCCATTGAATTTACCATGATAGTGTCAAATTTAGACCCAGGCTCCAAAGATGAGGCTCTAGTTTTCAAAGTACAGTCAGAATAATCCTCATCCATTGACTTACAAAAACATGCTATGTTCAATTTGTTGGCACCATTCATGTCACGGTTATTGTTTTATGGTAATTATCCTATCTATAATCATGGTCCTCATCAGCCAAGGAAACAACATGCCATCACTGACGCAAACAACATGCCATCACTGACACAAACAACATGCCATCACTGACGCAAACAACATGCCATCACTGACGCAAACAACATGCCATCACTGACGCAAACAACATGCCAATCACTGACGCAAACAACATGCCAATCACTGACGCAAACAACATGCCATCACTGACGCAAACAACATGCCATCACTGACGCAAACAACATGCCAATCACTGACGCAAACAACATGCCAATCACTGACGCAAACAAAATGCCATCACTGACAATGGTAAATTCAGTTAGACATAAATATTAGCCCTTAGTAAGGTTACCCATGTACTGAAACATGGCCTTTAAAACAAAAATTAAAAGAAATTTACATCACGTATGATATTAATAACTCTGTATAACATGGTCACATGACAGTACAACGATGCTTAATGTCCAGCTGATTAACATCCAGAAGTTGGGCATCAGAATCGGATGTTGCCTGAGACAGACAGAATAATCCTGATTCATTGTCAAATTTAGACACAGACTCCAAAGATGAGGCTCTGGTTTTCAAAGTACAGATGCCCATGAAATTAGGTTTGCAAAAAGATGAGTTCTAGCCGAGAACTAAATGCATCCATGTCAGCCGAAGGAAGCGGAATATATAGCACTATCACATCCTAGCATGCATCCTGTTTCTATATTCCAACTGAATTCCTTAACCCAACTACTTTTCACTGTTTTTGACAAGTGTCATGTTCCTTTGAATAATTCTTTTTTCATTGGCTGTTTGGCTTTTAGCATGCATCCAAGTGAATTCTTTAACCCAACTACTTTTCGAACATTGTTTTTGTTGGATAGTGTCATGTTCCCTTTGAATAATTCTTTTTTCCTTGGTTTTTAGCCTCTGGTGGCTTCCAGGAATCTAAATACCTCCACATACTGTTGCTTGAAACCAGAAATTGAATACAGTAAACACTGCACCAACTCGGAAGAGTTTTAACCAACTAGAGTAACTTTTACTGTAACATGTCTGGTGAATAATGACTACATGCGAGTTATTTATTTTCTCATGTCACACAGATTATTCAGGTCATCAGAAAAAAAAAACTGTTACTTATTTTCATTTTCAGAAGCTTTTATTTCTTCCAATACAAGAAATCACACTATTGGTGGATTAAATTAACTCAATATACCAACAAATCCCACTGACAAATCCCACTGACCAAATGGACCAGCTATTGATATTTTGCACCAGTCTACCACAAAATTAAAGATGGTATCCCATCAATGGGCTGGTGTGAATTTCATATGCTGTATAACATAACCTTTCAAGAATGAATCTTTGCATTAAATTTCATTCTCCCACAGTTGCATCCACTGCAATATTTAATTATCCAGGCATAAATAGTGTTAACAAAATTAATCTTAAGTGAAAAGTCAGCAAAGTATAAAATTTAGGCTGCAGTGATCTGCTGCTGATACAAATATATTTCCCAGATATGCAACTCTGTAGTCATTGCGGGATGAAATACAGGTCACAATTACCAACACTTTCAAAAACTGGTTTTAAATTATATGCAACACATCAGTTTATACCATAATTCAAGTCTATGATGGATACTATAATGTGAACAATAACCAAAGCAAATGAAGCATTAAATATAGGCAACACAGACCTAATTGTTGAATCACATATTCCTCATGGGCATGTAAGTGATGATAAGATGACCAATATGTTCAAGTGAAACTGAAACATTATTTGTTTTTAACAGTAATAAAAATAAAATCGTTCTCATGTATTTAACTGGCACACAAACTTTTACCTGCGGGAAAAGTATGACATTAATACACTATTGCATAATCATGTGGTCTTTATGTGGTGTTAATAGTGTCTCTGCTTTTTTTATCTATATCATTTTTTCACATATAAGACATAAAACTATCAAAAATTAAGGAGCCCCAATTGCTTTATCTTTTTATACTGGTCTGGTATCTCCATTAAAGCACACAAGGCAAAAGCTGCATGAGGGTTCTTGGCTGTTGAGATAATTCTGTGATAGTCGACAAACTGAAAATTATCGAACTTTCTTGCTGGCAAACCATCATCAAATTCTTCCATTTCATCCCATGGTCCATCACCTACTCCGACCAGAATGATTGATATGGGCCATTTGGAAGCCTCCACAATGGCTTCCCTGGTAGGCCTTTCGGAGGTCACCTGACCATCAGCTACTATGATCAGTATATGGTACTGCAAAAAAGTGAAGTGCAGAAATATTTTAATTCTGTATCCTATAATCCCTGGAGAAGTAAGAATTAACAACAATGTCTAGTTTCTGCTGTGACTGTAAAGCACAAGTAGAACCAAAAACCTCAAAACGGCATCATGTTGTAGATGCAACATCAATTAAAGTAGTGTATATAGGAGGTGATACATTGATGTGACATGGAGTTAATTTCATCGGAGTGATGGTGTGTTGGAACACAAGTGTCAAGTCTTCAAAAGTTATTAATTACTCTTAACAGACAGCACAGACCCAGATCTGCTATGACAATATACAATGGCAGATCTGGGTCTGTGCAGTTTGTGGCTAGATTCATCTAATAAGTGAGTGTGTACAGTATGCAAACAGTATGGACACATTTCGGACAGCCATCTCCAAGTCTGTATAACTCATAAAGCACATTAAAAGTAAAGAAGCTCATAAAATGACACAACAATCAAATACCAATTTTTAACTTGACTATTCAACAGTAAGTAGCTTTATTTCAATACATACTACAAAAATTTCATTTCAGCACTAATAAAATAACATTTCAATTTCAACAGTTCCAATATGTGTGAGATAAAACATACCATGTAGACATATATGTAATAGTGTTCATTCATCGTGATTTAAAACAAATTTGACAGACCTGACAAGTTCACATATAACTGATACAACAAATTATCAAATGCCGATTTATAAATGAAATATTTGCCAAAAAGTAGTATTTGACAATTCTTGTATTCTTTTCAGCACTAATGAAATGAAAAGTCATCACATATCAGTTTGGCCAGTTCTAATATACACTAGATAATATACACTATCCTGACACTGAAACAAATATTTGTTCATTCATTGTACCGTACGCAAATGTGACATACTTACTTGGAGTTTTCTTGTTGAGTCTTCTTGACAGCGCTGCAAGAAGTTTAAGGTACACCACTTAACAGGGTTGTAATACACAGCCACTATAAACTTAATGGTTGTAGTGTAATTTTCCAGCTAGAAGCTGAAGGTTACTGATTTTCCAAAACTCCTAAATTTTACAACACTTTAACATATTTTTATATTTAATGATCAGCTCACTGATTTAACAGAATGTGGAAGTTGTGTCCCTTTGGCTAACAACAGAGAAAATCATATTTACTGCTACAGCACATTTATATTATGGTACAGTTGGACCCCGCTATAACACGCCCCGTTATAACACGAATTCGGATATAACACAGTCGTGGCATGGCTCCCGAAATTTCAGGTAATTTATTACAGGTATTTTTCTCAAAGACCAAAAAAAAATCTTTTAAGTATGAAAAATAAAATATGTCAAGAGTTTAATTATCATTCTCATACTCGTCTAAAAAGTGCGAAAAAAACGTGTAGAAAATGTATTATCATTTTGGGGAGGAAATCACACACAAAATCGAATATAAAATAATCGTTGTATGGCTCCTAAAATTTCAAAAATTAACAAATTTCTTCTAGTTTTGTGCCAGAATAAACATCAGAAATACGAACCAATTGCTGGGCCTACTGAGAACTTTGATCATTGTTTATTGTTGAAAAATGACAGCTCATAAGTATCAATATTATTATTACTGATCCCTGAGCAATGAAGCCATAGTGTCTACTTTGTGTTTGTCTTGACTGCATTCCGAATACAATCGTTGCTCTAATAATCTCCAATATATGTTCTCTTAATTTCATACACAACTAAGCAACAGTCAATACGGGGGTTGATAAAAGATTCTCACCAGAATGTATAAATCAATTAATTTAAGTACATTGTTTATCATCAAAGTGAACTGCCGAGCTAAACTTGTTAAAATCAGGTGGAAATGATTTATACAGCATCAAAGAACAAAAGCCGCCAACATGTGCACATGGCTTGGCGGTGTTGTTTTATGCAATCTGTTGACTAGTAAATTCAAATTCTGCAACTGAGAACTATAATTGACTTTGCCAAGCAAAAACGTGACATTAGCAGAAAGCAGCTAAAGTTCAGAGTTTTTCAAAAAATAATATTGACAGATAAGAAATGTAATGGTATAAAATGTATACGACACAGAGGTCTCGGAAACGCATATTTGAATGCAAATATTTCATCTGGGACACATAAATCACTCCATGCAGGAGTCCTCCGTACACATGCAAATTGCTGGGAGA
Source organism: Unio pictorum (assembly GCA_030141615.1). Lineage (NCBI taxonomy): Eukaryota > Metazoa > Mollusca > Bivalvia > Unionida > Unionidae > Unio > Unio pictorum. The sequence continues at coordinate 26,299,788 of JARLTB010000220.1, read as the reverse complement.
CAAAGTTAGTGTTGATTACTTTATCATTTTAGCTGTGCTGATATTTACAGTGACATAATTCAGTGGTTAAAATACAGCCAGTTCTGCCTGCTGTATTTATTAGAGTACATCAAAAGAACATGACGCAATAGCTGGGCGGCAAGTTCAAAGGACTTTGGCTAGCAGCTTGGGTGGGAAAATGTGCTGAAATTTACAAAGACTGAATTCAGAGACAGAAAGATCCTGAGATGTACATGTAGTTATTATAAGAATACACTTTAGCTTCCATTATTTAATCTATGGACATGTACTATTTCATCGTTCATTACGTTCACCCGTTACGTAATTTTTATTATTTTCTTTTCATTGAATTCAGTCACATAATGATCTGTGACAAAATTATTGAATATTTTACATCCTTGTGTGGATATTTGCGATGGAAATATTTGTATTATGGATTCAATGTATGTTACAAGATTCGCTGGTGAGTACACAGTGTTGATACTCTTTTCATGCAATAGATTATACATGTATATATAAAATAGACACGTGCATGTACCAATGCATGGTTCTCTGAATAAAGTAATATATTATATCTGCAATTTCTGTTACGACAGCAAATGTTTTTCTCATTTAATATATATTGATCAAAAACGGTAATTGTGCCATGCATTTTCGCACCCGTCTTTATGTACCCCCCCCCCCCCATTAAATCCAAAAATGTGTTGGTATTGTACATGGCTGCTTATAACACGATTCGGTTCATAACACGGTTGGATTCTATGGCTCCCAACTACCGTGTTATAGCGGGGTCCCACTGTAGCTGCATTTCCTACCTGACTCTGTTCAATTTGGTTACAAACCAACAGTATTTAGTATACTAGGATAGTTATTCACTCTGACAAATTGCAGCTGGCTTGATTTAGATTTTGTTTAGTTAAGAAAGGAGCAAAAAAAAAATTTTCCCATGCAACCAATAGGCATACAAATCCTTTTGAAGTTATCAATAAATAATTTTCTTTTAATATTTGGTGTTCAGCCCAGATGAATGCAAATGCTACTCATTATCTCTGTTAATGATGCAAGACTATACAGAAAAAAAGTAATTACATCAAAATTTAAATTCTCTCTCAATATAAATTTTGTGATGGCATCATATCAATATACTTCTTCATTATATCGTGACCATAACATTGTACAAGGGTAAATGTTAAATAACAAAATTACTTATTACTTTGAAATAAAACATAAGTTGGAATTATCTGCAGTGAAAATACAAACATACTTGTATACCCATTGATAATAACATTCATAATCAAAGATTCAACAAAATCAACAAGAAAGCAGTATGTGTGATTCCACAACTCTGAAGATCTTAGCTATTGTTAAAAAAAAAACTTTTCCATTTATTTTGGTGCACGATTGATGGGTGTAAATAAGGGTTACAGAATATAAAATTCTGGTCTGTCAAAAAAACTGCTAGGCTAAGCTCTGCTTATTTTTTTCACTTCCTGAACTTCTGGGGAAAATAATAAAATACAGATCTTATAAATTTATATTTTTTTAAATTTTTTTATATATTTTATAATTCATTCATTCTACAAATAGAATCTTGGTATTGTCTTAAATTTCCTTCAATTTGCAATTCTAGGAAATATTTGTCACCTTCAAGCAAAGATTTTGTTTTGTGCAATCTCTGATCTCTACAGATGAGCTTTTAATCATATTAGCATTTTAAAGTTTAAACATTTTAAAGTTTAAACATTTTCAAGTTTAACTTTTATCTGGTTTACCTTTTTTTTTGCATTAGATTACCAATATTGAGCTAATGTACTGTGAAACCACCCAACTATATACCTATAATACCTACCTATTATTTGCATACAAAATTGTAAAACAATAAAAAGAACATTCTTTTCTATATTATCATAGCAGAAGTACAATGGGGTGATACATGCTTATTTTATATTTTCTTTTTAAATAAACTGTTCCAAAAATATGTTTGACAATTACTGCTGTCCAACCACTGAGCCAGATTTTACTGGGTGAAAGAATTGAGTAACCTTGCAGTGATAGCTATACATACATAGTTCAGGAATAATAAATGACCTTGACCATGGTTAGGCACAGCAGCTTAGGTAGGAGAGGAAAAGCTTGCACTATTATCTTTGTACAATACACAGTTAACCTTTTAAGGGTAGAATATTTACAAGGTCAATACAGAGTCATAATTATGCAATGTTTACCGTTAATTATACATATTCGTTTCTAATTCCAAATGCATTGGTCTGAGTTACAAGGATGCATATAGGTCTAGCATTGATGAATCTATGCGATCATAAACACAACTACCTGACCCATATTAGTAAAGCAAAACATGTAATGACAGTGACATCCTTTTCCAAAATACGTGATCCATGAAGCTATTTTTACCAGATAATAGTGTGTGTGTTTTTTTAGATTTTTAATGTAGCTTTAACAATTTTTCAGTCATTACTATGATGTCTGCAGTCTGGCACTAGGGCATCATGCCACAGACAGATAGCATCATGACCCACCCAGTCACATTATCCTGACACCAGGCCGACCAGTCCTTACACTAACCTCATAACGCTGAGCATCAAGCAAGGCAGCTGTTAGTACCAATTTTGTAAGTCTTTGGTATGATTCAGCTGGGGATCGAAACCCAGGACCTCCTGATTTCGTGATGGACGCTCTAACCACTAGGCCACTGGAGCGGCTTGCCTTGAAAACTAGAGGTGCATAACTGCTTTTTTGCTACAAACTTTTATTGACTTGCAAAGCCAAGTGAGTGATATTCTTTACATTACCCTTTTTAAAGCTATCCCAAAATATGTCTTTTTGACCATTTTATGTCTTTACTTTTTAATGAAATTTTTATCTTTGGCTGGTTATATAAACATTACATTATACAGTCACTAGGCCGATCAGTCCTAGCGCTAACCTCGGCATGCTGAGTTCCAAGCAAGGCAGCTGCGAGTACCATTTTAAAAACTCTTTGGTATGACTTGGCCAGGGTTTGAACCTGTGGCATCCTGCATCCGAGGCAGACACTCTAACCACTAGTTCATTGGAGTGGTCTTCCCAAAGAAATGGATGTCTGCAAATTATACAGTACATAAAGTGTACTGACCATTTTTTATTCATATCTGCTTTGTCCCCACTAATGTATACACCACAAAATAAGAGAAATCTCTAGAATTCAAAGGTCATTCCTGAGCTATGCTGTGGTGATGGGTACTTGTAGCATGTCCTTGAAGTATATAGAAAGTTAATTTAGAGACGAGCCATGTAGAATCTACTCTTTAAGTTTGGCTGAATTAAATCATAGCTGATGACAGAAATATGGCTAGAGATCTGACATTTAATTGGCACAACTTAATGAACTAGCAGTACATCCAATAATGTGATTGAAATACGGTCATTACTCTTTGGTTGTTGTGTATACTGCATAGTGTATCTACACTCCCAAATTCATGTGATTTTCCAAAATGGATTTGAAAGAGTTACTTTGTTGTGTTGTTGCGTTCATTAATGTGCAACAGATATGTTAACTTTGGTACTGTTTCCATTTTCCAGCAACATCATCAACATTTGAGTAACTTTAAATAGCACAGACACTGTATCAATATTTCAGAATCAACTGGTATAATGTACACTGCCTGTATGTCATACTTAATAAAACCAAAATTAACTTTAAAAATGCAAAAAACACTAAACAGATAAAGGTAACTATAGATTTAAACACGTTATATAATTTACAAAACTGAAGGTAGCCTACATCTTTCTTAAGAACTATAAATGACAAACATTTTTTGCTTCATGCTGTCATGTTCTAATAATGCACTATGGTTTTTGCTTAAAGACACAATAAAAAGCTAAAGCATGGTTTTTAAACCTTGCTGTATAAACAATGTGGTACCATGAATAATAACCGTTCCGGTGGCCTAGTGGTTAGAGCGTCCACCACGGAAGCGGTAGGTGTGGGTTCTATCCTTGGCAGAGTCATACCAAAGACTTACAAAAATGGTACTAGCAGCTGCCTTGCTTGGCGCTCAGCATTAAGATGTTAGTGTTAGGACTGGTTGGCCTGTTGTCAGGATAATGTGACTGGGTGGGACATTATGCTACATGTCTGCGGCATGATGCCCCAGTGCTAGATTTCACTATAAACTGCCTCACTGCAGACATTGTAGCGATATGACTGAATGTTTTTTTAAGCTACGTTAAAAAAATCCTAATCACACATAATCGCATGTACCATGTATAATGTGCTGTTATGAAATAACTTAAAGTCCTCTTAAAGTCCTATACTTTTACAAATTAGCTAGCATGGTTAAAAAGTTGACTTCGACAAATCTATAACAAAAAAAATATATGCAGGGAAACAAACTGGCCAATAAAAACAAACTTAAAAATAGAAACTCCTGGGATGGTGCACAGAACATAAACCAAAATCTTACACACAAAGATTGATGATTGATTGATTGATGAAACATGCTACATTAAGTGTCACAGTGCTTACATGTTTAAACCGAGTACCAGAAAACTGACTTACTTCTCGTTTTCTCTTGACAATATCAATGGCCTTATAAATAATTGGTGCAAAACTGGTGGGTCCACTCAGCTGAACATTAGGAACAATTTGATTATATTTTGATAGCACATCCTGAAATCCTCGACAGTCACCCTAAAATAGAAATAAATTAATGAACTTTCATACCTAGCTGTTAAATCACTAATATTTGAGGTAAATGTTTATGTTACATGAAATATATAAATATCAATGAAATGGAAATAAACAAAATTGCATAAATATCAAATCAATGAAAGCACAAGTCCTATATGGTATAGAGATTTGTATCAGTCTGATATCTTCTATGCATTCATATGCAATACAAAGAATCCATTTGCCAATTTCTCTCCCCCCCCCCGACTTAGAACAAAACATAAATGCCATATTAAGTATTTTGGATACAGTTTTTTTTATTACTTACAACTAGTTTTAGAATAAATACATAATATATTTCAGGGGAAAAACTGTAACACAATCATACATAGATTGCTAGGATTATGGACTTTTATATTTTTATAAAAGCTTGTTTATTCTGGTTAAGTAAATATTTGGGTTCTTCTCCAACTAGGTGAGTGGACTGGCAGAGATGTTTTAACTTTTCAGTTTTTTGAACTATTATTCTTTTTAAATCATAGAATTGTAATTAACTGGGGAAAATATTTGCACCAAAACTGAATATTTGTACTAAAGCTGGATACTTCTAATAATCAGCATTTCTCCTAGGTATGCAACACTGACAGACAAAATCTCTTTGGTGTTTGTACTGGTGATCAGATTATTTAAATGGTATCCAAATATCATTTCAATGTATCCAAATATCATTTCAATGGTATCCAAATATCATTTCAATGGTATCCAAATATCATTTCAATGTATCCAAATATCATTTCAATGGTATCCAAATATCATTTCAATGGTATCCAAATATCATTTCAATGTATCCAAATATCATTTCAATGGTATCCAAATATCATTTCAATGGTATCCAAATATTATTTCAATGGTATCCAAATATCATTTCAATGATGTATCCAAATATCATTTCAATGGTATCCAATGCTAATTGTTTTAAATGCAACTATATTCATATACTTTTGAGATGGCATTTACCAACCATGAAGTGATATTCAAAAATACCAGCATAATGGAACTTGTATAATTGTTGCTATGGTTATTATGTTAGCAGTATATTTAATTGTTGCCATGATAATAACACTCTTGTAGTGACAATGTTTTATGGTTGCAATGCAAAAATATATTACCCTTTCAAAGACACACAAAAATAAACATTGCAACAACAATAACACCACAGACTGCAATGGCAACATCAATTTGGATGTAGCATAGAAAGACAAAGAGGATCTTATTTTAATATACAAGGGATGTACCATAGTACGATTCACAAACTCCAGTCCTGTATAATTTGTTTTGCATTCAATACATTTTTTGGCATCATTTTTGTTATAGAAATAAACCTGAATTCAATAAAAGATGGAGGGTATTACAATATCCTTGGCATCTCTCTCAGAAAGAATAGGGATAATCTTTTGGTTGTGCAAACAGCTCATTACAAGATAGATGACGAACATACCTCAGCTAAGAATGGAAAAACAGAATGGTCTCTGGTTGATGCATCTCCAAATCCAAAAACTGGAATCAGTCCATCATCATCTAATGATTCCAAAGTCTCTCCTAGAATGGATATCACCTGAAATACATTCAAACCTCATTTAACCAACAGCCTTTCAAATGGACTTTTTTTTTTTTTTAAAACTCAATTTATGTCTTTAAGCATGTGCAAGTGGGGCCTAATATTCTCATTACACTAGATGGTTTATCTGTCCATGAGGAGTTTGGATAAAATGACATGCATACAATATATGAGGTAATCTGGAAGTCAAACGTTTTCCTAGAGTCTAAAATCACATTAAAAGCTATGAAATCTGAACAAAAGCATACAGCTGTGTACATAATATTTACATTAATGAAAGTTATGTCTTGTATTCCCATAATTTAGTGCAGGATCTCATGATACACTTCATCTCTCAGCACATATGTTATATATCTATCTGTAATTGCTTATCCTCCTTAAGAGCTGGGAGGGAATTCACCAAACATGGTACAGTGTGCCCCCACTATAGCACACTCGATTATAAAATGAATTCGGATGTAGCACAATTGTGATGTGGCTTCTGAAATTTCACATCCATGTACTTTTCTCTTACATGAAATTTTTTCATTTCTTAAAAGAAAAGTAATGTGCAAAATATTTATTATCATTGTTCAGAAGATATCATGTATGAATTCCAATATAAGACGATCGTGGCATGACTTTCTACAATTTCATATACATGTATCGATCTCATTTCTTCTTAAAAGTACAATAAATAGTGTGAAAATGTTGAAAACGGAACATGCTGGGCTTCACCAATATAACAAATTGTGATTTATTTTCCTTACTGGTGACAATATATGCCATCTGCCGATTGATTCCCCCCCCCCCAACATTGCTGATGCTGTCTCCAGCTGACCAAAATCTAGGCCAATTTATGCACATGAACAGCATGTAAACAGCTATGGCCATGTGCTACTTGCGACAAATGTAGTGAATAGTTAAATGACAATCAGATAAATATCAAACTGAGGACATCCATTTTTTGTGTATACGTGTTATTTGTGTTCTCTAATGTCACCCATAAAGTTTATAACATGGTCTATACTCGATTTCATGGATTTTTTTATTTTTTCAGTACAGATATAATAGATTTTGGATTTTACTACACAAATGTACATTGTTAATATACAAGTGTTTTTCAGAAAAGTTGGTCTTCATTTAATTAAAAGCACATATTTTTGCACCCACATTCGCCACCTTCATCCTCCATATTTTAGGCAAATGCCTCAGTATCTTTACCTAACTGACTTGATTGGTTATAACATGGTTCGGTCTATAACACGGTCAGTTTCTATGGACTCCAACTACAGAGTTATAGAGGGCTCACACTGTACTATGTAAGTTGCCAACATGATGGCTTATCTCTGAGAGAGATGTGACTTTTGGGACCAGCCACAATCAAGACTCCTGGAAAAAACTGAAACTCGAGGTACAAAATTAAAATTACACATTTTTCAATCAAACGTTATACATGTATATATGTATATATGTATATATATATATATATATATATATATATATATATATATATATATATATATATATATATATATATATATGAGGTAGACAGAATATATAACTGAATTTGACCTTTACTTGCTTGGTCATGGTCTGAAGGGAAGTGGTTTTGGTATGTAGGAACATGTAACAACCAGACAGCCCAAAAGGTATATGATACACTTGTCTTGTGACATTTCCCTAATGTCTCTAATGAACTTGACCTTTGAGCTAGGGACTTGATTATGACACAATAAGAAAGCAGATCTGGGTTATGTTTCATCACAAAATGTCAGATTTAAAAAGTGACAGACTGGATATTGAAACGGACTTTCTTTACATTATTCTTTGTGCAACCTTGACCTTGATGCAGGAAGTATGAAACTTGAAATGTTCTCAAGTCAAGCTATATAAAACAAGGATTATATTTGCTGAAATAACTGCCACATTGCCTCTCATTTTCCTGATATGCAATGAAAACTAAGCTAACTTCATATTCTCTCTCTAAGCCATGCCTTAAGTCTCCTCCCACTCTGGACCCTCAATGTTTTGTGTTCTGAGTGTTATATCAATTCACATCTTATTTTTCTCTTAAAACAAACAATGGAAAACCATTTCAACAAAGTATCTTTATTTAATCCACTTCAAACTCTCTATATTGGATTATTATGTCTGTAGTTATATTTAAACCGATATGATGGAAAAATTGTTAAAGTACGTTAAAAATCCTAATCAAACAAATAAACAAACAAAATATTTTAACCAATGGGATTCTTGCATAGAAACTTTGCACAATCCATGAAGTTTTAGTGAAAATTGCACACATTTGTAGTCTAATCACAAACACATGAATACTCTGTGGACTTTTTTTAGCCTGATCCATAGCAAACAGGTTTTCTTCATATTTTATCATGGAAAAGTGAGGACAATGTACATGTACTATGATAAATGTCACCCATTGTTCTACTGTAACCTATTTTCACAATACAAGGGCTGCAAGCATGGAAAATACTGGTTACCATATCAATGTCATAATAATCAGTTATTCGTTCCTGAGTCAAATAATTTGCTCTACATTTATTTTATCTAAATACAACCGAAAAAAAAATCATAATGCAGAATTCTTTGATTAACGATTTCACAATGTACAACCAATCAGTGAAGTGTCATGATCACTAGACCTAACACATCAACTCATAAAATGCTGTTGTTGAAGTAGTTTTTAATGCCATTATTCAGCACAAGATAGGCTATATATGGCGGCCAGTATTAATGGTGGAGGAAGAACTCTGGAAAATCCCAGAAAGAACCACTAACCCACAAGAAGCTACTGGCAAGCATTCTCACATACCCACATTGGCTGAATGCAAGACTAAAACCCACATAGACAGAGGTGAGATGACAGTGATCCGTAATGGAGAGCGCTTTAGACCACTCTGGGCTCCTCTCATAAAATGTCCCACTAGTCATAAAACTAATGAAGATGTGTTGAAAAATGAAAGACTGTACACCTTACCTTCTGATACGGGTTTGGATTCAACATATCCAGATGATGTAGATTTCTTCCCCCATATGTTTTCAGACCCTGGTGAACATTGCTAGCAGTGAAATCTATACCTGATGGAAAAATACATTAATAGTATGTCATCTGGCCAAAATATATAAAATTATTTTTGTTGCAAAAATTATAACTTGAATATAATATAGATAAATTAGCAGCATTTATGCCACACAATTGGAGCAGAGTTCTAACCCTGGACAACCCCACTAGCTGATTGTTCTATCAACTTAGCTCTTCTATGTCATATCCCTAACAATTATTTAATACTTCAATTTTTTGAACTACTATTTAAAAAATCACTGAATTTTAACTGGGGAAAATGTTATTCTCACAAAAAACTACATCTGGTAAAAAAGTTAATAGCATCATTCAATTTTAATTTTTAATACAGTGAAACCTGTCTTGTGAGACCACTGCTATAAGCAACCACCTATCTTGAGATACCAGGTTCTCCACGCACAGATTTTATTGATTATATAGTATCATGACCTGTTATGAGAGACCACCTGTCATGAGAGACCATTAAGTTTTGGCAGAAGGGCTGTCTTTCAAGACTGGTTCCACTGCATTGCAATTCAAAGAGTTTGAAGTGTCTGATCAAATACTGTGACAAAATTCCACATGGGAGAAAGTGTGTGTGATCACCATAAAGCACCTCTGTCAGCATAACACAGACTGATATACATAGCTAAGGTAATGAATAACACAGACTGAGATAACATAGCTAAGGTAATGAATAACACAGACTGAGATACATAGCTAAGGTAATGGATAACACAGACTGAGATACATAGCTAAGGTAATGGATAACACAGGCTGAGATACATAGCTAAGGTAATGGATAACACAGACTGAAATACATAGCTAAGGTAATGGATAACACAGACTGAGATACATAGCTAAGGTAATGGATAACACAGACTGAGATACATAGCTAAGGTAATGGATAACAAAGACTGAGATACATAGCTAAGGTAATGGATAACACAGACTGAGATACATAGCTAAGGTAATGGATAACACAGACTGAGATACATAGCTAAGGTAATGGATAACACAGACTGAGATACATAGCTAAGGTAATGGATAACACAGACTGAGATACATAGCTAAGGTAATGGATAACACTATACTAGGTGAATAATACTTTCTATACAAACACAATGTACTCCAGACAACTTCAACTATACCATGGTAGACTTTCATGGCTTTTTATCACAGCATTACAGTAAGGAACCACAAAACAACAAGAAAGTTTATTAACTGCAGTAAAACATCTTATATTTGAACAAACACTAATACAAACTTAATATACACAACCAGGTCTACTTACTGCCTCTCCTAACACATTAGCTTTTCTAATTATATTATCATTTTCAAAATGACAAAATATCATGAAAAGCAAATTTTGTAGTAAATTATGTTTCTCTGAGAATACTTACCCGATCACATTACTTTAGGGATATTAGCCTGCTACCTCGCGAATCCAGCCCTACCAAAAGACGAAAATTCGTCTTTCCTGTCTGTCATATAGACAAAGGGCAATAACTTTTGCCCCTTACCTCCCCTTGCTACCCGCTAGGTGTCGCTTCTTTAGTTTTTTAAGCTGAGCGGTATATAAAACATGAGGATGCTCGCATGGCGGGGTGGTTGGGAGGGTTTCTTAGTAATGTGATCAGGTAAGTATTCTCGGAGAAACATAATTTACTACAAAATTTGCATTCTCCTTTGAATACGTTCCCCGATCACATTACTTTAGGAGAATAAGTAATAGGAGGAGGGAATGCGAAGCATCCGACCTCCACCCCGGGTATCCTCTAGGGAATGATGGTTGGATTCCCCATGTGAATGATAACCCGGTCTCCTAATTTTCAATCAGCAACACAGCCCAGGGTCACGTGATATGTGACCCCTTTATATGGTTAAGAAGATAGTTATTGAAATCTTCTTACCTACGAAAATTTATCTGGCGAATCCAGCGAAGCTAATAGGCTGTGCTGATTGTTGCACATGGGTCTGGTGGGCGTCTGGGCTGCCCAACACCGGACCTACTAGAATCAATGTTTGCCTCTGCGAGTACAAACTTGAAAATAAAACTGTAGAAGGTTGACTCTGCATGTCAGCCAACAGCTTCTATAAGGTGACTGATTTGTGAATCCTCAGAGTACGCCGAGCGTATAACCCACTTCAGCCATGAAGCAAGGGCTTGAATGGAGATATCTCATGTCCCAGCTATCACCAGAAGAAAGAGGTGCTTGTATGTGACCTGACTCACCTCTATGCATTGAAATGGTGCTAGAGTGCACAAACAGGATCTTACATGGCTGTTGATCCTGACTTATCTATAAAGAAAGCGAGCTAATGACGACTCGTTGATCGCCAATGTATGGTAATCTATTTTGGACTACGAAGCCTGGCTGCGTCAAGAGGACCATCAAACCCTCTGATCGGAACGGAAGAGAGTTCGGGTCACTAGAAAGTACATGTAACTCGCTCACCCTGCATGCTGAAGCTAAGACTATCAAGAAACCCAATTTGTATGATAGTAGCTTTAACTAATCGTGGGTTAAAGACTCAATACTGTCTGAATTGAGTCATGTTAAAACCCAGGACAGATTCCATTAGGAAACAGGGTGAGGGATATAAGTCGATTGAATTTTTAAAGTATCTAAAAGATCTGACAAATCTTTGTCATGGCTGATAGCACATGTACCAGAATGGCGGAATGTGTCTGATATCATGGAGCGGTAGCATTTGATAATAACTGGAGCCAGCTGTTTCTCCTCGAAAAGCCAGAGAAAAGTTGGCCAGTTGAGGGATTGTGACACTCAGAGGAACAATGTGAATGATATGGTACCAGTCTCTGAAAACATGCCACTTGCCCTCGTAAACCTTCAGAGTAGAGGGCCTTCTTGCTCTCGAGATTCTCTCCGCAATCAAAGATTTAAATTGTTTGTCTTGCAAGGCTGTCTGGACAAGAGCCAAGCTTGAACATAAAGACGGTCCGGACAGGGGTGGAACACCCCTGGCCGCGGTTGCTTGCGAATACTTGTGCTGACTGTAATCTTCCTGGGTAGATCTATCGCCTAGATTGAGTAGATCGGAGACCCAGGAGTTGTTCCATCTGAGAGGGGCAATCAGAACCATCTGACAGTTCTGACCCTTTAACTTCTGGATTAATTTCAGTACCAAGACCGTGGGAGGGTAGGAGAATGACCACAACCCTTCCCAGGTGATTGATCGAGCATCCACGACCCAAGCTTCTGGGTCTGGAACCTGTGAGATGAAAGGTGGACAACTTGCGATTTCACCTTGTTGCAAAAGATCAATCATCGGACGTCCCCAAAGTGTGTCAATTGGAAGAAAGTCCGATTGATGGAGTGACCATTCTGTGTGAATGACTAGATAGAGTGTCAGCCAAGACATTGAGTCTGCCAAGAATGTGCCGAAATTGTACATTGAGGTGGAGATTGTCGAACCAATGTAGAAACTGCCAGCTCAGATTGCACAGGTCTGATGATTGGTGTCCCCATGTTTTTAAGGCAAGGCACCACCACAAAGTTGTCTGACATAATGAGGGCAGTTTGTAATAAGAGTTGATCCTGCCCGAAATGAAAGGCGTTGATGACAGCCGTTATTTCTGAAAGGTTGATGTGGAAAGGGCTCGCCCCTGGCACCCACGTGCCGCTGACAGTATCGAAGTCGGTCAACAGGTGGGCACCCCAACCGTAGGTACTAGTGGCGGAACATACCGTTATCCCCGCTTGGGGTATCTCCAGAGTAATCCCTGTGGACAGCCCACAGGGGTTGTGCCACTGACTCAAGAATGATCGTATCTCTGGCGTGAGCATGACTGTGGGATCGAAGGGACTTGAAAAGGGCGAAATTACGCTAGCAACATCCTTTGTAAAGGGCGCATAAAAGGACGGCTGAGCGGAATCAAGTCTGCTGCCGCATTGAATAATCGGAGGATCTGCAACTCTCTTGCTAAATGCGCATCCTGATGGAAACGGACTCTACGAGTGCAATTATCTGGATGATCGCAAACTCGAGGAAGCCTTACCAGATTCAGATCGGGAGAAACTCCACACCCAGATGGACCAAAAATCCGGATTGGACAGAGATCAGACTTTATCCAGTTCACGAGAAAGCCTATTTGATGTAAAGTGATATAAGATCGTTTCTGCCTTTGAGCAGAGTAGAACTTGACAGATGTTTCTGGAGGATGTCGTCCAAATATACTGCCGACGCCATAGATGAAGTCGAGCGGAACAGGGTGACGACGTAATCCATAATCTTGGTACTAGCCCAAGGGCTTAAGTTGAGGCCAAAAGGTATGACCTGGACTGATAAACCGAGTCCCGACAAGCACAACGGAGAAATGTCCGCTACTCGTGGGATAGGGACGTGAAATGTGCGTCGGTCATATCTAGACTGACAGCATACCCGTCGGATGGTTTGATCACGCCATCGCCACATTGACTTTCAGGGTGGTTGAGGCGGCTCAGGTCGATGAACGGCCTCTGGATAAGATATAAATATATATATATAAAGGCATCCTTCTCCCGGTCTGACAATACATCCATGAAGAGGGGAGAGGAGGACAGAGGAGGGGATGGATAAATGAAGTCCCAAGTCCCTCCGAAATGACCTGAATCACCCAAATGTTCTAAGGTAATAAAGTGGTCCAGTGGTCCTGAAATTGCAGGTGGCGGCTGCCCACAGGTAGGCAGTCCGCTGGCGGTGGGCAGGGTATGTCAACGTCTAGAGTTAGGAGGCGTGAAGGCGGAGAAACTTTGGTTCTTGCCACCTCTGTATGGTTGCCGTCTAGCTTGATTAGACTGTTGACTCCCAGCATTGGGTTGGGATCTATATTACACATTTGATTATAAGGATCCCTTTTCCCCGGTCCGCCCATCATCCCTCCGCTGTGTCAGGGGATGATTGTTTCGAAACGCCTGCGAAAGTTGGGCGACGAGTTGGAGGGGCAGTTCCTGAGCTGCCTACCTCCAAACTTTTTAAATTTTCCCCCACAGTGTAAAGGTGTCCCAAACTGAGACATCCGTAAAATCCGAGTACGATGGGGCCTGCGCGACGTGGACCACCTACAGACGTCACATCGTATCAGGTCGAAGTTGGCAGAAGCAGTCTGATTGAACTGGCGAATGGTCGGCCTGAAAGTCCTGTTCTGGTAAAGCTGCCATATCTGGGTAGCGCATACCAAGTGGCATAGATAACTCAATTCCGTCATCTCTGATAATGTCACTAATTCTCCCTTGTTTTAAAATCACACCGTCACGTATTTGACGTGATGGGAGGTGTACACCGGCAATACCGACTGATTTGTCTGGTATATGGTCGGCCGGAATGTCGGCGAAGGTCCGGCTATGACCGGCACCTGCCTCTCGAATGGTCTGATTGGACGGAGATTCATCTATAACATCTCTCTCATGGTAGTGATATGTAACCAGTAGTACAGATTGACTGACGGGTACATCACTATAATCTCTGTAAATCCGATGTACAGCCGGTGCAGGTTGATGCCGGCTGGAAGACCGGTGCCATTTGGGCTGAACGGTCATTGCCGGATGGACGGCCGGTGCAGGTTGATGCCTGCTGGAAGGTTGGCTGGATGACCGGTGCCATTTGGGCTGAACGGTCGTTGCTGGCTGGACGGCCGGTGCCGGTTGGAAGGTCGGCTGGCCGGCCGGTGCCATTTGGGCTGAACGGCCGGTGCCTGTTGATGCAAGCTGGAAGGTCGGCTGGCCGTCTGGTGCCATTTGGGCTTAACGGACGGTGCCGGATGGACGGCTAGTGCCGGTTGGTGACTGCTGAAGTGCCGACTGAACTGACGGTGTCGGCTGGACGGCCGGCCGAAGTGCATACTAAAATGGATCCAATCGATCCAGCATAGACTCCATGCGTCCGGACTTACAGGCCCGAAAGCCATGCACGGACCTGCAGTGAAATTTACACCCACTGGGCAGCCTAAACCATGTCAACATAAATTCCTCCATTTCCACATTGTCAACACCCATTTTGCCATTCATGCCTTCGTTGTCGACTTTGCTACTGAAACGACAAAAGAAGAGAACAAAGCACAAATTAAAAAATTCAGCATATTATTAATTCGATAATACTATAACCGTTACTAACGGAGTAGTCAAATTATTCCGTGCCTTGTTAACTCTTAATGACAACACTAGTTATCGCCGTGAGCGTGTTGCAATAGTTCGTTCAAGACGAAGTCTACTGAAACGAAAAAGATGATAAACAAAGCACAATTTGCAATTCAGCACGCTATTAAGTCGCTATATCCTTAACCATAACTAACGGAGGAAGCGAAATGATTAAGTGTCGCGTGAACTCGTGACTACAACACGAAGTCCGCCATTAAATAGTCGCAACTTGGTCGTTCAAAGACTTTTTTGAAGTCTACTGAAACTACAAAGAAGGTAAATAAAGCACAAATTATCAATGCAGCACGTTATTAAGTCGCTAATATCGTAAACGTTACATACGGAATAAGCGAAATTATTGAGTGCTACATGTATTACATGCTAGTACCGCCATAAGCGTGCTTGACCACGTTGCAACCTGGTCCGAAGTCTAGAAACGGTGACAAAGTCACTCAAATTGGAAAATATTGTATAAATAATGTATACAACCTGTAGAGGAATGATTATCCAACACAGTAATTCCAAATTTAACTTCGGATGGTCAGAATTTACACTAAGATGGCTTGGATTCATTGGAGGTCTAATTGTACGTGTTTTCGCGTACAGCGAAGCTAAAAAACTAAAGAAGCGACACCTAGCGGGTAGCAAGGGCAGGTAAGGGGCAAGAGTTATTGCCCTTTGTCTATATGACATAGACAGGAAAGACGAATTTTCGTCTTTTGGTAGGGCTGGATTCGCGAGGTAGCAGGCTAATATCCCTAAAGTAATGTGATCGGGGAACGTATTCAAAGGAGAAATATATTGATATTCAGATCCAAATAAGTCAAGGTAGTAAACATTCCAAACACTGACATTGAAAATATATACAATCTGTATGGTTTGAAGTGATATTGAGTTGTTGAACCCTTATCTATATCAAAATATCAATTGCTAAAAAAGCTAAATATTCAAACATGTCACAAGTGATCATCATAATGAAACTCATGATAAGATTAGCACCAAAATTCTCAACTCATTACCGAATATCAAGCTGCATGACTCCAGTCCACCATTCCTCAATGCATCCCTAACATCATCTACTGTTGTAAATTTATCTAATATGACCTCAGAGTGTTTATTTGAAGACTGAAACATCCTAAAGATGCTGCTCTCTTGGAACTTAGAAAGATCGGGATACAATCTTTCACTGTGATTACTTTGTTCTTTTCTAGAACTACCACTTCCTCTTCCATAGAACCAGTATATGAGAAAAACAATAACTCCAAAAATGACCAGGCTTTCTATTTCCATAGCTGTCAATGTCTCGATAAGAAATTCAATGTTCTAATATAATTGTTACTTTAAAAAGTTAATTTATTAAAACTCTATCGTCTTCTCTGTTTCAAGGAAAAAGTCAGGCTTGTAAAATATGACACCTGCAAAAAAAGAAAATTTAATATATGATACACAAACTGTGCAAGCTGATAAAAGTTGAATCATATGAATGTTCAAACAAAATTAAATTCACCCAAAAATATAATAACGATACATCAAAGTCCATATGCAAACAGAAACATTTAAAATACAAATTTAATTGTCTTGCAGATATTATCATACCATAAAATATCTTGATCTCTCAGTTTAATAATGTGAGTTAAAATTTACAAATTGCCATTTCCAAACAAGTCTTTTTTCTTCATCTTTTACACATTTTAATATGTGAATGACAACATTAAATTACATTAGTGGGTTATGAATAATTAGAAAATGGCTAATGTTCTTTTAACAGTCCAGGGTTAGGACACATTTGATTATATTCCTACATCACTTTTTTCGTCCATCATAATTCAATAACAATGACCACCAAAACTGGAATGTGGGTCCATCCCAAGTTATGAACAGTCATATATTCTGAAAAATAGGTCACTGTTACCCAAGTTTAGTCAAGACTGCTTCAAAAGATCGAAATCTTTTGACTTTCTGCTCACTGGCATCTCACTAACATTCTCATTTCTAAATGATCATCTGCTTATATATTATGAGTAATTGTTTAGTTTCCTTCATTCAATGGGTTGACAACTCAGTTTTTCAACAGCTCTGGTGGCGTAACTGGATAGAATATCCGCCACGGATGTGGGAGGTTGCGGGTTTGAACCCTGACCACCTAACACCAAAGACTTATAAAAATGGTAGTAGCAGCTGCCTTGCTTGACGCTCGGCATTAAGAGGTTGGTGTTAGGACTGGTCGGTCTGGTGTCAGGATAATGTGACTGGGTGGGACATAAATGCTACATGTCTGCTGCATGATGCCCCAGTGCTAGACATCACTATAAACCACCACACTGCAAATATCAAAACGATATGACTGTTAATTGTTTAAAGCTATGTTAAAAATCCAAACAGCACAAATAGCATAGCCCAGTTATTTTTAGGATAGTTAAAGCCAATAATTTTGACCGACAGATGATGTGTTAATATCTTTAACCAAAATAATCAGTATACATAAATATGATTGCTATCATTTCATAATGGTATACAAAAAATAGTTGAACCCTTTACTCCCTTTTCTATGCCTCTATCTTTGCCCTGCATCTATGCATAACTATGCATTTACCTTTGCCCACAGGTGCTCAATGCGAGCTTGATGTGAAGAAAGAAAAACAACAATAATCTAAAGGAAAAAAAATCATCAAGAGTGACAAAAATACCTTATGACCCATTCTGACATAGGACCCTCTCTATCATACTATATAGTATGATCAAGAAGGTCTTGTATCAGAATGGATCATGGGGGTAATCTAAGGTATTTTTGTCACTCTGTATGATTCTGTTCCTTTAGATTATTGTTGTTTTTTCTTCACAAGCTCACATCGAGCACCTGAGCCTTACACAGTATCAACATTGAATATGATACATCTTCCATTTAAATGTTTATTCGCCGTGAGGTAACCAAATGCTTGTCAAAACAAATTATTATCTTTACCAACATTTTATTTTAGTGACTAATTTCCTACCATTAAAACATATAAATCTAAATTAAATGGACCAATTATATGTATGGGGTGGGGTTTCCACAGCCGCATTCAAAATGGAGTGTTCAGCCTTAATTACCTCAATTCGATGTAAATATTATGGCCTTTCAACATGTGTAAATTACTCTTAATCATAATGTTTTCAAATATGATGATGAATTTTACATAAGTCGTATAAATTCATAATGTCATCATGTTCCTTATGTGGAAAATCACATTCTTAGAATGCATGGCAAATACGGCAAGCCTTCATCCATACACTGTAAACTATAGTATAGCAGTAACGTGTTTTTTAAACACAAACTCTGCTGTAACTGTGGGGAATTTAAAATAAAATAACACAATTAAGAATGTTTGTGTTGTTCATTTCTTCCGTTCATTTCAATTTGCAAAGTTTCTATCAAATCGTATAACAGATGATGCTGGAAGTGAATTCACTATTTATGTGTCAGCTCTAATGTCATGTGCACGAAAATAACAGAATATATAGACAGACAGACAGACAGATAGATAGATAGATAGATAGATAGATAGATAGATAGATAGATAGATAGATAGATAGATAGATAGTTTTGTTTATGCAAAAAAAATTTGAGATGTTTAGGTTTTAAAGGTTCATCATTCACCACATCACTTTAGCCATTAAACTGTTGGGGTTTTTTCAAATAAATTTAAACTAATGGTAGTATCTACATAAGATTAAGTTAATAAGAAATATGTGATTATGATCAATATGAGAACTGAAATTATTCACAGACTGAAGATTACCAGGATGCTATTTTTTTCTCTTCTACTTAAGGTTCTGAAACATATGAGATTACTCCCTCTTCAAGTAGAATGATTTAAGTTAAGAGAATTTTTAAAAACCTTTGTATTAAAGTTTTAATTTGGGTAATCTTAATTTTCCTGTTAATCGAAGGCCAAATGATGGTTGTTGTTGATGTAGGGTTTAGCGCAATTTTCCAGCACACGATAGGCTATACATGGCGGCCAGTATTAATGATGGAAGAAAAACCCAGGAAAACCCTGGGAAGAACCAACGACTCACAAGAAGCTACAGGCAAGTTTTCTCACTTACCCACATTGGCCAAACTGGAGACTGGAACCAATGCAGAGAGAGGTGAGATGGCAGCGATCCGTAAATGATGGTGATGGAATCATTACCACACCTGAATTATATTGAGGGGCAACAGTTATAACCGAGGGACTTCAGATTCATAGTGAGGGACTGCTTTATATACATATAAATGGATGCCTAAATGATATTAATGGGATTCAGGACTACACATGTATTATAAGAAGTAAGTTATAATGTGGGACTTCATATTGTGGGACTACTTTATATACATATCAATGGAAGTCTAATGAGATCCATGCCCACACCTGCATTATAAGAGGGGCAGCAGTAAGCAGTATACTGAGGTTTTTCAAATGAAAAACCTCTGTATACACATATTAGTGGAGGCCTAATCTTTTTACCTTGCGTCAATTAGCATACATTCAGTCACAGTTTGTGAATTTCATAAATTTAATATTAAATCATTATCCATTTGAAATTCTTTTTATCACATAGTTTTATTTCAGCTGCAATGATTTTGACAGAAATAAAAACAAATAAATTTGTTCATTCTAAAAGACGCTGTACCTTTCATTTGTTGTACAGAATTTTTTTTTGTCCCAAAGAAAGTTGAAATAGTAAAAGCATATTATACATTTTTGATAACTATAAATCAAAGAATAAGTGTCAAATTTATTAAAATAAATAGCACATTTTACAAAAGACAAAACATTCGTCAACACAAAATGTCTAATGTGGGTTATGTCACATTATTTGATATTTGATATGGTGCACTGTACCAGTTTGAGTTGGCCTACACAACATAGCGCCATTGTTTACACTAAAATTCCATCACAAATAAACATTACATTTTTGCGATATTTTTGTTAAAAGAAGATTACTGGATGCAGACATACTCATATTTACCGTACTGTATTTGATTTGATTTGGAACATTAGATTGTACATAAGACGTAAACAAATCTCTTTTTGAGTCAGACTTGCATCATATATTTACCATGTAAATATGCAGTGGTTGGATAAAGTTCTGTCAGTTCTGGACACTGATTAATGTCTACATCATTCTTTGAACAAAGTGGGTTTATTTGCTTCACTAAGTTCCTATTTAAACCAAGCTTGTATATAAGGTGGATTCCATGCTACAGATATGCCACCCTTTTATCCCCATACCCACCCTCCTTATCATTAAAGCAATACCTGTAGTTATACTTCTTATTTTTGTTTTGAGGATTTTGCCAATTTCATCTTGTAATATACATTACGTAACATGACATAACAAACCCCTGTGGGGGGTAATTTTGTCAATATTGAAACATATATTTTTTTACCAATTCCCTTTTGCAAGTCAAATTTAAAAAATGGCAGCCAAAAATGTTCAATAAAAACAAAAAATTCCAGAAGGCAGGATTAAAAGAGTTTTTACATTATCACAGCCAATCAGTAAAGAGAATACTGCACAATAGTTTCATGGGCTTATCTGTACCAATCAGACTCACATAAAGTTATTTGTTTACATGTATAATATAAAAAATATTAAACTGCACACACTATATATTATACTGCACACACTATGGGCAAAATGTACCAACTAGGTGATAACTATATGTGTGTGTGGTTTGCAGACCAACAATTTTATATCTGCTTGATTTTCTGATATTAATGGTAGGGAAAGAAAAAAAAAATAGAGATGCAATTGATGGTCTTGTCCTCTCTGATATTTGCATTTTTTACACGACCTAAAAACAAAAATATCAGGGCATGCTAAATTATAAGACTACTTGTTAGTCTAACACAGTTTGTATTTCGATGTATATCGGTATTTCTAGTAACCACTGAACAATTAGTAAGCTTTAAAAATTCGCAATAAGTTAAAGATTGCTAACTAGAATTATTAAAGTTTAATTTTTTGCTTATTGTGAATATTTTTTACTTTTGACTTTTGTTCCGGTGGTTTAATTTTTTATGGTAATTCCCTTTGTTTTTGGTTTGTTTCAGAAAATCTAGGGAACCACGGTGACTAGTTCTACAATGCAAGGCATCCACCCTGATATTTATATGCTGGGGGTCGACCCCCAAAACACCCATACATATTAGGACTGATATCTGCTACAGTGCTAGTATAATATACCTGTTTTTCTGTCGATGTTTTCCGATGCTTCAGAATCTTGACTGCTAAAGACAGAAAGTTCAAATATATTAAATAAAAATAATATCTCCTTCAGCAAAATATGGACGAATATTTATAACAAAAAGAAGAAATGCGTTTTATACTAACATTACATACATAGTTCAACGAATCGAATAGCGATACGTCAACCTTTAGGTTACGAACGCTTTAAAGTAGAGATGACTAACGTGTTGTTGCGTCAGTTTTGTAACTTTCATCAGCAAGTAACCTTATGAATACGTTAAATTCAATATTTTATGAAAGTACACAATACCTGTATTTTTTAGAGTAAACAAGTGGATAAATTATCAACAAGTGGTCACGCGAAATTTCATTCACAACAATTATAACGACTTCAACAAATGAAGCGTTTGGAAGACAAAGACTTTTTGAACGAGTTTGTCGTTGTCACTGGGATTCAAAGTGTGCCTAAGTTGTAACACAGGAGTCTGACGTTTTATCAATAAAGTACGGCGAAATGTCTGACAAAATGAAATACCCTTAACAATAACATATATATAAACACAAGGAATGCAAGCGTGACCACAACCCTTCGCTCGATTCGACATTTTCTCACGAGTCTTTTATCGCTTCAGAATCGCAAGAAGACTTAAAAACTACACACATGCATTCAAAAGACAGTTACTTACCAACGCATAGCTCTTAAATGACCATGTCCTGAATCCAACCGGCGAATTAACCTTTTTTTTTCACAAGTACGGTCACATTAGCCAATGTAGGCTGATCTCCGGGCGGAAGTAGCCCATTCTTTACCAATTTCTACCCTGCAGTAAATATGCTGAATAACATGATGAAAGTAATTTCTCAAGTTAAAATGTTCATCTTGCTTTTTATTTCAGATTGTATCATTTTATAATTTTATTTAAATTTACAGAACAGAAATATGTAGTCATAGTTCTGATAGTAGAAGTAACGGTTGATGACGTCATCATACTTCAAATATTTACGACTGTTGCTGGATCCGGTAACTTTAAAAAAAAAACAGATTCTGCGCCGTGTTCGGTACAATTATTAGACACCAACGATATTTACTGCAGGGTAGAAATTGGTAAAGAATGGGATATATATATATATATATATATATATATATATATATATATATATATATATATATATATATATATATATATATATATATATGTGTGTGTGTGTGTGTGTGTGTGTGTGTGTGTGTGTGTGTGTGTGTGAGAAATGCCGATCATTTTGCCAGTTTAGTTGCTGCAACATCAACCTCGTATCAGTTAAGTTTATGTTTTATTCAGTATCGTCAATCATAGTTCCTCCTTTACTCTAAACAATGTGTTACGTGCTTAGGCTCGAATAAACAGTAACATAGAAAGAGTGAAAATAACAAGCTTGTAAAAACTTAATAAACAATTTATTGAGCACAAATATTCTCCAGAAAAGAAAAATAAACTTAAGGTTTTAAGAATCAATTCCAAAATTAATCCAAAAATAATTCAAAATATAATCCACTAGTGAAATTGCACAAGTCCTGGTAAGAAAATGTCCAAATAATTCCAAGCTCGAATCCCATCGAAGTATCCAAGATGGAAAACGATGTCAAGTGATGAAGTCAGTGCTTAGTAAATAAAATTCTATGAGCACAATTCTTTTCCAGATAAATAACAAAATAATTCCTCTTGAATCCAAACGAATTGAAATAATTTCCAATACAAGGTAATTTAAAATAACTTAAAACGACACAACTTAATATTCTAACAGCCCAAATTCTACTAAATAGTTCGCTCCAAACATAATTTATATACCTGTTTTTACGTAAACAAGGAAGGGGTCACATGATCTTCTAGAATCTTTAGAACAAATTTACATTCAAAAATCTCGTACACACCGTATGACCCAGATGAGAATCAGTTATTGTTACTCTCAAGAACTAAAAATAGAAAGATGTTTATAACAAAGCTCCATAATGTCCTTGGAATCAACCAATCATTTTAAAAGCTTGTTTACAACTCTGAAGCCAGGTCAGAAATGAGGTCATCATCTGGTGTTTATTTGTAAAGTGCAGTTCATCCCATTTTTAAAAACAATACCTCCCAATGAATGATTCTTAAACTTAAAATGTCAAACTTTAATCTGACAAACAAACAATAAAAATAAATATAAATGTCTTATATCAAATATACGTAACAAATGAATAAACTGATTACAAGTCTTAATTAAGGTACACATTATCTTTGTTCCCTTGTAAGCTATTTATTTAACAAATATACACACATACAAAGACTGTACGTCTGAATGCGTCTGTCCGTGTGCACGATTCTCTCTCTCTCTCTCTCTCTCTCTCTCTCTCTCTCTGACACATTTATTACAGAAGAAGAACAAGTTCTTTTGGAATGAAAAATGTTAGGAGGCTTTTGACAAGTTAAAAGCCATACTGGAAACAGCACCAGTTCTTGCAGCTCCAAATTTCAGTTAGTCTTTCAAAATTATCTGTCGATGCAAGTGACGTTGGTGTTGGAGCAGTTTTAATTCAAGAAGACAAAAATGGTATTGAACATTCAGTGTGCTATTTTTCAAAGAAATGAAATAAGCACCAGAGAAATTATTCAACTATCGAGAAGGAATGATCGGCATTGATTTTGGCTTTACAACATTTTGAAGTTTATCTTAGTTCAGCTCCTTCTTTGATTATAGTTTTTAGTGACCACAACCCCTTACTTTCATCGGCAAGATGAAAAATAAAAATCAAAGATTACTAAGGTAGAGTTTGTTATTGCAGGAGTATAATCTTGACATCCGGCACACACACACACACATACATACACACACACACACATATATATATATATACTTTTCATACGTCACATATTAGAATATGTTTCCGAAGTTTTGACTATTCTTAACTGAAGATACGGGCAGAGGAGAAACATTAAAATTGAAGCTGCATCGATTAATTGCTTCTGACACCCAAATTCACTAATGAGGCACAAATCAATGTTGCTGACACGTTAACACTAAAAGTAACAAAGGAAAATGTTTTCAGATGGTCAGACGTAGGGCTCTTGCATCGTGCCCTTAAAAATATAGGTATTCTGAAATTTGACGTTTTAAACTTGAGACGTAAGATAAAGACAAAAAATACGAAGTTTGAGCTACTAAGTAAAATACTATGACTGTTGCCAGAACTTAAGGAATGAAGTCCAAGTAAAAGAGCCGATGCAGAGGTTTACAAATTTATATCTGACCCCAAGAAGACGGAATCATGTCAGACGAAAACTCCTTGTATGCAATGCAGTTTAGTCTGAAACAAAGGCGTTAAAGCAGTCAGGTTCTCTAAAATGACGCCGTGTTCTATATCAGATTATTTATGGGTTGAATATTCAAAATGTCTGATGTCGAAATGGAATTAATTAACAATGCATTTAATTCATGTTAGTGAAATACACACGTTACCTAAAAATATTGTTTTCTATATGTGAGACTGTATATAAGTTCAGGCCACTTTAATTGCACACAAAAATGTACATTTGTTTGAACTTTAAAATATATCTGTGTTTTACACTAAAACACATACGTTAACATTCTACATTACAAAACAGTTTAAAAATACGTTATTTTTCTTTTTAAATTTCGTGAAAGCACTTAATTAAGTATAAAAATGTTATTTATTTCATCTTCTTATAAAATATAAAATAAGTCATAATGATAATATCAGAATTGATCATGTGAATGTTCAGCTGTCACATACAGGAGATATAAGTACAATGAAGAATGTACCTGTTTAATATGGTTAATCAAACATATTTGTAATAATTATATGCCATATTTTGATGATCAAAAGGGAACCAAGAAAACTGAGTGAAAACGATTACAGATTTAATGAACAATCTCTTGTTGTGGGTATCTGAAACATACGTTATATGTTTGGAGTGACTAAAAAGGCATACACATTGTAAACTTTCGTGCTAATAGTATTAATCAGAAACTGTTATGATAAGAATGGTATTAATTTGACAACTTAAATGTTTTTGGTGTTTTGAATATTCATTATTAAGAAATTTTGGTAAAGATACATCTTTCGTTGTGCACATTTTTGTCTTTTTCGTAACTTATAACAGCAAAATGCAATAATGTTCTGAATTAAATTTATGTCAGATTATCGCAAAATACCTATTTATGCAATTTTCAACCATTTTCCCCTGTATAATTTTAGTTGTAACAACTACGTTCAAATACGAGAAGATCTCTTGTAACGTATGTATTTTGCTTGTGAATAAAATTTTTGAGACCAAGTCGGCAAGTGCCTAACAAAATAGACCTTCTTCCACGCATCTCATTATTGTCTACGTAACTCCCAAAGCACCACGTCCATCTCTATTATACTACTTTTCTCCACAGTAATATTTGGCTTTAGGACGGTTTTTCCTAAAGATATCAGAAAGCTCCTAAACCATTATAACTTCGGAAAACATTTATCTTGTTCACCAAATGTTTCAAATTTTATTCTAAAACATATTATATAAGAACTGTCAAAATATATGTTAAAAACAAATACTTGTTAAAACTGTTGTCAGTTGTATTTTAAAATTGGGCCGAATTGT
This sequence comes from Unio pictorum, assembly GCA_030141615.1. Classification (NCBI taxonomy): domain Eukaryota; kingdom Metazoa; phylum Mollusca; class Bivalvia; order Unionida; family Unionidae; genus Unio; species Unio pictorum. Next base: position 26,273,459 of record JARLTB010000220.1, on the reverse strand, counting down.
TTTTCGCATTGAGCCGAATTGTCTTATTTTCGGTCCAAGTTGGGCCGAATTGTCTTTGGGCCGAACAGTCCAATAGCCTTATAGAGAACGTAACGATCTAGTCCCCAATTATAGTATGCTAGAGAGGGTCCTATGTCAGAAGGAGTCATGCGGGTAATCTAAGGTATTTTTGTCACTCTGTATGATTTTGTTCCTTTAGATTAAAGTTTTTTTTCTTTTCTTCACATCAAACTCGCGTCGAGCACCTGTGGGGTTCACCGGCATTTTTTTGGGAGACGCTGCACTGTAAATAGAACAGCATGTAAACAGACCACATATTTCACTTCCGGATCATCACCAAGGCCTTATTACTCAATGTGCACTGTCGCCAAAATACATACAGACAACTACTCCCTGAGCTCATATTTTCAAGAATAAACTTTGACCCTTAAATCCCTACCAATAACGCATCAATATAACTCTTCTATCACCACCAAAATGAGAGAGGAAAAAATGTTATAAAAATAGACTAGAACTACCGTACGATCCCATATACATTTGGGTTAACTCCCCTCCCCCTCCTTGCGTACGTACTAAATAGACAGCCCCTAAATAAATGATAAGTCTTTAATTGCGGTGCATATAAACACCGGAATGCATGGAAACACCAGAATGCGTTAAAAACAATGAAACGCAATATCGTATATAATAATAATAATAATAATATTAATAATAATAATAATGAGGACTTTGTATAGCGCCTAATCTGTAGAAGCTCTCTGCGCTTTTCAACATCACAAAAGACCTATAACAAAAAGCACAATTAATGATATGATTAAATAAAACAACCTTGAAATTAGAAAACATAAAACATGCTGAAAAATGTAAGATATCAGCAACAACTACATTAAATACACAGTCAGTACAAAAGCTAGGTGTTACTCTGGACAATACTCTCACATTGCACCAACATGTCATGAAGATATGCAAGGCTGCATATCTTGAACTGAGATGCATCAGCTCCATTCGCAAATATCTTTTAGTTGATGCCACTAAAACACTTGTGTTCATTAGTACACTCAAGACTTCACTATTGTAATTCAATTCTGTCTGGTTTGTCTCAAAATCTACTCCAGAATCTTCAAAACACAGCTGTTCGGATTATCCTTAGAGTACCCAAACTGGCTATCCATTTGATCCAGAATCAAAGACAAAATTTGTTCTGTGTGCTACGTTTCACTGACAGAATCCAGTGCAACATACCTAGCTGGCCTCACCCATGTGTACACACCAGCAAGATACTTACACTCCTCTTCTGATAATCATATACTCATTATCCCCATTATAAACACAAAGTCATATAGACGTTCTTTTGCATACCAGGGCCCAGCAATGTGGAATGAATTGCCCATTGAAATTAGACCAGAGTGCCATTAAAACTCACCTTTTTTGACTGCAGGAACAAACTTAAAAACCTAATAAAAAATGTTACCAACCTTAAATATTTTCAGCATGTTTTTTTTGTTCTCTAATTTCATGGTGTGTTTTTTGTTGTTGTAGTCATATCATTACATATGTTGTAAAGTGCTTAGAGCATCTAAAGATTAGGTGCTATACAAAGTCCTCATTATATATTTTTTTTATTATGGAGTGGTAACCTTTGATAATAATTAGAGCTAACTCATTCTCCTCACAGAGCTAGAGAAAAAGCAATCCAACTCAGAACTTAGGACAAGTTCTTGAAAAATAAACTTTCATAAAAATTCAAACTGGAAAACCTAAAAGGTTCATTAGATTCTCTCCATAATTGCCAATTTAAATTCTTTTCTCTGCAAGGCTATCCCAACATGAGCCAGGCAAGAAGTCTGTCAATTGTGGGATAAAATACTCCAGATCTTTTGATCAGTTTAGGCTTCACCGGGACATTGCTATGAATGTTTCTAGTTAGATTGTTCAGCCTGGACTTGCTGGGAAGGGTGTGGTTCTAAACACTCTATTCATTTCTGTGATTTTCAGTATCTAAGCTATGTGTGTGTGTGTGTGTGTGTGTGTGTGTGTGTGTGTGTGTGTGTGTGTAATAAGTCAATGCTCAAAACCCACTCCTAAGTGACTGATCATGCATCTATCACCCAAGCTTCTAGGCTAGGGAGATAATGGTGGGCAGTTTGTGATGCCACCTGGTCACAAAATGGTCTATCAATGGATGACCCCAAAGTGCACAAATCTGATGAAAGACTGATCACTGGACCACTCAGTGTCAAGGGTCTGGTTTACTCTTGGTAGTGAATCACAATACATGGCACAGGTGATTTAGCCCCCCCCCCTCCCGACTTGTAGAAAGTACATGAACCTTACTACCGCTGAGCTGTCTTATACGATAAGAACTAGTTTTCTGTAGGTTTGATCCTTTCAGAAATGATAGGCGTTGACTATGGCCATAATTTCCAAAGGTCCATGGGTTGCTAGTTTGCAACATCTTAGACCAGCCAGTGTCATATGTGTGTCATTGAGAAAGGAACTTGGTTCCCATTTCATTGGTATGATACAGCCCAGGGGTCTGAAACTCAAATCACCCCAATGTCCACCTGAGAACTAATACAAAAGCCAGAGCTCAGCATCACTGAAACCTTTTCATGCAGCTTAAGCCACACGTTTAAAAAGGTAGCAAGTTGAAATGATGGAAACAAAAAGTAAACAATGTAAAAATTAAATTTTCATAAAAACTGGCTAGCTGTGTGGAAACCTTTACTTGCATTATTATTTTACAAATATTGGCTGTCACTGCAGGTTCCAGGAAAGTGTCATTGTGTGCTGCAGAAAACAATACCATGAGCCACATGAAGTCAGTTAATTTCTTATTTGTCTCAAGCTGAACAACCAAATTTAGCTGAAATGAAGTCATTCCTTTTCTCATCTGTATCAAACTGCATATCAAATTTGGTGAGATGTTATAATAATTGTGGAAGTATATGTGCAGAACATAAGTGGGATAAATCGATGAACAGAGGAAGTTATGTTATTGTAGGGTTTAATGCCATTTTTCAGCACAATATAGGCTATATATGGCAGCCAGTATTAATGGTGGAGGAAGAACCCGGAAAACCCCATAAAGAACCACTGACCCACGAGAAGCAACTGGCAAGCTTTCTCACATACCCACATTGGCAGAATCGGAGACTCGAACCCACGCAGAGATGAGATGGCAGTGATCTGTAACGGAGAGCGCTTTAGACCATTCAGCCCCCCCCCCCAACAGAGGGAAGAAAGAATGACAATGAGAAAAGCAAAATTAAATATGTTTTCTAAGAGAAGCAGGGAACAAATAAACTAAAAGTTACATACCTTATGACAGAAAATCTTTAATTGCATTTTTCTTTATTAAAGATACAAGAAAACATGAAATGTATGAACTGCACAAGACCGATTTTTGTTAGATACTGAGAATGCATATGTTTGTGTACATCTGACCAATTTCTGCTTGTTAGTGTCATGGAATGTAACAATTTTAAAATGTACACATAACTTACTTAAAAAAAATGTCATGATTGTCTATGATTCACACTTATCTTGTATTTTGACCTAAATATGTTCAAGCCATTAACTATATTAACTATTACAATATACCCAGTGGATATTTTTCAATTTATTGTATTGATCATAAATGGCATTGTAGTCGTGTACTTAATTTATACCTGTGATAACTCTTTTTCAATCCTCTGATTCAGTGTTTTTCTTTAGCTTTCCAAGAATAGGGGCACTTATAGTTCCCAGGGTTGATTTAAGGGAGCTCTTATAACTTTTAAAGGGCCCTGCCCATCATTTCATCATCTGATGCAAACTCAGTACATGCTTAATATGTCATCCGAATTACAAACTATTATGTTGACTTCCATTTAATTACTGTAATGATACTGGTATCATAGTGTTATTTCTCAATGAAACTAAATTATTGCTAAATTACAGCGGACATATCAGAGCAGAAATAAAATGTCACCTACATACAACTCAGTCACTTGTTTTCTTTGCCATAGTTGCACAATTGTACAGATGTGTGAAATCTTATCTTTCATTTTTGCCAAGTCAGCTTTTTCTGGGGGAATCAATAGCAAAACTATTGGTCCATTTACATAACATGGTACTCTAAAAATTCTTGAGGTAATCCTGTTTCAATGAGAAGCTAATTGTACTGCAAGAGTTGATAAAATGGAAGGTCATGATGACTTAGTTCAACTTGTAATAACTTTCACAACACAGATCCCAATCTTGCTAAAAAAAAAGATGTTTTTTTTTTTACATCGCATTACCAATGTTTATGTGCACTGTTTCAAACATTACCATGCTAAGAGCCGCTTGGGTACAGCCTAGAATAACACTGCAGAACTCTGTGTGGCATTTTCTGATTTCTTCTAAATCTAAGAGTATCATACATCAGCATGTAAGCAAATGACAGTGTACTGACAGCTCTAAACAAGAGTTTGAAGAGTATATTAAAACAGCATCAGACATACTTCGAAGCAAACCAGTTACTTTAAGCTACAACACAAAAATAACAGTAAATCAATAGTTAAAAAAAATAGAATGCAGTTTTGTGCAGAGCTCTCATGCAAAATTCTGACCAAATGAAAATATGAATTGTTTATTTCACGTACATGGTACAAGCCTAACAAAGGTTTGATCTTTGGATGAAATTATAATATGGACAAAATTGACCGTTTCTTACAAATATTATGAAATTAAGATGATAATGTAAACATAGAGCAATGCTGGCAAAAATGTGGCACTAATCACTATCTGCTTTCCTGTACCAAAACCTGGCACGAAAATCATCGCTGCATGTGATAAAAGCTGGCCCTGTTGGGGAATGTGCAATTTGACGCACAACACCATTGTGACCTATAAACAAAAAATAAAGAAAACAGTTATAAAAATAGCCATCATAAAAATTGTAAATCCCTTCCAAATTACCATCCTGTAACTACTGCAAATGTATAATCAATGTAACTGTGCAAATTTAACCTTCAATGACCTTGAACTTCACTTAATAGCTGCAGTCTCAGCAAGAAGCTGCCTTAATTACATGTAATTCAACAAGGAAGTTGATAAAAAAAATATGGATGCTGAAAACATGAGAAAAATGGACTTATTATGTACAACAAAAATGACAAGCAAAGCCAAAAAAAATAATGTTGGCTCAAGTGTCCTTGACCATGCTCAAGTGTAATCAGCATTTATATTGATGGGATAAGGTATAAATGCAGTTTGAGAGAACAAAACAAAAACCAAAACAAGCAGAGAAAACAATCTTATCTGCAGATGAATGGACATAATTAAGTGAGTGCTGTAAAAAAGATTGATTAAAAAAAATATTTTAGTGTCTCCATGTATTTAACCATTATCTCATGCAACTATTATACAAGTCACTTTGATATTTGTTTGTGCCCAAATGAGCTTGAGAAATGAACACACCATCTTAGTTTGTGTTTTTCTTTACAGTGATGAGCAGATCTTCGTACAATCCAATTGCACTTTGGATTCTAGTGCGCACCTCATCATTAAAAACATGGTCTAGGTAGGAGATGTTCATGATCCTTCAATAACATCTCATCTCTAAGGTATGGATTCTTTCCTTATTTCTTTTGTTAGGATCCATGTCTCACATGCATAGGGGAATAAAAACATTATGAGAGAGCGCATAAACTTGATTTTGTACCCAATCATAATGTTGCTGTCCTTTAGAACTGGCTTCAACATTGACAGTGCAGCTGTTGTCTGTACAATTCTGGAAGGAAACTCAGGTTTGTTACCTTCATCAGAAGTGATAGCACTAGAAGCTGTCACTGTGCCCAGCTTCTGTCCATTCACTCTTATTTCCATTTGGATACAACTCGGGTTGTTTGTCATTAGCTTGGTCTTTTCAGTGCAGATCTCCATTACACACCATGGTGAACCTTGGTTAAGATGGTTCACTAAGGTTTCTATCATTGGTTCTTGCAAAATTCAGCTTAACCCTTATCCAGGGCTTCATATTGATATGCCTGAAGATCCAATGGGGCTAAATTGTTTGAGAACATAAATGAAAATTACATACTTTTAAACTGTCTGGATTTAAATTTGTCTCATTATTCTACATTTAAATTTGAAAAACTACTGAAGGGGTGGGGTTGGAGTGACTGGCATGTCATCTGTTTCTGTCCATCCAGCATATACATCAGACTATTCTTTGGATGAAATGTTTGGTTTCAAAATCATTCAATGGTATTTCCATTTGCACATTCGCAGCTCTGAAAATCTGATATACTTATTAACTTTGAAAATGAATTGTCTTCATTACTATGATTAGCCCGTATTTACCGAATTGTCATCAAACAATGAATCATGCTAGATACCAGCCATTTTGGGTTTTATTATAAATGTGCATTCTGTAAAACTTCCTTTATGCAAAGTTCAAAGTATGACAAAATCTTGTTCTGGCCCAACCCATGTGCCAATCAAATTAAGTAAAACAACCATTCACGTCAAGCTGAAGAAGCAAAAAGTGTAAAATTTATGAAAAAAGATGTGTCATGTCTAGTGCTATAACAACTCGACTGATGTGACTTATGTTATGAAAAGCCAAATTCAAATTGTATAATGCACAGAGTACATTTCATTTGTGTGACTTAAGAAAATTTGCAGGAGTTCTCATGCACCACTAGCCACCAAGAACACAAATTACCACAAATTTTCCTTGATTCACGTGCCCTAGCAGCATCTATGTATCTTGTAATAATCCAGATTTTCTGATGCTAACAGCTCAACTTGATCAATAGTATTCTCACCCATCACATTGCTTGTTTCTCTTTACCAATTTTAAAAATAAAAGGCAGCATGGTTATAAACAAATGCACAAAACTTACTCATTTAATTCATTTATTTATAAGTTTTAACCTGAATGTTGCCAGGGTACTTTTGTTGATTGAGATCAAAACTGGCTAAATGATCCAATATCGTATGTCATAATGCTGGAATGTGTCCAAGAGGAATGTTAGTCTCTGAAAGTAACTGGGTCCACTGTTTCTCTTCGAAGAACCAGAGAGAAAAGTCGGCCAGTTGGGGGATTTAGGCACTCACATTCACAATGTCATAGGTATGGTGTTTCACCAATTGTAATCTGATGACACCCAAATATACAAGTCTAGCCACCCAACCGTTGATGATTCTACCATCCAAGGAGTAGAAAGGTGCATTTCTGATGTGAAATCATGATTGACATGTAACAAGCTGTAAGTAAATGATGATAAAACTGAGGTCATTCTGATCACAACATAAAGACTTTCTCATTCACATCCTTTACCTCAAACAAAAAATATCAGCAACACCAACAATATATATTAAAAATACGCTAAAATGCTTGCTACCCAGCCAGTTGAATCAAACAGCTATAGTTCTCTAATATTGCGACCAGTAGTACCAAACCATTTTGGCAACTGCTGATAGCATGACATGCTTAACAAGAAATCAGTTATTTTATTAAATATTTTAAAAAATTGAGAATTGGGAAATTCATGAATTTTTTTTGCTTGCAGCGTGAATCTGCGAATCACTAAAAATGTGAAATTCACGCCATAATCGTGAGGGTTGGCAGCTATGTACTATGTAGTACACATGCTGCATGTCACAGATGATCAACACTTTTTATATGCAAAATAAGAATAATGGTAGCTCTGAAGTTGTATTTATTGCATTTAGTTGACATTTCCAGTAAAACAACAAAAGAGAAAACAAAGCATAAATTAGTAATTCATTATGTTGCTAACTGACTAATATATTCTCTGTTACTAACTGAAAATAGTCAGTGTCAAATTTTGATGCTTTCTAAACATTGCTTTGAAGGTATGCATTTAACACATTTAGTTCACATTTCTACTTAAACGTCACAAGGAAGGAACACAAAGCAGCAATTAGCAATGCAGTATGTTAATAATTTGCTAAACCAATTCATTTACTAACAGAAAACTAATAAATGGTAAATGAAAACATGATATCAATGATAGCGTGGTGTAATGTTATCTTTAATAGACAAGTCTATAAAGGTTACAATCACTCAAATTTGGCAGACATTGCTAAAATAATGTACACACCCTGCAGAAGAATGATTGTTCCACACAAACAATCGAAAATGAAAGTTGGATGGTCCAATCTAAACACTAAAATGGCTTGGATTGTCAGATGTAAAATGTATGATGTTATCTGTAAAGAAGCAATTAAAAAAACTAGCAACAGGCGGTGGCTAGGGGAGTTAATGGGCAAGAGTTATTGCCCATTGTCTATATGAGATACACAAGACCATGATTTTCCTCTTTCAGTTGTGCAGGATTTTAAAGGTAAGAGACTGATATACCTTACATAATGTAACTGGGAAATGTATTTGAAGGATAAAGACAGAGATATGGATGCACATGCAAACAGAAAACAAAGTCACTGCTATGCTTTTCTCCTGACAAAGTGAACTTAATTTAAAAATTAAATACAGACGAGATGTAAATTGAAAACATTGTGAAATTCAATAGCCAAGAAAAAAAGAAGGTTTAAAGTACTTCTGCCATTTGAAAGAAAGTGTTTTGTCAGTCAGTTCTAAAACTTACCAAGAGAGAGTAATCGTTGCCTCTCCGCATTCCTAGAATCCCAGCAGCAAAGGCTTAGTGTCTTTTCATCTGGGAATAAGACTGAAAGAAAGCACAAAATAACAAAGTAAGAAGAAATTTGTCATATGCCATGGGTGACAATGCCAGTTTTATGCAACTGACTGGCAGGCTTAAAAGTCGAATCATAATTCACTTAAATTTTGCCAGAAAATAGAAAAAACTGAAAATGGCTTAGGTCTTGTACAAGCTAAGTCTCAGCAAATTTACTATCAATTCCCTGAAAAGTTAGTGTGAAACAAAGTATCTGCACTGAACTGGATGTTACAGGACAGAATTTGATCATATTGTAATAACCCTTTACTCCCCAGCTACGCTTTTCTACGCCTTTACCTTTGCACCCCGTCTACGCATTTCTACGCCTTTACCTTTGCCCCCCATCTACGCTTTTCTACGCCTTACACAGTATCGACCAATAAATATGATAGATCTTCCATTTAAATGTTGATTCGCCGCGCAGTAACCAAACGCTCGTCAAAAAAATAAATAATCTTTACTAACATTTGATTTTAATTACGTACTTTGTAACATTATAACATATAAATCTAAATTTAACCGACCAAATTATACGTAGTGGGGTTTTCCACGGTCGCATCCAAAATGGAGACGTTTGCCGATTATATTACCTCAATTCGATGTAAATATTATGACCTTTCCAACACGTGTAAGTTATTCATAATCATAATATATTCAAATATGATGCTGAATTATACATTAGTTGTATAAATTCATTATGTCATCCGGATTTTAGATACAAAATCACATTCTTAAAATGCGCGGCAAATACGACAAGTCTTCTTCCATACATTGTAATGTTTAACGTAGCATTTAGGTGTTTAAAACATGAAATCTGCTGAAAGTGCCGGAATTTAAAATAAAATAACACAATTAAGAATGTCTGTGTTGTTCATTTCTTCCATTCATTTTAATATACAAAGTCTTAATCAAATCGTATAACAGACGATACCGGAAGTGAATTGTTTTTATTTACGAAGGAATTCCTTGATTTCGTCATGACAATGTCATCCTCGTCTGTTGATAACAGTGATTTGTCTGGAAGTGAAAACGATTTTTCTGGATTCAGTTCCGACGAAATACCAAATTTGTTTAACAATGATGCGTTTAATGACGCAGTATCTGAAATTATGTCATCAGACATCGACATTGAAATGTCATCAGACTCTAGTGACACTGATGATGATCAGCCAACTTGGTTTGCAGACGTGCAAGATATTGACAGAAGTCCATTTACTCAGCGGTTAGGACCATCACATTCTTTGCAGGAAACAGCATCAGAACTAAACTATTTTCAATTATATTTTCCAGTTGGACTTTTTGAAAAAATTGTTAGTGAAACAAATAAATTTGCAGCTGAACAAAATGTAGATCATGAAATTGTTGATGTTACCTGGACAGAGACCAGTGTGCCTGAAATGTCTGCCTTTCTTGACATGTTGATCTTAATGGGGATAATCAAAACTCCTGACTATAGTTTTTATTGGTCAAATGACAATTTTCTATCAAATGAAGGAATCAAAAATGTAATGCCACGCAGAAGATTTGAAAAACTCCTTCAATACCTTCACAAATTACATTATCACAAATTAACAACAATACTACAGAGGGGTTGACATATGTGACCAACTCAGGGCCAAATATCCAGTTGGACGATCATCAAAGAAATGGTGGCGATATATGTTTCATTTTATTATAAATATTTGTATAATAAATGGTTTTATAACTATGGTGGAAAGTCATCCTGAAAGTCAGGAAAGAAGAAAACGATTCAGACAGATTTTCGAATTAATTTGGCAAAGCAGCTCATAGGAAGCTTCAAGAGTAGGAAGGTTGCCATGCATCTAACATCTGTAGCCCCGTTGACACAGGCTAATATTGAGACACACAGACTGCTGGCACTTAAAAGGAAAAAATCCACCTGCAAATACTGTACCAAGAATGGAGAAAAGAGACGTAAAGAAACCAAAATTGGCTGTGTCATTTGCAATGTCCATCTCTGCTGCATAGAATGTCACAGTCTGTTTCATCAAAACATGATTGTAGAGGAGTAGACCAGCAAATTGATCTCTAAGCCATTTTTTTATTTTTACATAGCAGCTATGTCAAAATTTAAAAAAGGCTTAGATACCAACTTGCTGGTCTAGTAAAGGAGTAGCTGTAATGTGCTCTACAATTGTCGTTTTTTCATATTGTCATACTTGTTTATTTTGTTCCTAAAATATATACATAGCCATAGGCCTACTAGATTTACATATCCTTAAGTTTTTTAACCACATCGCTAATGACAAATAACAAGAACTCGTTATGAAATATTTTTAATAACCTTTAAAAAGCCCATGTTTGGAAAGCATGCCAAGTTAATTAATGACTTTGTACAATGTTTTTTTTTTAAAATAATTTTTATAATTCTGATTGAAAAATCTAGATTAGTCATGCATAAAAGTCAGAATAATTTCAAGCTACTAAGTTTTAATAACATCAAAACTTTGATAATTAATTTCATTGTTGCTCACAAGACAGTACCTGAGTTATTCATCGACGATGAAATGAATCATTCAAGTCCATCCTTGCATGAAATAAAGTCATATATCCAACTGAATCACACTACGGCCAAGAGTAAAATGGCGCCACGCAAGCCATGTGGGTGAATCTATTTTTAGAAACAGGGATTAACCATACACGTTTAAATGATGTTGAAAAGAAATTATTGATAATTATAAGTTATATTGATTACTATGTACTGGTACTTTACTTTTATTATTTTTATTCGTTCTGATTTTTGGGGGGGCTATGTATTGTTATTATCATTACAAAAAAGTGATATAAGAAAACAGCCATGACCTGGCCAACGTCGCATAGTGTAATATATTACGGACTATTATTTTTGTTAAATAGCTAAATATTTATTCACATAATGTTTATATCATATTTCTTAAGGATTTCAAATATTACTTCATTTATGTGGCAAATTAATTAAAATTATGGCCTGTCTAATGAACAAGCACTGACTAGATATCGCGATGTCCGCCATTATTATTTTTCTGCCTCTTGTCAGGTTCACTTGTGATTTTTATCTGATATTACAAAGAATATAACATGAATATGGCTGTGAAAATTTTCCGTTAAATATTTTACAAAATAATGTTACCAAATATGCTAATTAAGTACATATTAACATTTACATACTGATGTTTAAAGTTCCGAAGCACAGGTTGATGTGATTAAAACAAAGCAACTTGTGCATCGGTAGTAGTTTTTTTTTATCAAGATTTGATAACAAATAATAATTTACGGTAATGTGGCATTGATAACAAATAATAGCTTGCGGTGGAAATGACTAGGTTATTTTGAGGCTATTAGAGCAATGGGAGAATATAATTTTGTGAAGATGACGTTGCTTTTCAGTTTACGTGTTTTTTTTATGGGGAGCAAGGGTATGACGTCGTGAACGTCATTTGGGAGGCACAGGTATTATGGTTTGATTTTCATATGGGGAGTAAAGGGTTAAAAAAAAATCAAAATACACTTTTAATATTTTTTCGTGAAATCATATGGCAGAAAAGTTTTACATTTGATATTGTATACATACAATTATATTTTTTTGTCATATATATATGACAAAAGATATCATTAGATGGATACATTATTACAATGAAAAATCTTCTGACATATTCTTTCACAAAAAAAACTGAAAGTGGTATTATAATTTTTATACTTTGACCACTAATCTTATTTTGTCATGTCAAGTCCAGTCCAGATATTTTGTTTATTCTGTGTTTAAAGATGGCCATGTTGATTGCATAAGAAAATGAAGCACAGATGATGTCAATTAGAAAAACATACATATATTTATGTATTTAGAATTTTCTGCATTTCTCAACCAGAGCCACTTGTCAAAACAGAAGTGGCTAATTTGCATCTGCTTGCATATGTAGCCCTCCCCTGCATTTGTCTTTCAAAAACTTCAACATAAAACAATAATACTTACAATAATGATGTAGCCAGAAAAATTATAGTTTTATGATGGATTACACACACTTGATAATAAACGGAGAAGATCTACAAAACATACCATAGTCTTCTGTGTGATTGAAGACAGCCTGTGTTCTGTGGTCTTGCTGACCAGTGGCACCTGCTCCTGTGTAAACAATGAGGCATCTGTTGGTGGCTAGTTCCCACAACTTGACCAAGGAATCCTTCCCACTGGATAAAATGTACTGCAAAGCAGAATATCAAACATAATATAAATAAAAGCACAACATATTAAAAATGGATTTGGAGTGGAACCTAGGCCAGACAGATAACTAAAACAATGATCTCTCTGTGAAGTGACTGGACAAAAGATATGACACAGTTACACATATAATTTTTAAAATGGACCGTTAAAAAGGAAAATGACTCTAGTAAAACAATAAACAAAACATAAATTAAAAAAGGAACCCATTAAATAATCAAATCCTTCCAAAACAAAAAAACTATTTCGAAGTTTCAACTATCAAGCTCTTTCAAATTCCTTGTCTCTCTTGATCTTTTTGTCTCAATTTTACAAGGCTTGATAATTTTCTGTCACTTGTCCAGAATTTCTTAAAGAAGTTGAAGGAAAAATAGCGATTCTCCATATAGCTTTGTGGATCTAAATGTATAAAGTTACAAAATGGTCTATTTACATCAGCTGGGTTGACACATACCGGTCTTTACACAGCCAAAATGCCCCTAAAATAATGTCATATCACGTTGGGGTTTTATTTCCGATTCAGTTTAAACCATTTCTGTACAAACTAAGGTATCACATGGAAGATCTTTATAGATAAATAAAATAAAACTGAAATAAATGTGTTTTCAAGCAAGTAAATGGACCAGACAGTTTAAGTAATGATTAAGTCGAATTGCAATGTATAAAAAAAGGAACTAAAATGTATGAAGTATAACACAAAAAAGATTTTGAAAATGAGTAGACTGTGCTGTCATCAACTTGTCATTCCGAATTCCTTTTTGACCTCACTTCTTGTCAAATATTTGGACTTGCATCACATAATCCAAAAGCATCATAATTCAATTTGATAAAAAGAAATTTATTTTAAGTTCTTTGAAAAGTACTAAAATTGTATTTTGATAAATAGCTGTACTATAGTTGGATGTTGGAAGATGAGTTCCCATCTTTCTCAAAATCTTTTGCCCCTTATCTCAGAAAAACCTCCAGATGGCAGTTTGCATCAGAGACTGCCTACCTGTGTTGACTGCTAGTTCTTTTCTTTAAGTCTAAGCCAGATCAAACTTGGTGCTTTTTCTGTGATCTTCCTTTTATTTCTAGTGCACTAAGAAAACTGTGCAGGAAATCTACTACTACTGAGACTAGCCATCTTTTTGCTATCCACCAGTATCTATTAATTATCCATCTATTAATTATCCATCTATTAATTATTCATCTATTAATTATCCATCCATCTATTAATTATCCATCTATTAATTATTCATCTATTAATTATCCATCTTCATTTCATATGCCTAAAAGAACTATTTTTTCAAAAAACTATGGAGGGGTTCTGAGTGGCCGAGTGGTCTAAAGTGCTCTCCATTTCAGACTACTGCCATCTCACCTCTGTCTGCATGAGTTCGAATCTCGGATTTGGTCAACGTGGGTATAGTAGCTTTTAGTGGGTCGGTTGTTCTTTCCTGGGTTCTTCCTCCACCAATAATACTGTCGCAGCCATGTATAGCCTATCTTGTGCTGAAAAATGGTGTTAAACCCTACTACTACAACAACAACAAAAATATGGCATGCAATTAAAACATTGGAGAAAATAAAATAATGTGATGAATTCGTGAAGACCAGAAGAGAAGCAAATGATTTCACAAACGAGAGGGAAATAATCAACCGAGTTTTTTAAAGACAACTGTAATTCACGGATGGCAACACTTAGGTGCAAAATAACCAAGACTGAACTATATCCAGGTCTACTGTATATTGTATGACAATATCTTGAAATAAAAATTATTATTTGAAAACATATTCACTTGAGTGTACGTGACAATCTTTTTGCCAGCACAGTTTACAAAAGTATCATTAATATTTATCCGCAGACATCAGTACTCCTTTGTATTAATTATGTTTACAGATGCCAAGCACACAGAAGACCTGGTGGTGAAAAAACACAACTGGCAGCAAGCAGGAAACTTCCTCTTTGAACTTACTGGCAGGACATCAAAGACAAACATTATTATTATTACAAAGCAAGCTGACCTCGAAAGGGGACTATGAATTCTTTTATGTGTGACATTTGTTGATTTTTTATTTTTTAATATAAAAAAGTTGGTCAAGATATGGAAACTTTGTTTTCTGTTCACCAGTATTCTATGGAAATTTTACAAATAAACTGGAACAATGGAACAAGTTTTGAAGTGACATAATGCAGTGAGTGTTACGTGTGCGAACAGTGATGACCCAGCATTGCAAAGACGGTTTGGAGAAAATAAAATCATGTGTTGAATTTGTGATGGTCAGAAAAGAAACAGATCATATTGCCGACAATATGACCATTAACATGGATGAAACTCTAGTGTACTTTGATGAACTGGCGATAAGATGGGGGTCAAAAGTCTGAGAATTAGCAAGATAAGTGCAGATTTGAACCAATATGAACTTTAGTCCTTGCAGTTTCCATTTCAGGTGATGTGTTGCCTCTAACAATTTTTCACGGTATGAGAAAGCTAAAAGATATTCATGTACCGAAAGAATGGATCATAGGTGTGCAGGAGAAGGGCTTTGTTGATGAGATAACGCTGCAGTGGATTAAAGAGTTTTATCAAGTACACAGTTTTTTGTATTTTAAAATAAAATTTTGGAATGTTGTAGGGTTTAATGCAATTTATCAGCACATGACATGGCGACCAATATTAATGGTGGCAGAAGAACATGGGAAAACACCTGGAAAGAACCACCAACCTATGGCTAGCTACTGGCAAGCTTTCTCACATACCCACATTGGCCGAATCTGAGACTTGAATCCACGTAGACAGAGGTGAGACAGCAGTGATTCGTAATAGAGAGTGCTTTTAGACCACTCAGCCACTATGCATTTCCCGACATGTCATTTTTTGATGATTTAAAAGGTGTCCCCTAGCTACATCTTACAACTCAAATAAAACAATGTGTCCAAAAACATACAGTGAACCAAAAAAATGACTTTTAAAATTAATGTATGGTGTCCCAATAATTACGATGTCCAAACATATACAGTAAATATGGTATAATGTCTGGTCATGAACAACTTTTCAACATCAAAGGTCTTGAAATCCATCACTGAACGAAAAGAACGCAAAACGTGTTTTTTTTTTCTCACAATATTGTGTCACAATAACAGTTAAAACTGAAATCAAGTATAAAAAAAAGTTATTAAAGAGTATGGTTATCTCCATTTACTGCCAAATATACAGCACAATGGCAGTGATATTATCCAGTCAAGGGGAAGTAGCCCACAGTGAAAAATAAATGCATTACCTTGGAATTTCTTGAAAACACCACTGAGCACACTTCTACACCATCATGTGCAGACTTGAAACTGTTGACACACAGGCTGGATACTGCATCCCATATCTTAATGTCACCGTCTTCTGAGGCTGTGACATACATGTTGGCATTGGGGCTGAATTTCACCTGCAGAAACAGAATTGTTTGTCTAAATAAGTAGTTGACCAGAAACAATGCATGCAAACCAAAATATGCAGTACTTAATTAACACAAATTAGAATTTACAAGAGTCTCACTAAGGGCTATTCCATTTAAACATACCACTACCCCACGGACAGCAAAATAAAAAACTTTGATGCATGGTCATCAATAAACAACCACTTCAGTGCCATGTCATATCAAAATAAAAAATGTTTGTATCAATGGTGCCTATTTTATTTTAATAATATGTTTCTATAATGCCACCATTGTGTTTGTTGTCTCTTCTGCCCCTCCCCTTCCCCCGTTAATTACTTGTCATAATTCGCAGGATTTCAGGGAAAAGAAAAACTAAATCAGCAATTTCGATGGATTGTAATGGAAATATGGAAACAATGGGAACGTGGATATCCGGAAGTTGTCTGAACTATTTGAACGACAAGTACGTGCTGCCGAAAAAATACAACCTTGAAATAAACCGGATTGTGCACTTTCTCATGCGACCTTTCAAGTTAAACTGCTTGTAACTTAATAATTTTAGTATCTATGTTTTGCTCAGGCATTCGACTTTGTGTGCATACTAAAACTTTGACGTACTGTTTTACATTTATGGAATGCCAGGCCATTTTTCACATGCTATACCTCAACAAGGCTATGATCGCACCTACTTAATATGCAAGTGCACCGCACAGAATGGAATGCTGTCTTCTCATTGGTTGACTGAAAATGAGGTACTAAACCTAGATAGAAACCAATTTTCAGTTGACTACAACGGGGACAGTATTCCATTTTTTGCGTGGCACTAGCATATTAAATGGGCGTGATCATGGTCATGTCGAGCGAAAGCGTGGGAAAATGGTCTGGCATTCCGTAAATTGATAAATATTACGTAAACGTTTTAGTAGGAGTATGAAGTCAAATGCCTGAGCGAAGCATCGGTACCAAATTTATTACACCAAGTGCAGTTTAGCTTAAAGTATCAGTGTTGATTCTTCAATAGTTTGCATGAGAAGGCAGAGAAGTGTCCTCCCTTGTAGTATTTTATAGTGCATGTACGACTGATAATTAAAATGTAAGCAACTATGCGCGCCCCTGTGATTCTTCGTTAAATGTATGCGATTCGGTCATACCAGCCGTAACTAATTGACTATCTCTGTATCAACTAGGGAATATTGGCGATGTGATCCGAATGGTTGCATTAAGTGACTTATGGAAGTTATGCTTTTCATACATTTTTCACAAATGAGTTTATTAATATTTACGACTGTGTGCCCATTTTTCTGTTGACTGGTATTGTCTACCGACTCCCAATATTTTGTGTTTAGTCACTTTATTAAAAGCCTCGACTTGTACATATTTAAAATTTATGTCCATTAGTACAAAATGAAAATACATCATGTGGATATAATAGTACTATAATACCCTTTACTCGTACCTCAACCGCAACAAATCAAGTTGAGGCTACAACATCATAGCTAGTGGATATAAATTAAATATTGCTGTTTCTGTATATGCAGTTTTATTTGCCCAATCTTTCATATTGACCAGATGGATATATTCCAATGGGAGTTTACATTCTAGTAAAAAAAAAAAAGATTATGATGCCTAAAGTCACTCCTAGATGTAAACAGCCCTTGGGAATTATATCCTATAATTTGAAATGAATATTGATTAAAATCTGCATATTTTGAAAATTGTCAAAAAATTAATGAGTTTTGAAATTGTATCTACAAATCCACTGGCTTAAGTATTGGTGCTGGACACTACTCCAACTCCACCCACCTGATGTTTTGTATGTATGTATATATTCAAACATTTTTTGAAAAACAAGAAAACAGATACTGATATGATATATATGCAAGGTTGTTTTCTTCTCAGGCAATTCTATGAAACAGTTTTCATGTGGCAAAAAGAAATTTCTTGAAAATGGTCTTTTTTCGTTGCTTTTCACAAGGTCAACATATTTTATAGAAAAGAAGAAGAAAAAACACCAGTTTCACAGTGACTTGTAAATAACTGCCAAATTTACAATAACTAATAATTTGACATCGAAACTTTAACTGAAAAGGAACATTTAATTTAGACACCATTTACTGTCAGAATTTCATTTTAGAGGAACTATTTAAAAACTCACACTTTTCTATGTAAGCCAGAAATGGTCTGGTTCCCAGCATGTTGTTCTTATCATATTACTCACTGTGGGTTTGCCATTGGCTGGCCAAATACAGTTTGGTACTCTCCATAAATAATGCACTGTTACTTAAATCTGCTGCGAGTTGTAAGATAAAAGACCAATTCCGGCCAGTTAATGTAAACATTCATAGAAAAGTCACAAGTTTTGAAATATTTCCTCTAAAACAATGATATCTCTGCATTCTCACTTATATGAAGACAGCAAAGTTTACATATGAAATGATAAATTATTGAAAATTGGACAAATTATTCACAAATCACTGTGAAAATAAAAGTTTTTATGGTTCTACAAATGTCGACCTTGTGAAAAACTACCATATTTCAAAATATTACTCTTTGTCATGGGAAAACTGTTTTGTGGAATTGCTTTTGGTTTCTGAACTACATGCATCTGCTCATCCAATGAGTTTTGTGTATTTGAAAATTGCAGAAATTTCACAGGTGTAATATTTGACTAATTAAGACAAGATACAACAATAATGCATGGGAAAGACAACAACAGTGTATATATATATATATATATATATATATATATATATATATATATATATATATATAAATAAAGTATGGTAATGTTTTTGTTTTGTGATGCTTGTTTGAACATATAAACATGTAAAACTTCAAATGGGTTGGCAGAGTATCCAATGATACTGGGTGTAAAAGGTGTAATATGAGATGTTGTTCCATGTTTATAGAAAATAAAAGTAATTCAGGCATCTTGTGGTTTTAATATTTCTTTAATCCCTTCATATAAAATACATATTACCTTGTCTAACTTGAAAATAATTTGTTAAACTTACTTCTATGGCCCTGCTATCAAATATCATATATAATTTCTGGATGCTATTATTGAGGTGATTATAAACAGATTGATCATGTAAATATTGGGATTTTAATCCAAATAAACTGTCAAGTCAATGTTTCATCTTTAAACTTGAAAACCATAAAATGAAAACCACAAAAACTCATTTAATTATTACTATTCACAAAATGTTTTTTATTTATCATATTATCTTTAATTATAAATATTAATCAGAGCCATTATATTTTATTTCTGACTATTAAGTTTAATACTTATATTCAAGTTACACATAATAAAAATTAATCAATATATAATTCACTTCTGTTAAAGTAATTTGTATGCACGGTAATGAATTTAAAAAATTTGCTTCTATGCATGGGCATGGGTGTCCAAAATTCACTGCTATGACTGGTGATGATAGAGAAAAATCACGTCTATGGGTGGTCACCCATTTCTGAATGTGCCTTCCCCCACCTAGGGGTATGTTTATCACGTCTATGGGTGGTCACCCATTTCTGAATGTGCCTTCCCCCACCTAGGGGTATGTTTATCACGTCTATGGGTGGTCACCCATTTCTGAATGTGCCTTCCCACACCTAGGCGTATGTTTAAATGGAATAGCCCTAACAGAAAACATGCATTTCGAGTTTTATGCTTAAAAAAAGTATCATTAAACTGGACAGAAAATAAACGTTTTTTTCTATACTCATTTTTTCTGATTCTATTGAAAAGTCACATGACCAAATTTTTTTTTTTGAGGAGAGACCTTAATTTATACAATAATAATATGATGTAGGACATGCATGCACTCTGTGTAATTACTTAAATAATATTCGTGTATCTGCTAGAATTTGTTGTAAATTTAAATAATTAAAATATATTTTCTGGCTCAAGCCCAGTAGATGCTTAAGATAATTTGGAGAAATTCTAAGAGTCTTACTGAGCAAGATGTTTAATACTGTTTCCAATAAACAAAACGAAATTCTCACACAACATTTATATGCAAAAATAAGTCAGAAAGGAAACTGGAAAAAAGACATGTCTTTTGGACCTAACATAATATTATATCACAATATTTTCAATATTTCAAATTTTTTAATTATATTTTATGATTTTCAATAAATCTTCATACAGTTAATTCACACTTCCTTTTCCTTTGAGTTGCGTACAAAAAAAAGGTGGTAATTTCAAAGTATTCATTAAAATTACATGATGTTAAAATATTATGAATGTCAGAATATCATTTAACTATGTGGTATAAATTCCAAATTTGCCCATCAGTTAACATAATTATCCTTTCAAAATCTTACAGCAAGACAGCAGTAACTCAACTGTTAAAACATCAGACTTTTAATTCAAAGGTCATGCATCTTGATATCCACAATTGCCAGCTTGAGTTGCATGTGTTAGTGTATCCCCAGTAAAGGCACAAAGCTCCCATTTATATCACATGACATGGCCAAATATGTGTTAAAATTGCAAATTAATAATCCCAGCCGGCTAAAAGCAAGGTGTTTCAATCATTTCTTAAAAAAATTCATGCACGATTTGAAGATAAGATAGAGAAAGATTCTTGTGTACTGTATTTCTGAGAAATTAAAAAATACCATTTTAATTCGTAAAGTGGTAAGAGCTAAAAAAATCTCTGAATGAAGAGTTTTACACAAGCATGGACATCTTGCTCATCTGTATATGTTACTGGATATACATACACTTGTAATTGGTTTCTTGTGTTGATGATTTGGATTCCGACCAACAAAGCACTGGAAGGTGTTGACATCATAAAGACGTACTGTAAAAATAACGTGTAATAATGTGTCTGATTTACCGTCTGATCAAATATTGATAATATGACCGTTATACTTAAAATTACCCTATTTGAGTAAATTAGTGAAATGAAATTTAGTTGAGAATGAAATTGATATACATAAAACAAAAGTAAAAAAAAAAGACCTTAACATTTAGGTCAGGGGTAGGCAACATATGTCACACATGCAACAGAGTGACATGTCAAGAGGTTTTGTGTGACATGTCAAAGGGCAGCCAAAAATCGTGATTTTAACAGTGTTCACTGTTGCTTTCTTACTGGTGGCATGTGCTTATTCATTTTACAATTAATCCGGATAAAAGTGGCACACTATGTAATACAGGTTGCCGACTTCTGATTAAGGTTAGTCAAGGGTGTAGATGGTCACAAAAATGCACCAAATAAAAATTAAAGTAATGAATTTGAACATTTAGGTTAATCTGGGATATTCTTGCTAGTCTGTAGTGATGGGAATCTGTGGGAAATTCATAATCGATAATCGGTTCCCCTTAACCAACTGATCATCGATTATAATCAGTTACTAAGAGCAAATTTTAATATTTGTTAAACAGTTATATCTTTGATCAAGAGTTCAGTATGTTTATAAATCTACAGGAGTAATCTCTTTAATCACATGTATACTTTAACCTCACAATAATATTACATTGTGTGTTACTTTTGTTCTACAACTTTGTTAAATGAACGCAACTTTTTATGGCTAATCAGTCATATGTAACTGAAATACTGCTACAATCCCCGAAATTATTTCGTTCACATGTGATGCGTCTA
Organism: Unio pictorum; assembly: GCA_030141615.1. NCBI lineage: Eukaryota > Metazoa > Mollusca > Bivalvia > Unionida > Unionidae > Unio > Unio pictorum. The sequence goes on along the minus strand of JARLTB010000220.1, from coordinate 26,251,524 downwards.
TAATATAAAGTATAGAAGTATATAAATACTACAAAAGATGTTGCAATTTAACAAATTGATCACGTAATAATGACTATATGTTCCTAATTATGAATTATAAGGTTTCATATTTGTAGTTGTGAAGGGAATTAATAAATTTCAGTTCAACTTTAGTGGCTGGGAGTTTACTAACCTTTGTGCTTTGCATACACCTAAAAAGTAATCTCCCTTTACACACAATCAATTATGGAGTTCACAATCGATTATCTTATTGGTTTGCTCAAACAATTGATGATTGATTATAATCAATAATCAGAACAACACTTCTAGTTTGAACATCAGATCTGACAATACATCTTAAAAATGCTTATGTCATTACCATGAACCCACAGCATCATACATTTATTCATTGATCATAGTGGTAAAATTTCCAAATGAATTTATGGTTGCGCCTTAAATATTTAAAGTCAGCAGTTCACCTCCCCAAAATGTATTCACACAAGAACGTTGATTCTTCATTACAAAGTTCAAATCGTTTATTCTTTTGAGTGAACCTTTTCATAGAAACACTCAAAATATCATACTGTATATCAAGGACACTCACAAATTCCCTTATGAACCTGTCTGATGAGACTACTTAAGTTTCCACAATGCACTGGTAGAGGATCCTAAAATGGTCTTAAACAACATGTCTATAAAGAGCTCTAAAAAGGTACTTGCTGAAAATATCTATCAAGGACACTCAACAGAGCCACAATTAACCTGTCTACAGAGGACACTAGAGAGGCAACATAGCCGATATACTTTTCTAACAAGCAATTTGAATGCTGCTGAAAAATCAATCAAATTTTAGCTCTGGTCAACCAAGCATATCAAATCATACTCTGGTTTGGAAACTAAACTTCATGTTTGATATAGCACCTAGTTTTAAAGGACAGAAAAGTATTTTGCTTACAGAAATTGAACTTTCACCATTTTTGGGGGGTTTATCACTGCATAAATAGGTACAAATGCATAAGAAAAAAAAAACAACAAATATTAGTGTGCCACTAAAGAAAAGTGACATTAATTCATCTGGTAATTATTTATGTCATGTAATGTCTGGAAAAAAAACCATTTTAATTAAAAAGAAACATGAAACAATTTTGAGTTTCAAGAATGATCTATTTCAATACGTTTTAACATTTTGTATACACAAGATAAATGTAAGCAGTCTAAGGAAAAATTGTTCTCTCAGACATGTAGCATGACATCCCACCCAGTCACCTGACACCACGCTGACCAGTCCTAACACTAACCTCTTAATGCTGAGCACCAAGCAAGGTAGCTGTTAGCACCATTTTTGTAAGTCTTTGGTATGACTCGACCAGAGATCGAACCCACGACCTCCCGCTTCTGCAGCGGATGCTCTAACCACTAGGCCACTGGAGCGGTTTTAAGGTACTGTACAACAACCATTACAAAATTAAAACATACCGAAATATATCTTCATTTTAAATAATCACATTTGCTTTAGCCACCATTTATTGACTTTCAAATCCCTCCACATCATGCAGCGCATCTTCAAATTATTGTTTTAAAAGCATAGCTTAGCTATGGAGGTCTTTAAAATCAGCTGAATCTTCCACAATGTCTATGAAACTGTATTATTCACAATATAAATACATTTTTGTGCAAAATCTGACTTCTCTTGCCAGGAGTTTAATTTCTTCCTCTGGAGCGGTTAGATGGAAGATATATGGAGATAATTGAACCTAAAAGATTAGTTTTGGTAATTTGCATGACACATTTATTAATTAGAAAACAAAACAAAAACCACCAAAGGATGAAATAATATACAGGATAAAATGACAATCAAAGATACAGAAGAAATAAACTTTTGGTGTGAGGCACAAAATAAAAATCAATTTTGGTATATAGTTAATATTGATACTGAAAATAAAAACTTTTATTTTTTTTTAAATTATTAGCAATTCTGACATTATCAAGAAGCCATGATTTGACTATAACACTTGTAAAATGTTATACATATAAAGGGTAAATATGAATCAAGAAACATCATGAATAATAAATTTATATCAACAATAAATTAAAATTTCATAATGCATACTGATGAATAAAAATTTTGACCTTGAATAAAAGAACAAACTATATTTTTGAACAACATTACTGAAAAATGAAATGAAACATTTAATTAAACATTGAGCTACTATAACGGATTCTAATTATTGCCACATAATCAATTTCTTTAGAAATGTCTAATTAAATTCCTAGTTGGACAACCATGTTTTCAAACATTTTCACACTTCGTTAACTGTATAGATCAAACACAAACTGTAAGATTTCGTAAACATTGTAATCATGCAACTTTTTATAGGCATTTTTATTCTCTCACATTACATACGTATGTTTGTAAATTAGAAAGGACAATAGCAGCTAGCCACACAAATGTACTAAACGCAAAGAAGTATGAAACATCACGGTCTTTACAAGCCTTCAGGTATTTTATTATTACTCTCTTTGTGCAAGAATAAATTGTATAATATGTACTTTAGTTTTAATACCTATGGGAAAACATGCAAGGATTCAAATCTTAATACTTCCTACTTTCTAAACCATTATTCAATATCACTTCTCGAAGAGTTAAAAGGTTTCGTTTAAACTTACATGTTGGGTGTTCAGTACCAATCAGGATGTAATCCCCTGATGGATGAAAATTCAAACATCTGATTTCTGCTGCTTCCTGGAATATAAGTAGTAGCAGTAGAAACTTTTTATACATCAACACTTGTAATATACACAATATAAAACCAGACCTTCTTTTATGGACACCTCCATTCAACATTACCTATTATAAACAGTCAGTTTTTTAAAGGTTTTTAAACAAAATTCTTACTCAATTAGAGGTAATTTCTTCCACCTTCAAGAGGTGGTCACTAAAGACAGGTTTAACTGTATATTTATTATAACTTTATTTATGGTTTTCAATACAGTTCCTTGTACTTTTCAGTGATATGTAGGAGTTATTTTCAGTAATAAACACAGCATATCTGAATAATATTAGCTATATAATCTATTAATAATTTCTTGGAATAACTTGGAAAAACTAGACTTGGTAGGACTATACTGTGTTTCCTATGGGAAAAACAATTATGGTGGATTGCATCCATGTCAGACTGCAAAGGGTATTCCAGTTCTAATGCATGTGTAGGACTCTATATGTCTTGAAATATGTAATGGAAAGTGAAACCAATCAACAAGCAATTTATTTCTTTGCAATACAAAATGAAACTTTGAGAGACACAGTATTGTGTGTGTATGTGTGATTTGGATTTTGAATACAACCACATATAGTAATATAACAGTTCTATGTTTAAAGTTATATTAAAGTTGGCGTGAACATATCACTAGGAATACAGTCAGCCCTCTCCTTCCCCGCCCTGTACATACACGCACAGAAAGGAGAAACTAACTAAAAATAAGCAACTCAAACTGGAAAGATTTCAATCAAAACAAAGCTCATACAGTTTCTTTTCTGTAACACATTATCATATATCGCAACAAAAATTATTATTATTATTCATTCAACTATAATTTATATGTATGTTAAATTCAATACAAATTAAGTCTTGTTTCCAATTCTATTAATTCCGTTTTAGTGTTGAATATATATATACACACACACACACACACACACACACACACACACACACACACACACACACACACACACACACACACACACATAAAGGTTTGTGGATTATAGTATCATTGATATGCCTGCAAACATTAACTGCACTACCCTTTCAAAAAAGCAACTCTTTTTCTCCCCTTCCACTTTCTTTAGTGTTGGTAATTGGTAAAAAAATATATTATCAAATAAAATCATGTGTTATACATCTATAGATCAATAAAGGATTAAATGTCATACCATACCTGTATACTTTTGTATGCTTTCTTGACTGAAGGTTTGGAGTATTCAAAGAATCGTACGCTGTAGTCCTTGCTTCCTGAGGCCAGAATCTGATGGTGTGGGTGAAAATCTAGACAAGTGACTTCCTGATAAAATTAAGTACAAAAATTACTTTAAATTCGCAGGTTTTTTGTCTCTTTGTTTATAAAGTAATATTTTTTCTTCTTTAATCCAACATATCACCTTAATACACTATAAAATACGATACTTTTCTGAATACACTATATAAAATACGATACTTTTCTGAATAAATGGACCCTTTTTACCCTTCCATTTTATAAACAAGTGCCTACCCTTGACATTGATATAATCAAAACAAAAATTCTGCTACAAAAAAGATAGCCATAGAAAGACATTCAAAGCAAACTATGACATTTCAGCAGGTGTTTTGCCAGCTGGATCTTTGAAATGCAACAGAATACACAATACATGCATAATTTGGTAAGAGTGGAATGACATAAGCACAGTCTGTGTTAAATTCCCAAAGCCTAAATGATGTTTCTATTTTTGTTTTAATTGGACCATATCAACAATTAAGAACCCAAAAGTACCCAAATGCACATTCAAGTAACAAGATACTTTAGTTTTTGTGATTCTAGTGAAATGTATACACTTTAATAATATGCAGGTGTCATGTTTATTTAGTTATGTAATAGCACATGCCAGTTATATCTATTAGCAAAATGCAAGTAATTTGAGGTAAGAGCTATATGCTTTGCATTATAAGGATTGGACACATTATTCCCTTTTCTCTTCCAAGTGAGCAATTCCCGAGGTTTTGCAAAAAAAAAAAAACTGGATTGAATTGAGTCTGAATGACTAATATGATTCTTTAATCTCTTACCACTATTTCTCAGACCTGAAATAATATACCCTTGATTTTATAATTGTTTTAAAAAAAGCACACTAATCAAGACAAAAAATCCAATGACAATCTTATTAGATAAGCCACCAGATGATAATATTGTAAGTCCAACCATCTGTCTTCATTTGGTTGCTGATGTAAATTAATGATGTTAACAAAGTAAATATTATCTGAGGTTTTTAGGTGGGTGGATTATGAAAAGACAATTTTGAATTTTGGCAAATCAAACATGTGTGAAACATGCATAGAATGTATTTTTCTTCCTGAAAACAGTAACTGTAAACAAAATGTTTCTGTTTGATCTAAATAATCAATACTTACCCCACTATGATCATAAAGTGTTCTTATCACAGGGTGATTCTCCATTGTCTGTTGTGGTGTTTCCATAGCAATAATCTCTGCTGGTGTTGCACTTTTGGCCAGCATTCTTTCAACATCTAGGATCTAGGCATTTGATAAGACAAGAAGCCAATCAAAACAGCATATATTTTGCTAGGCTAGCTTTAGTAAAGGTCTGATAAATGCATTTTGTATCATATCCTGTTCTCAAAGACAGAAAAAACAAGTACTGCTTGGATAAAGATTTAAATGCAGAGCTTTAGATAAGTAGCATATATGCATAGTTTACAAAGACAATCCAACCCAATACACATAGAGAAATTAGTAAATGTATTCAAATTACATAAAACAATTTAATTTTTTTTTTTAATATAGTCCAACATTAGCAGCATATTGTTCCTGGCACAAGCACAGTCCATGTTGCATAAAAGTGTGTTTGATTACCATAAATCTATCCTGTCAATTCAAGTTCCAGATGGATTGTGCACATCTATAATGATAGTACTGGAGGATTGAGATCACTTTGCTCAAACTGAATCACATAATTAAATGCACCCTGTATTGGTCTTTGAAACTAAGCCATTTAGAACATTTCAAGTTGCATAATTCCTGACTGCAGTGTTCATAAAATGCTCTTAGACACTGAATTTCCAAACAAGATACCCATGTGGGTCTGATATTGCTCATACTGCGTACATAACTTAACAGTTTACCAATTGACTAACCAGGTTTATATAATATTGTAGGAACACAATCAAGGTATAGAAGCCCTGCATGAATGAGTGGTCTAAAGCACTCACCATTACAAACCATTGCCTTTTCACCTCTGTCTGTGTGGGTTTGAGTCTTGGGTTCGGTCAATGTGGGTATGTGAGAAAGCATGCCACCAGCTTCTTGTAAGTCGGTGGTTCTTTCCAGGATTTTCCCGGGTACTTCATCCACTATTTATACTGGCTGCCATGTATAAGCTAATGGTGGTGAAAAATGGTGTATAACCCTACAACAACAACAATCAAAGTACAATATCTCCCAAACTTTATTTCAAACAATTGGGCCTAATTTGCTATATCCTGATAAAAATGTGTTTTAAAAGAGAATGGCAAATGCACAGTCACTAGCTCATAAGCCAAAGTAAAATCTTGACGACATAAACTTATTTTCCATGCACAATATAAACTAGATTAAAATTAACGTCTTTCTATTGATCTGAAGTATCAACTCAAGCCAATCCGATTCAAGGTATCTCAGTAATATTTACAGATATCACTTATTAAAGAAACTGCCTATGACAATGAAAATGGAAGAAAACTTCAAATGGAATTGATCTTCAGGGTGGTAACAAGTTCAGCCAATCAGAAACAGTATCACCTCATTTATGCAAATTTGATCAAAATCTGATCAGAAATACTGATAGATTTTTTCATATGAAAGGTTGAATCAAATTAACAAACACAAAGATCACTCATATTCATACTAAACTTAGATCTTGTTCACATAATCTGGATTACCTTATTTCATCAAAATCTTATTAAAAATACAATCCCAGTACTGTAAAATAAATTTCTGTATCAGTTGCAAGAACACCTCATATATGTTTTAGTCATAATAAAAACCATTAAAATTTTGACATTATAAGCCTATTTAACAAGTTTGATTAGACTCAGATCATTAACACTTAAAGTGCTGCATTGTTTTGCAGTACAAGGTCCCTCAGTGCTAAATTGTTTCAGGGGATAAAAGAAGAAAACTGCAGAGTCTTTAAATTGCATGTATTTCATTAAATATACACAATTGATAGACATACCCTATGTGAAAAATGATGGTGCATGTCTAAACTTTAAGATTAGCATCAAGACACATGTGTAAGTTTAACATATTTGCATGTACAGGTGTAAATACAGGTAAAATGACAAGTTACAATTGTATTTCATCAGTATTTTTGGGTTTTTTTCATAGAAAAGTTCAAATATATCTAAGAAATGTCATATTCTTTAGTAGTCCAACCATGCACATGTTATGTCTGTCACAATGTTATATATAAAACGTGAAAATCACAGGTAAAGGAAGTGTGACAGTTTTGCAAAAATCCCCTCCTTGAATGTCAGAGGTAAGTTTAAACCCCCCAGTCAGTAATTAATGTTCATGAAAAACTTTCACGTTATTTATTCTAATATCAAACTGAGGTCCATATCTGGTGATTAAACCTCAGCAAAGGCTTTATTTTTGTTCAATCATTGGGCCAATTTTGTGTAAAGAGTCACCATAATTGTTCTCATTGTCTGACAGGTGTAAATTGCTTGGAATAGCTTGAAATCTATCCCATACTTATTTTTTGCTGAAGTATGCGGTTGATATCACATAATCAGTAGCCCATTATCTATGTGTGTGCGTGCATGTAGATCTTGCTTATTAATGAAATTGTCCAAGAGTTAAGAATATATTGCAATCTTGGTAAAAATCAGATCACAAGTATGGTTTTAGAGTGGTAATTAGCTCAGCTAATTCAAACCAAGATATGGTCATTTGTGAGCGTGATCTTGCTTTAAGATTTTGACATAAGCATAAATTCCAAATCTGATAAAAATCTATCACAAATATGGCCTCCTGAGTGGAAACAAGCTCAGCCAATAAAACAGAAATATCACCTATTCAGTATGCAAGGATCACACTCTTTATTGAACTTCTAAAAGATCTTAATAACCAAACCCCATGTTTAAAGGTTTATCAAAATCAAATCTGAATGAAGGCTTTAATGTACTTACAATGTTAGCCAATCAAATGCAAAATCCAATAATTAGCATGTGTGACTCTTGCTGGATCATAATGATAAAAGATATATATAGCTCCAGATACATGCATATCGTATAACTGCATATTCCGCCTTATTGCATAGCATTGTGCCGGTCCCAATTTGTTACCATTGTTTTCAAGGATATCAATTTTGGACAATTGCATATCGTCTATATGCATATTTTGCATTATTGCATACATTTTTCTGGTCCGAACATGCATTATTATGTGTTAAGTTGCTTTGGATAACTGCATTGTTCAAAACTGTTCCTTTCAAAATGAAAACAAACCGATTCTGAACATTGGCGGTCAAGGTTGATTAATGAGGTCTGTTAATATCAATATCACAGCAATTAGATCTCCGTTGGTCACCAGGAGGCGCTATTGGGGTTGTCAACGGGTACCTGGGTAATTGGGTACCCCGCCGTAGCGAAAAACCCGGGCATTGAAAATTAATGATGAGTACCCGTTCACAAAAATAAGTTGCTGACAGCACTATAAAATTATCATATATCATCAACAGCACACTGGTCTGAGTAGTCCGAGTTTCCTCTGACCCTTGCCACCCCATTTTTAATATTTGGACATTCATGTTGGGGTGTAGTATCAGAGCGCATTTCCTATAGAAAAGTTGGAATTCGCCAAAATCATCTGATGTCGGCATGGGGTAGCCGCTTACATGCCGGTGCAGCAAACTTGAACGATCTTTCATCGAGATATACCTGCATGAAATCGATCGGAATATGATTTATGTTCTCAAAAATCGTGAGCATAGCGTTTATTATGCCTTTAATCCGCTGACAGAACAGACGAAAGTACACCATTGCTGAAATTTGACTTGGATATGGCCATTTGCATTCTTAGTCATGTGACTACACAAATCTCACAACCTACTTGTCAATGACATCAGAGGTCATACAGTCACGTGATATAGACAAGAAACAAATTTCCAAAGTTGTTGTACATATAATTTGGACATATATAGTCCTCACTAAGCCATACAGATGCTATAAATAGAATTTGAGGGAAAGAAGAACAAGGTTTGCTATAAATAGAACATGATACTGGAAGGAAAGTGCAAGTCCAGGGACAAGCATACTCTTATATTGTAGTTATGTAAAGCAGTCTTTTCTAAAATATGGTTGTTGGGATTAATGGAATGTTAACTGAAACAAGATTTTTTTAAAGGCGGATATACCGAAAAAGCATAATCCATATATGTTTACGTGCAACGCGTAACTTAGTGTTGAAAAAAAATTGTTGGCCAAGGGTTGTACATGTCTTACACGTTCCAACGAGTACCCGGGTACCCGTTAAACGGCGTAACGAGTACCCGGGTCAGTTTTCTGTGGTTTCTGACAACCCTGGGTGCTATAGTAGATAACCATAAATCTTAAGACGGCATTAGCTCTGTTGATTCTCTGATTCTCTGTTGATCACCAGGAGGTGCGATAGTAGACAACCATAATAATTAACCCAGCGTGGTCGACGGCTTTAACACTCTAAAGCTTAACACAAACTCGCATCGCCCTCATTAGGAATTCAATCCAATCTGGTCATTAAATTCGATAGATTACGACTGGAGCACTGACCACAAGCCTGCTCCTCGATCTACTGACAAAACTGACCTCCATACAATACCAGAGCAAATCAAGTCATATTTAAAAGAACTAGGCCAAATGGGGGTTTGTTTAAAAGAAATAATGGGTATCAGTATGCATGCTGCACCAGATACATGCATAACATGAATGCTGGCTTAGTGCATACGCCGCCTAATTGCACATCATAGCATTGGTCCCGAGGCCATGCATATAAGCGGAGCTGACTGTAAAGCATATTCCAAGTGAGTCATAACAAATTTAGCCAATCAGATATTAAGATGACATCATTACTAAGCCTGACTCACACTCAGTACCATTAACATCCGAGATTCTGATGACATGGGCCCATATTCCAAGTCAAACTGAAATCTGATTAGAAATATGGACTCCAAATTGGTCAGAAGAAATTAAGGACGGATGGACAATGCATCATACATATAGGTCCACACCATAAACTCACCTGACCTTATGGCCAGGTGAGAATAAACTGCAATTTTGTTCTAAACAGGAACTAAAATGTCCAAATTTTAAAATAATTTTTAAGAGCTCTGTCACTTATGTAGACAATTAATCAAACATGAATAATAATCAGACAAAGTTTGCTGTATGAAGCCATCACTGGAGTCTAAGACAATCTTTTGGCCCAATGATACATACATTTCAATTTCAAGTACTTAACTTCACGGATGGAGGCAAGGGTCTTCTTGTTTCTACCAATGAGTGTGTTAGTTCAGTCTTTAATCTTGCGCTACAACAACCATTAAGTCTATGAAAATTGGTGACAACTGGAAAGTAGTTAATTTTATCAATAATCAGGATACAGCTAGTATGTAAGAAATATAAGATCAAGTCCCAAACATTTATGTTTAGTGTAATTACTGCTGAAACATAAAAACTATGGTGTTTGACCCTGTGAAGTGCTCTAGATGTTCAAAAATAAGTCCTGATATTGAGAGAGCTGCTGTCCCATAATGTGCCAGCAATCTGTACAGTTTGTTAGGAGTGATCAGTAGAAGAAGCATAGACCTTAATCTGATGGTGCATAATGTGCCAGCAGATTAGGACCTATGTTATTTGCAGTTTGACTTGAGTATATATGGTATCTAATTCTGTTATAGAGGGTAATTCGAAAGGAAAACAAAAATCAGTGCCTTGCCTTTATTGATGCATCATCTGATCCTGTGGCAATAAGCTGGCCTGCACAAAAAAAATTACACAAGCCATGTATGAGTGTTATTTTTTCTCAAGATAGATTTTTTAAAATAAAAAACAAGATTTTTTTTATTGTTATAGAAATAGGTTTTCACTAGCTGTCACGAAGGCAAATTATTAATGATACTTCTTTCATTAACAAAAACATCATTTAATTAATGATAATCCTGTCATTAACAAGAACAACATAATATGATTAATGCTAATCCATTCATTGGCTGCCACAATGTCAAATAATTAATGATAATCATTTTCATTGGCTATCACAACATCATATAATTATTGATAATCATATTTATTTAAGTGAATTCAATAAAATGCCTAAAATTTCAGACTGGACATAACAAAGCAGGTGAGTATGTCCCATGCATACAAACACAAGCTTACAAAAATTTACAAAGATACAGATGAAAGGCAATAATACTGTAATGTTATATCTCTCTGTACAGTTAAAGTACGAATAAAATTCCTTTCTCCATACCTGACTGGTGAAATGCTCCAGCCCTGCATGGTCCCTTGTGAGCCGTCACATAGCAAGTTTCATACAATGCAGCTTCTGGCGTTATTGTCTGAACTGGTACAAATATAAAATTCATTTAGGCCAATATGCAAAAACCAATTCCATTCAATGTGTTTTTAAAGATTAGTCACATAACAAAAGCTGAACTGCAAAATGTAAACATACATACATCATATCCAATCTTATTTTATCCACACTAAGGAGCTATAGTATCTCAGTAATTATTGAGCTGACCAAAGGGCTACCATAGCTGTGAAGTACAGTCCAACTGCAAACAACCTAGGCCCTGGTCCACCATAGCATATAGTGCATGCAGATCAGGGTCAACATTAACTTTTTTGTTTTACTGAATACTTCTAACAGCCTGAATAGGCCCTGATCTGTTTTACTGAATACTTCTAACAGCCTGAATAGGCCCTGATCTGTTTTACTGAATACTTCTAACAGACTGAATAGGCCCTGATCTGTTTTACTGAATACTTCTAACAGACTGAATAGGCCCTGATCTGTTTTACTGAATACTTCTAACAGACTGAATAGGCCCTGATCTGTTTTACTGAATACTTCTAACAGACTGAATAGGCCCTGATCTGTTTTACTGAATACTTCTAACAGCCTGAATAGGCCCTGATCTGTTTTACTGAATACTTCTAACGGACTGAATAGGCCCTGATCTGCCCATGCATCATGCAATGACAGATCTAGGTCACTGCAGTTTGCAGTTGGACTTGTCTTATAAGTGAGCACTCTGGATTTTGAATTTGATAAAATGTTACTAGTATTTTTGTTCTTATATCACTTTGTTAAAAGATTGAGTATAATAAATACTAAATGTATGTTCAACTTTTAACATTAACCTGTCAAATCCATTTCTCCTTTCAACTTTAAACATAAATACGCTGCTTCTCTTTAACCTGCTCCTACCAACCACATATACAAACAGAAATATAGACTCATGTTCACAGATGATTCACTATCTCTCTCTCAGTCATTCTCTCACATACACGACTGACTCAATGAACAGTAAAAAACACAAGTTAATTTAATGTAGAAATAATTCCCTTGTTTTTATCAACATAAATGTACATACACATAACATACATCAAAAATATGCAAGGGGTCATATTTATTGAACATTATTCTTTAGGTTTACCAAAAAAGCCATAACTCATTAATATTACCAAGTTTCATGAAAAACTGCTTTCTATTGTACTCCTAAACCTAAAGTTTCCTTCTACAAAATTCAAATGGGTTTTTCCCTAAAACAATGGTACTAGAACTAAGAAGTTAAGGAAACCAGTGAACTATTAGCTAAAGTTATATCAGTATGAGTATACACTTACCATCTGTTTCAAATTCTACATCGATTCCTGATCCAGGAGCTACTGGGTCTGGTTTTAGAGCTTTCTGACCTGTCTCCGCTGTAGTTAAAAACAATGAAACTGTTAGTAAGTACCCATGCAGTGAGTCTATAACTAGAGCATGATGAACAAGTTGTTGATGCTGAAGGGATTAATGAAATTTTCCAGCACAAGAAAGGCTGTACATGACAGCCAGTATAAATGGTGAAGGAAGAACCCCGGAAATCCCCAGAAAGAACCACCAACCCAGAAGAAGCTACTGGGAAGCTTTCTCACATACTCATATTAGTCAAGCCAGAGACTTAAACCCATGCAGACAGAGGTGATATGGCAGTGATCCGCAATAGTAAGCACTTTAGAACACTTGGCCAATGATGAACAAGTAATTATTTTCAAGCAAATGTGAATAAATCATGAAAAGTAAGTAGGTAACAATAACATACTTTTGGTTTGATACAATCTAAGATACACTCAGACTGCAACTTTCTCAAAAGCTGTAATCATACATATAGAATATTAAGAAGAATAAAACAAATCAAAACTAATAATTTGGACAAACACAATGTGTTTAGAAAAGAAGTCAAGTCTGGACAAAACAGAGCAACTTATATTTTATATAGGGAACTAATTAGTTTTTGTAAATCATCATTAAATGATAACATTTCAGCAACATACATGTAAAAAATAATTACAATAATGTAACATTTGTTACAGAACAAAGAAAATATTGAAGTTCTTAGTTTTCAACAATTTCATGATCTCCTAATAAAAAACTGGGAATTGTAGCAATGGCATTTTCTTAATAACAAATTACCTTAAAAGTACTGACTCCAAAACTAATAAGACCAGTCTCATTTTCTCAGACACATCTGCCTTAGAAATTGTGGATTTGGTTTTGCCATTAATGTGGACTGCACATGAGAGTTAGTGTCAAAATAAGTGAACTTGTATACTGCAAGGAGGATTATGCCATTTCCTGTAACAGCAGTTTTTTTTATAAAAAGGCTTTCCTCCTGCAGGTTGGTGCATCACCTGTGTGATTGGGATTTTTAACATAGCATTAATAATTTTTCAGTCATATTGCTACAATGTCTGCAGTGTGGCAGTTTATAGCAATGTCTAGCATTGGGGCATCATGCCGCAGTCATGTAGCATGATGTCACACCCGGTCACATTATCCTGACACCAGGCCAACCAGTCCTAACACTGACCTCCTAATTCTAAATGCCAAGCAAGGTAGCTGTCAGTATATTTTTGTAAGTCTTTGGTATGACTTGGCCAGGGCTCGAACCCATGATATCCTGCTTCCGAGATGGCTGCTCTAACCGCTAGGCCAACGGAGCGGCCACCTGTTTGATACTGACTGTGACACAGAAACTGTCACATGCTGAAGAGAAATGGTCTGTTGACTCGGATTTAGCATTCCATGAATAGTGATCATGTACAGTCACTTCCTGCAACTCAGTCTTTGCCTGTAGTCTCCTCCAATTAAAGAGGCTGCCATCAGACTAGTATGATCTGACATCAATACCAGTGGCATAACCACGGAAGGCATTAGTTAGCATGGCAGAGAACATCATATTGGAGTGAATTGGGGCCAACATACAGCCTTGTTTGACTCTATTGGTGACTGGGGTTGGTTCCAATGACTCACCATCGGCCATGACATGTACGAGCATGCCATCTTGGAATTTCCAAACCATTACAATGTATTTCACTGAGCATTGCCCTTCCAAATGTACTCCCACAAGATTGTCTATTGCCCTTCCAAACATACTCTCTCAAGATTGTCTATTGCCCTTCCAATTGTACTGTCACAAGATTGCCTATTGCTCGTCCAATTGTACCCTCACAAGAGTGTCTATTGCCATTCCAATTGTACTCTCACAAGATTGTCTATTGCCCCTTCCAATTGTACTCTCACAAAATTGTCTATTGCCCTTCCATCTGTACTCTCACACAATTGTCTATTGCCCTTCCAATTGTACAAGTGGGCAATGTACTAAGCATTCTTGTACTCCTGGGGAATAGAATAAGTCTTTGAAGACTTCTGCTGAAACAGCATACACATCTTCAGCTACTTTTCCCAATTGACAACAGGTCAGTTGATTTCTCAGATTTACAGCACTTGAGTACCAACAAGTGCTGTATTGATTTCCCCTTGGAACAGTCTATCAATTGCCTCCTATCTGATAACATGATTGTAGTTTGAGAATATTGTTGAGTGTTCTGCTCATCATTGTAGTATCTTTTGACAGTGATCTGGTTGAGGCTGCCAGCACTCAGTACTGAAGATCTTACTCATTAACATGCATTCAAAGCATACAAAAGTAGTTTGTCATTCCATTCAGCATACGACTGAATCTCCTCTGACTTATCGCTCAGCCATGAATCGTGCAGAGATAAATATTGTATTTTCGCTACTATTCTTAATGTCTTCATTTTGACCTGACTTCAACCTCATCCATCTTAATACAAACTACAAGTCAAATAAATTAAATCAATGAAAATATATTATATTTCTTGTGAGAATTATGCTTTTAAAACTTATTGGCAACAATTATTTTGACTCTTATACAAACAAGCATTTTAATATCCTACACAAATTTGATCGCAAAAAGTTTCAAACCTTCCTCAATTTTCAGTCCCATTTTTAAGAGTCTAAGCAGTCTCTCTGAAGGTGGTGTTGCAGCAGTCGTTCTGGTAACATTTGACAAACTGTTGGCCACTGACAGGTAACCATCATATGTCAGCTGGCTGAAAAAGGGAAGTGTACATGAAGGGTTATTATGCTCTTTAATATTAGCATCAACGCTTGACAATACCCACAATACAATTATCATCAATGCTTCATAATACAAGTAATACAATTAACTTCAATGCCTGTTATCAGTAATACAGATAGCATCAATGCTTGACAATACCCACAATACAATTATCATCAATGCTTGACAAGACCCACAATACAATTTATCATCAATGCTTGACAAGACCCACAATACAATTATCATCAATGCTTGACAATACACACAATACAATTATCATCAATGCTTGACAATACCCACAATAGAATTATCATCAGTGCTTCATAATACAAGTTATACAATTAGCATAAATGCTTGTCAATACCAGCAATAAAATTAACATCAGTGCTTGATGATACCGGTAATATAATTATCATCAATGCTTGACAAGACCCATACTACAATTAACATCAATGCTTGATGATACCTGTAATGCCTTTATCATCAATGTTTGACAATGTGCACAATACAGATATCATCAATGCTTGACAAGACTCACAGTATAATTAACATCAATTGATGATACCAGTAACTATTTGATGCTCTTTACAGCAGAACTGACCCATGAACTATATAACTTTAATTCAGTGATAGATTGTCTTAATGCATCAACCAGCAGTTCAAAATGGAGTTTATAGCCAAACGATCAAGGCTGCCAACCTCCGAGTACAAAAATACTAACCACTTGTGACAAAAATACTGATTTTCAGGAACAAACACTGATTTTTAAAATTGTATTACATATGTAACTATTTACGACATATACAACCATCAGTAAAGTAGGACAGTGCCTTACATAATTATTTAGTGTCAAAGATGCATGTGTTCCACACTTGTACCTTCTGGACGGACACCATTTAGAAGGATCAAAAAGCGGTCAACACACTCGGACATGGGCTGTTTATAGGAGCCTTTTCCACAACTTTTTTCTTCTTCTTTCAATCATCGATTCCAATGTACCAACTTTCATTGATGATTTCAATTAAGTGATTTTCTTATTGAACTGTTTTTGTTCAAACATAGGAGTTATCCTTTGTGATTTTAATGTCTGGAAAATAAATCGCCAGCATCACTAGTAACTAAAACCTGGTTTATTTCTAAATTTGGTAAATCGAATTTCGATCAAATTACGTTAAGGTTCTCTGTGGCATTTATATACGTCGTAAGTTCAAGCTGAGTTGTGTGTGATGAAGTAGGAAGCTGATGTTTATTAGCTTTTTCATGCTCTTGTATTTCATGAGTGCCTCCATGCCCAATAGCAAAATCACATTACACAATTAGCAAAAGTTAAAGTTTTCTCCTTTACTAGATGGTTTCACAAATCTACACAAGATGGCACAATTGTCCTTCAAGTTGTTTCCTTTTCTTTTTCTTGGAGAAAATTCTGAATATTCTGCCTTCCTATTAAACATGGTAGCCTCGATTTCGAATGAAAATATCGCATTGAAGAACTCTATTCCTATATACATGCGATACATTCTATCAAAACAGAACCGTGTGCCTATTATAAACTGAAAATTCCAAAGAAATTTTTTAATTATTTTTTTAAATTAAAAACCACCAGTTGCCTAACAAATGTACACCTGTATTCAGGTCCAAAATATGGGACAAATATGGAAAAAACAGGACAGTTGGCAGCTATGAAGGATTAATATGTTGCAGATTTACAGAGTGTTTGGAAAGATTCTATTCGATGGATTGATAATAGTGGACTTAGACTTAATGTTAGTCCAAATAATTCCATATTACCATACTCTCAAACAAGGCTGCTGCGACTTTATCATCAAGCAGCCCTGAGTGGTCTAAAGTGCTCTCCGTTACAGATCACTGCCATCTCACCTGTCTGTGTGGGTTAAAGTCTCAGATTCAGCCAATGAGGGTATGTGAGAAAGCTTGCTAGTAGCTTCTCATGGGTGGTTCTTTCCAGGGTTCTTCCTCCACCATTAATACTGGCCACCATGTATAACATATCCTGTGCTGAAAAATGGTATTAACCCCTACAACAACAACTTTATCATCAAAGTTTTCTGGCTAAAGTAGCAGCATAATAGCGATGGAATGCTAACACTAGCAGTAAACAATGCTTCTGCGGTGACATTAGTTCAACAATCTGTGTTAGATATAAAATATTAAATCCATGTTTCTGTCAATACAAGAATAAAAATTGTATTCCTTTTTCTAAGTATTGTTATGTGTTTGGGCTCTTACCAAACGTAACGAGAAAAAAGGCTAAGACAACAAGCTTTATAACATTTTACAAATAATTTATTTCCCTAGAAAAACAAGATAAAAATGAGAAAAAAACTTATAGTTTTATCAATAAAATCCAAAAATAATCCAAGAATTTAAAAAATAGAAGTCCTACTAATAAAATATCATAATGAAACAGAGTTAAAATCCTGATAAAATCCAAAATGGAAAGTGATCACAAATTGCTTTGGTCAGCAGTGTATTGAATTCTGTGTACATTTTGATACAATTCTTTGTTCCAAGAATTTAAAGCAGGGGAAAATAATCTCTTTTAATCCAAATAATTTGAAGAAAAATAAAATAATTAGCCCCAAAACTGGTCACAACATAAAACACTATAACTTCTCAAGTGTTAAGGCACCAATCTCAAAACAACAATAAATCGAGCTACGCTGCAAAAACATGCCCAGATGTGGGTAAATCCTCTGGAGTTTGCAAAAATTGTTATTTGTCATGTACTCCAAGTACGAGCTTGATTCACGTTACAAAACTTACTTTGACAAAGATTTATATAAACAAATGTTTATTTCAACTCTTACATAATGGAATATAATAAACATACTAAACAAACAAACAATGAAATCAAATATAAACTGAATTAAATATACATAACAGTATATAATATAACCAAGAGCCAAAGGTTTTTTTTCTGAAACAAGATCCGTTTGGAAATCACATGCCAAAACATTTCTGTAAAGTACAACCCATTTACAGAAATAAGTAACTGGTAATATTGAAGAATTTCCCAAACAATGAATTTTAAATTATAAATACTATAATTAACTTAAATTTGATAGGAATATAAGAAATCTAATCAAAGTACAACAGAGGTATCGGAAATGCTTAATTACGCGCATTAGGATGCAACTGTTTGATCTGGGACGCAGTAAATCACCCATGCAGGAGTCCTCCGTACGCATGCAAAGTCCTGGGTGGCAAAATCAAATATCTGCCAGTCCTACTTCAACAACCTAACAAGTGAGAATGTGTTGATTACTTTATCATTTTAGATGTGCTATTATTTACAATGAGAGAATTTAGTGGTTACAATACATCCAGATGTGCCTGCTGTATTTATAAGAGTACATAAAAAAAAATAAAAACTTTGCAATTGCTGGGCGGGAAGTTCAAAGACTTCGCGGAACAACATGGGTGGGAAAATGTGCTGAAATTTACAATGACTAATTCTGAGACAGAAAGAGCTTGAGGTGTGCATGTGGTTATTATAAGAGTACACCAGAACTTTAGCTTCCATAGTTGTGTTCATTTCTGATTGTAGCCAAATGAATAATGCCTGTGACATCAAAATCAAGGCACACCAGGACTTGGGCAAAATGTTGTTTTTTTTTGCACATTTGGATAAGGTAATTGGGGGTTCAATGGCAAACTGACAAAGATTTTAAGTTTTTTGAACCGACGGTTTGGATTTAATAGTAGCCAAGTGTTAGAAAGTGACCTTTCTTGGATTCACAAAATTGAATCTCACTCTGAAGGACTAGCAAGACTTACACTGCTGTCAGGCTATTATTCTGCACATCTAAGGTCACCAATATTAGCACAAAACCCATACCGAATTCAATTGATGAAAATAAAATTCTGCAACGCTTACCAATTGAAAAGCTGCAATGGTCACCAGAATATTATACTGGAAATAATACTAAGTTTGGACAAATGGGATATCACCACTATGTTTCGGGATATGTCGGCCTATTCTGCCAATGGCTTTGAAAAGATGTAATGTTTATGCATCGGGCTATGGAAATGGAATACATTACTTTGGAGTCTTTCTGGCAGTTCTTCTAACATGAAAAGTTCAACATTGTCTGGGATGGGACTGCAACTTTTGCTGGTGGGACTCCCATTTTTACCAAAATGGGAGTCCTGGACTCCAGGTTTAAAAATCCCTGCAAGAACTCTGGTACATGTAATGTGACTTTTATCGCTAAGTCACAACTCATTGTCAGTGTAAAAAGTTCTGATCATGACATCTCATAATGATCTGGACTTTCTGATGCTGACAAGTGTCATCTAACAATGATGATTATGATACTGTGATAATAATTCCTAAAGTCATGAATTTTATGAGTTGGACTATCATACCAGAGCTTGAAGCTAGACAACTGTTTTCTGCCATGAGCAGTGATGTCAAAAGATAATCGAAAGTGATGGAGAATAACTTGTTGGTCTAGTTATGGTGTTGTATAAATGCTCAAAAGTGGCAAGGAAGAGGAAATAATCAGCTACATGCAAACTAACTTGGTATACTTTCATCCACAGAAGTGGTAATATAGAAGTATTCTTTACTGGGCCTTCATTTCAGATTTCTTTGTAAATTTAACTGCTAAGTTTGTATGAACTTTAAATCAACTTTATTTTGAAAACAGAAGTAGCTCTTGTAAGTTTTGCCAAGAAATCTCCACAGCTTGTGGCTCAATCTAGATTTTATTAAATAAATGCTCAGAGTTCTCACTAGGATTTTAAAACTAGGAGTCCAGGACTCCTAATTTTGGTAAAAATAGGAGTCCCACCTGCAAAAGTTGCAGTCCCACCAGCAATAGTTGCATTACCAGTACTTTCTTTGTTTTTTTGTTGTTTTTTTTTAGGGGGGGGGGCACCAGACAGATGCCCCCCCCCCCTTTAATGAAAAAAAGTAAAAAGTTTTTATATGTGTATGTATTCCCCCAAGTATGTTATTTGTTTGTTTCTTTTTTATTTTTTTTATTTAAGTTCCATTTAGTTTTCCCCCAGTACTTTCTTACACTTGGATAGGGTCGCATCCGAACTACAGTTCTAGCAACTTTAGCACAGTTCTGAATCTCATTTAAATCTTCATCATTTTTTCATTTAACCCCAAAATACTTGTCTAGATTTGCAAATGGCATTTTGTTCAAGTCTCGATGTGTCTTGGTTTCGAGTTCGCATGCAATATTTATACTGCTACAATCGGAAATGAAATCAATTACAGGATCACGGGGCTTCGCTGATGTAGCAAACTGCGATTCTGTTTTCCGTTTTGGTGACAAAATATACCATCTGGTGATATTTGTGGCGACACCAATTTTGGCTGATAAAAACCGTATATACAGTCTTGCGTTTGGAGTAGGGAAAATCAAAGGCACCATGACAGGAAACAATGTACTGGAATATATTGTTAAAATAACAAGTCCTTGTCTCATACTGACTAACCACCCTAACAGTGCACTGTTATATCATAATCCGCTAATGATGATATCTGTCCTTATTACTTTATGCAACTGACTAGTTAAAATCTGAATCCGCAGAAGGCGGAAACGTAAAATGAGTACAGTCAAGCAGATGACACTAATTTAAAAACAAATACCAGATGGAAGAAGAAAAAATACGTTTGCTGACACTTCAAAGAAAACTGATTACCTTTGAAGCACTGATATATACTAAACAAATAAAACAAATCTGTTTCAATGTTCTACAATTATCTGATGTTGCCGCAGCAATAACAAACAAGTATTTGTTTGACCATTCAACTGGAGCCTTTAGCGGCGCCTTCAATAACAAACGAACCATCATCAAAGTAAGCCGACGACCATTGCTCAAAAAAGTCAGCAAAAAACACCACAAATAAAAGCATTGCCTCATTTTTCACAGTGATTAGAACATATTTATTGTGTCGCAAAACTTTCCTGTTTGCAAAAAAAAAAAAAAAAAAAAAAGATGAAAAAAACGTGTGTACGGAGGACTCGTGCATGGGCGATTTTCTGCGTCCCGGACCAAAAGTTTGCGTCCAAATACGCATAATTAAGCGTTTCCGAGATCTGTGAATGCTGTAACTAGCTATAATCAATCAATGCTGTAAGCAAATTTAGAAAAGTATTTTGGGGTTAAACAGCAAATTGATGAAGATTTTAATGAGAATTAACAGACAACATGTACATCTGGGGGTCATTCAGCCACTGAATTTTCTGATTGTAAATATCAGCATACCTAATATTATCAATTGGTCAACACATTGTCCCACTCAACAGGTGGTTGAAGCAGGACTAAAGTCCTTGAATTAGCCGTCCAGCAAATTGGTACGTACGGAGGACTCCTGTATAAGTGATTTTCTATGTACCAGATAACAAATATGCATCCAAATACACATGATTAAGTGTTTCCGAAACCTCTGATATATAAATTATGCCTCAAGAACAGCATGGTTATATTCACTAGTGACTGCTTGGATAATTACCTAACCCCGCTAAACAAAAATGTCCCATTACCCGATTTGCGTTCATTATTTACACTCTACAAAAATGCTCACTGATTTGAGAAAATATTATTTTTTGGCAAGCAACAAAATAGGTTGTTTTGCACTTCTAATGAGCAAACACCATGAAAAGCATTATATTTTATTGCTAATTTGTGATATCCGATGCTGTTACCTTCAAAAAAATACCATATTTATGAACCTAAGATGAAATTTTCAATTATGTCTGTCATTCATACATTTTGTTAAG
Source organism: Unio pictorum (assembly GCA_030141615.1). Lineage (NCBI taxonomy): Eukaryota > Metazoa > Mollusca > Bivalvia > Unionida > Unionidae > Unio > Unio pictorum. The sequence goes on along the minus strand of JARLTB010000220.1, from coordinate 26,229,355 downwards.
CTGCACTCCAAGAAAACTATGTAAAAAATAAAAAAAAAACTGATTTCTACTCGATATGCAATATGTTACTTATGACGATGTGATGACAAAAACATAATCTTTAGGAACCTGAAAAAAGGCGGGTTTCTCTTTCTAGCTCAAATCACTGGAGTCTGACGTTCTATCAATAAAGTACGGAGAAATCTCTGAAAACATGAAATCACCTTATCGGTTATATAAATGAACACAGTGCAACGACGATCACAACCGTCCACTCGATTCGACTTTTCTCACACGTCTTTCATCGCCTTAGAATCGTAAGCCTTAAGGAGACTGAAAAAGTACACATATGATATACATTCAAAAGACAGTGACGTACCAACGCAGAACTCCTTATAACCATGTCATAACCTTTATTTTCACCACAGCGTCAAAATCCCTTGTGTTCATTTATATAACCGATAAGGTAATTTCATGTGTTCAGAGATTTCGCCGTACTTTATTGATAAAACGTCAGACTCCTGTGCTCAGATGTACTTGAACGAAAACTAGTTGGCTCGAAAACGGATCACACATATTCTACCAGGAGTTAAATCCAAAATAAAGTACCGTTAGGCGTTACAATAAAATAAGACTCCTTTATCCCCCAAAAATTCATCACTAAAACTTAACCTTATCATCAATTTGTAAAGAAGCTCCCTATATCTATATTCCATGATTAATTTACAGCGTTGCCGGCCAGCACTCGTGTATCTTTTTTTAAAATTCGGACAACTTTAAAATGTTTGTACAAGGACTGGGTCTCACTAATGACTGGACAAGATCGTTATTATTCCGGATAAGGCTGCATCGAGTTGTCCGCATCGACAAAAGAGTGCTTTTATAACTGAAAATTATTTGCATTAACTATGTATTTCGAGAATATTTGACACATGCTCCGATACTTTATATGGCTATCGAAATTCAGAGGAAAGACTCTCCTTTTTATTTTATATGCAAAACGGAATAAGTGGTACTTTCAAGTTTTGGTTCGATATAATAATAATAATAATAATAATAATAATAATAATAATAATAATAATAGTAGTAGTAGTAGTAGTAGTAGTAGTAGTAGTAGTAGTAGTAGTAGTAGTAGTAGTTGTTGTAGTACCGGTAGTAGTAGTAGTAGTAGTAGTAGTAGTAGTACTAGTAGTAGTAGTAGTAGTAGTAGTAGTAGTAGTAGTAGTAGTTGTTGTTGTTGTTGTAGTAGTAGTAGAATAATAATAATAATAATAATAATAATAATAATAATAATAATAATAATAATAATAATAATGAGCATTTTGTATATCACATAATTTTTAAAAGCTCTAAGTGCTTTACAACATAGGAAATGATATGACTAACAAAAACAGCCCACCCTGAAATTAGAAAACATAAAACATGCTGAAAATATTTAAGGTAGAAAACATTATTAGGTCGTTGTTTTTTTTTTGCAGTCAACAAAATGTGAGTTTTAAAAGCACAGAGGGATCACTGTGTATTTGTCTAATTTCAATGAGCAATTCGTTCCACGTTGCTCGCTTTCAATGAGTATACGCTTGTCAGAAGAGAAGCGTAAGTATCTTGCTGGTGTGTACACATGGGTGATGCCAGATATGTATGTTGGACTGGAGTCCGTCCGTGAAACGTAGTAAAGAGAACAAAATTTGTGTTTGATTCTGGATCGAATGTATAGCCAGTGTATGGTACATAGCAACAGGGAGGTGATCTCTGATCGTGATACGAGCAGCTGTGTTTTGAACTGTTTCAAGTTTCTGGAGTATATATTGAGACGAACCAGACACAATCGAATTACAATAGCCCAGTATTGAAAGTACTAATGAACAGACAAGTGTTTTAGTGGCATCAACTGAAAGATATTTGAAATGGAGGTGATGCTTTTCAGCTCAAGATATGCAGACTAGCATATGTTCACGACACGTTGAGCAATGTTAGAGTGTTTGATTCTGGATCCAGCGTAACGTCTAGGTTTTGTAATGACTGCGAATGTAATGTTGGTGTTACTGATATATATTGTTTGAGGTAAAAGGATGTGAATGAGAAAGTATTTGTGTTGTGATCAGAATGGCCTCAGTTGTATCATCATTCATCTGCTACATGTCATCCATGATTTCAGATCAGGAATGCACATCTCTACATATTGAATGGTATCATCAACTTCAGTTGGGTGGCTAGACTTTTGTATTTGAATGTCATCAGTGTACAATTGGTGAGACACTGAATGATGATCTATGACACTTGAAAGCGGCTGAGTGTATATAATGAAGAGAACTTGTCCGATTTGAAGGCACAATCTGTGTCCTTTAGACTAAGTAGATCTTGAACCACAGTAAGGCTGTATTGTGAATGCCAAATACATGCTGGAGACGGTGAAGTAATATATCATGGTCTATTGTGATGAATCCTGCAGACACATCAAGGAGGATGAGGACTGTAATCTTTCCGCTGTCCAAAGCACATAGAATGTCATTAACTACTTTCACAAGAGTAGTTTCAGTACCGTGGCAAGGGCGATGTGCAGACTGTACATTTCTGAAAAGACTGTTTGAATTCGGATGAGATGCAAGTTGGATTAGATCAACTGTTTATAAGATTTTTGGATATGAACAGGACATTAGCAACTGTGCAGCAATTTTTTAAATCGTTATGGTCGAGTGTTGGTTTCTTCAGCAGAGGCTTTACAATGACAATTTTGAAGGAAAAAAAATGGAAATTACCCGGATGAGAGAGATGTATTAATATCATCAGTTAGTGAAGGAAACGAGGGATCTCAAGCAGCATTGAGGATGGAGTTAGATAAACTTCACATGACTTTGATACAATTATTCGTCACGATTGTACGTGCAAAATCAATAGACACACGTTCAAAAGCTGCTAACGGTTGTCGCTGAAATTCTGTATCGCAATTGTAGGATGAAGATGAGTCAATTGAAATTGTGTTTTCAAGTTTATTTCTAATTTTTTGTACATGGTCACGGAAGAAATTTGCAAATAGGTCCGGAAGGTAGATTGAAGAGAAGGTAGTTGTAGCACAGAGAGCAAAGTAGTGGTCATTTAAACAAATTAATGAAGACCAATCATAGCATAAACGGGTTGATCACGTGATGGCGGTTTATTCAAGCACAAAGGACGTTGTAGCAGTGGAGAAAAACAGCTGAGAAAAATTCTAAATGATCTTGTGTCCAAAACAAGGAGATGAAGAAACACATACGAACTGAACAGCCAATGCATGATGAAAGACTATAATGTAGACGAAGATAGACAACAAACACATTTATCATGCAAAACAACACAAAAACGTAGCAATTGCTTCAAGCCGGTTAAGCTATAGCGGCCATCTTGATATACGGTACATCTTGTACATATACTGTACATTTTGATAGGACGGTAGCGGTCACCTGGATTTACTGTACATGCATACATGTTTGTATACACATACAGGTATGAGAATGTTAAGATTGCTGGATCCATGTAGAATTTATCTTTATACTGTCTATTGTACTGAATACAAATAGTACTAAATGTATCTTTATACTGTCTATTGTACTGCATACAAATAGTACTAAATGTATCTTTATACTGTCTATTGTACTGCATACAAATAGTACTAAATGCAACTTATACTGTCTATTGTACTGCATACAAATAGTACTAAATGTATCTTTATACCGTCTATTGTACTGCATACAAATAGTACTAAATGTATCTTTATACTTTCTATTGTACTGCATAAAAATAGTACTAAAAGTATCTTTATACTGTCTATTGTACTGCATACAAATAGTACTAAAAGTATCTTTATACTGTCTATTGTACTGCATACAAATAGTACTAAATGTATCTTTATACTGTCTATTGTACTGCATACAAATTGTACCAAATGTATCTTTATACTGTCTATTGTACTGCATACAAATAGTACTAAATGTATCTTTATACTATCTATTGTACTGCATACAAATAGTACTAAATGCAACTTATACTGTCTATTGTACTGCATGCAAATAGTACTAAATGTATCTTTATACTATCTATTGTACTGCATACAAATAGTACTAAATGTATCTTTATACTGTCTATTGTACTGCATACAAATAGCACTAAATGCAACTTATACTGTCTATTGTACTGCATACAAATTGTACCAAATGTATCTTTATACTGTCTATTGTACTGCATACAAATAGTACTAAATGTATCTTTATACTGTCTACTGTACTGCATACAAATAGTACTAAATGCAACTTATACTGTCTATTGTACTGCATACAAATAGTACTAAATGTATCTTTATACTGTCTATTGTACTGCATACAAATAGTACTAAATGTATCTTTATACTGTCTATTGTACTTAATACAAATAGTACTAAATGTATCTTTATACTGTCTATTGTACTGCATACAAATAGTACTAAATGTATCTTTATACTATCTATTTTACTGAATACAAATAGTACTAAATGTATCTTTATACTGTCTATTGTACTGCATACAAATAGTACTAAATGTATCTTTATACTGTCTATTGTACTGCATACAAATAGTACTAAATGTATCTTTATACTGTCTATTGTACTGAATACAAATAGTTCTAAATGCAACTTATATACAAGAAAGTGAAACCGAGGTCCTGTACAATTTATTAGTTCAATAAAATATCAAACGTCAGTATAATATGTCTATATTTTCCTAATATTGTATGATAAAATAAACTTAAATAATTTTATTAATTCATAATTCAAATTCAAAGCTTAAGTTTCATTGAATGTTCCTCAAATTACTAACACTGAAAGAAATCAATGCAGATTACATTTTTGATTATATAGACTGGTCTAAACATGCAAGTATTAATTTTTTTGTTTTCGTCAAAATAATCTGTTTGGAATATATTAATGCCTTTTCTTAAAATTAGATTGACGTAGAAAATTTCTTTAAACTAAATAATACTCATGCACTAGAGCAATGAGCGCCGTAAGTGATTTTCATTAGCTGAATGTATTATGTATGACTTATTTCTATGCATTTTTTCATTGAAAGGACTGCATCAATGGCCTAATTTGTTACATCATCCGCTTCATGTGCAGGTGGTCACGGGTTCAAGCACCGGCTTAGTCATACCAAAAACTTATAAAAATGGTACTAGCAGCTGCTTAGCTTTAAGCTCAGTATTAAGAGGTTAATGCTAGGACTGGTCAGACTGGTGTCAGGATAATGTGACTGGGTGGGACGCGATAGCACATGTTGGCGGCATGATACCCAAGTGCTTGACATCATTATAAACTGTCACTCTGCAAGCATCATAGCGATATGACTAAAATTGTTAAAAGCTACGTTAAATTACTAAAAGTGTATATTACAAGGAGAAAGATAAAAGGAATCTTATTATTATTTAAAATAGTTTTATTTATATCATATAGCAAGAAAGAAAAGTATAGCTCCAGTGATCTAGTGGTTTGAGCGTCCGCCTTGGATGTGGGAGAACCAAACTGCTTTAGTTCATCTCAGTATGGCAATTTAACAGTATCTACCATCGTGTGGTGCTACAACATTTCCGTATGACTTCTATGCCATTCATCCGTTTATTGATAAGTCAAAAATATATACTTAAGATATATACTTAAGATATATACTTAAGCGCAGATGTAACTATCACGCATGCGCTTTCACTGTTCATGAACAGCTGTAAACTGCAACTATCCCTATTTTTCTAAATGATCTGCCATTGCATCCGCAATGACTCTAAGGAATCAGTGTTCAATTCTAATCTTGCTTTTTGTTCCCTTTTCATTTCTTTTTTAACTGTGTCTCTCCCCTTTTATTAATCCCTATTTTCTAAACCTTCTCACAATCTTTGACATATTTTAATTGATAATTTCTTATTTTAACTTCTTTTTTTTTATTTATCCTCGTCTATTACCTACTTCCTCGTTGCTCGTCATCCTGCTTTATATACCATGGCTAGTGTGTTTAACCAAGAAACTCTTCAATTTGACTGCTAAAGTTTACTATTTTAAAAACGTAATATAATCCTCCATGTATTTTCCATATATTTGTATGTTATATATATGTACACACTTTATATCGTAACTGGACAAGAACAGTATAAGCTATTGGTTTTCGTTATAAACCTTTACCATCTGTAATCTCCAATTACAAATTTATGAAAAAGTATGTTGCAATTTATCACATAGTATTATTTGCAGCGTCATTAATGAAATGTATGTATGTATGTATGTATGTATGTATGTATGTATGTATGTATGTATGTATGTATGTATGTATGTGTGTGTGTGTGTGTGTGTGTGTGTGTGTGTGTGTGTGTGTGTGTGTGTGTGTGTGTGTGTGTGTGTGCGTGCGTGCGTATGTAGTGGTGGGTGGGTAGATAGGTAGGTATTTCGCTTTATTGTTTCATCAGACTTTAATTCAAACTGAATTTAACATCATTACATACGTCATTAAATATAGTCTGTTTTCAAGTGAATAATGATACAAACAATAAGACTTAAAGAAGATAACGCCATAGCTCACATTTTTAACCTAATTGTCATACTCTTTAACGAATAATCGACATGGAAACAAGAATATACAGCACATACCAATGCTATTTTAATACATACAACTATTTAAAATTGGATCTTAAATATGGATATCTCTATTGATAACTATAAAAAAAAGATTTTATAAAAAATATGAATAAATAGAGATATACACATATATATTAATATATTTATTATATATAATGAACATTAAAGAAAAAAAAATAAAAAGTAATACAATATATAATCAAGATTTTTTTTATAAATACCATATTTTATTAAGCAATTATTTAAAAATGCCCTTTTATTGTAAAATAATTAGTAAATTTATTTGTATGATATTAGTTTTATATTTTTGAAATTCTCAATGGAAATTATTTAGATAGAAACAGGAACGAATAATTTCGTTCATTCTGACAGACCTTTCATTTGTTGTGCATAAAATATAGTCCCAAACAAAGTTAAATCAGTAAAGGTAGATTATATCTTTTTACAAACTATAAAATAAAGAAAAAGCTTCCATCCGAATAAACAGTACATTTATGACGCAAAACTGAATGATCTATGCGATGTGATGCCACATTGTTTGATACGGTACACAGAAGGCCTAGTGTACATGTTTATCCTAAAATGTCACTTTCAAACTAAACATTACATTGTTGCGATTTTCATGTAAAAAAGGATTACTGGATGCAGAAATTCCCAATTCATTTGTGACCAGATATTTGCAGTATTTGGACTGTACAGAAGAGGTAAACCAATTTATTTTTGAGTTGGATTTGCATCCATATATAATGAGTAAAGATGCTATTATTGGATAGAGTTCTGTCATTTAGGAGAGCCATTTATGTCCCAGTTCTTCTGTGAACAGAGTTGAGTTTACTTACTTCAGAAAGTTAATATTTACACCACGCATCTGTATAATGTGGATCCTATATCTATATTGCTCCATCCCCCCAGCCTGCCATTAAATAAATAATACCCTTAGTTTTACTTCTTATTGTCGTTCTTGTCTTGTAGTTTTACGCCACGTTTCTCATTGTTATACATGACAAAATGTCATAAATTTGAGACTGTACATACTATAGGAAATATATACTTACTATGTAATAAATGTATATTATCACTATACCTACTGTGTGATAAATGTATATTATAGAATGTCGCACAAAAATATTATGTTATCGTGACGGGCCTGAAGTCGAGACCGAGTAGGTTATTTTGAAGCTTTTATTGTGAGTTAAGTGCAATTATTAGCGTTGTGGCATGTTTATTGTACCCAGTAACAATTGAAATTCGGTGTTACTAGCAAGCTGGGTTATTATGTTAGAAAATGTACTACTGAAGTTACAAATTTATTTGTTTTGGAATACAAGACGAGTGATATAACTGCTGTATATCACTGCTCAGGTTACCGTATTTTCCTTCTTTTGGAATCCAACACTCTCTAACCCACTCCCATGAAACAAAAATAATACTAATAAAACAATAAACCCATGACCCTAGCCAATTCTTTTATTAGTTGTCAGTTAACCATCTACCACACGAAACAAAATGTATATATGTATGCATCCAAGTTTAGGTCACCACATTAAACTTACAACAAAACTAAACACATTAATGTAAAAGTTTATAATCCGAACTCTATACATTGTAAAACTCCAACCAGAGTAAACAAAAATAAAATATGTAGTACCATCCTTGGGGTTAGAGTTTAAATATATATATTTGTAAGTAGATACAATTTAGAATAAGTAATCTTTATTGTTTTAGGAATATAGAAACTGTATAATTATCACCATTCAATAATGTTATGTTTACTTCTATATGCATATTAAATTTAGTCGTATGAAAATAGTGCACGATGTTAGTATTTGGAAGACGGCATTTATTCAGATTTATAACTGATAAATTGAAGGTGATATTAGGAACAAATCATAAAATATAACTTTATTTTATTATCAGAATTAATTTACCTAAAACATAAAATTAATTTTTGACGACATATTATCTAGTTTATGTTGTCTACCGGCTTCGTTTCCAGTCAGAATTTCAAGACAGGAAAATTGTATTTTTACCCATGGAGTAATACTTTTTCTGGGTAGATTCGCAAAACAAACGATGCTAGCAATATGTCATAATTCCAGTCAACATAACAGGGGGAAAACGTTAATTCAAAACAAATTACGTCAAATTAGGAAGTTTAGATACGTTTAATGGTAAAAAGTCAAATGTCGAAGGCCTTGAACAAATTAATTCATTTAAATTATTCACCTGATATAAATTTATTAATTGAACTTTTAATATGGGACAATTTATCTTGAGATGTTATTAACAGGTCAGTATGTGAATATGTTATGATTACATGATATAAATGTTCACTTCATTTCGCTAGCACTCATAAAACAAGAACATTTAGCCTAAATTTCATATCTTGTTTATTTTTCAGAATTCAATTTCTGTTTTTGTCAAGCCATTATAGATATATTTGGCTAGGTAGTATATCATGATCGGTTATAGGAAGAGAGCTGAAAACAATCTGAAAAATGATTAGTATTGATTCACAAATAAATACCGGATTCATATTTCAATTCGTTTGATACATTTTGTTTTCACTACACGAGATGGTGATGTCAACGCCACACTTAATGAAATTCAAATTTAATTTTCATGTCATTTAAAAACTGAAATAATATTTTTCTTGATGTAGATACAGAAAAACTATCATGAAGCCATCAAACGAAGAAAGTGCTTGAAAAAATAGAGGTATGCGAACATTTCAAACAATAAACCGTCAGAAACAAGAGTTACAAAACATGCAAGCAGTACTAATTTATGATGTTACAGATTGGGTAGAAAGTTTTAATAACTGATTTTTTTTACCACGGTTAATACTGATTTAAAGAAAATAATTAATCAAGTAATTAGAAAGTAGTTATCAGTATAAAGATTAACATAAATGACTTAACAATGGGTGCTACTTTTACAGTTCATCGGTATGATATAATCAAGTCTTCCAGCTGCAATAGACAATTTTGTAAGAGGTACGCCATTTGCTTATGGTAATGAAGGAAATACAGATAATTTCGCTGACAAATTTATTAGAAGAATACAAAATATTACCCATTATATGTTTATGCAAGCTAGAAAAAGCAATATCATCATTGCTGGTATCGTTGGCAGTGTGATAAGCTCGATATTTATATTAATTGGGAAAGTTATTTCTTTTGTAGGTAATAATGCAATTTTGTAAATTTTTAAATTAATTAACTCGTTCTTTCCAATTATACTAGCATCTTTGGTAATATAAATATTAAAAGAAAACTGATATATAAAAGTAAAACAAACAAGCAAATAAAGAAACATACATTTCCAGGAAGATATTACATCATCTCCGGCAAACGTAGAATAGTTATAAACGTAGAATAGTTATAAACGCGTGTTTATTGATCACATGATCTACATCATTTAAATTATAAACTTTTGCCATTTAAAGACTTTCACAATTTTTGTGATTATGTCATAAATATTTATTGCTCACGTTGTCTTCCTTGTACTCGCCATTTATTGGTTAGTCAGAGCCTATCCGTGTCTGTTATTAGGTCTGTCTGGCGCACTCTATGTTTTATAATATTGACCAGTCAAGATAAGCTCGTCTAAATCCGATAATGATGTAAGGAATACTAAATTTCTGTAGGTGCTATAATGTTATCAGTCATGTTAAATTTCCCAACTTGGTTTCTATAGCATTATCTGTAATGTTTTATTTCCACAGTAGACTAAAACTACCGAATAATGTTATATACATAGGGGAATATAACGGTCTAATAATTTTAAATCCCATCATGGTGTTGGGGACCATAACGGTCTAAAAATGTTAAATCCCTTCATGGTGTTGGGGACCATAACGGCCTAATAATGTTAAATCCCTTCATGGTGTTGGGGACCATAACGGCCTAATAATGTTAAATCCCTTCATGGTGTTGGGGACCATAACGGTCTAATAATGTTAAATCCCTTCATGGTGTTGGGGACCATAACGGTCTAATAATGTTAAATCCCTTCATGGTGTTGGGGACCATAACAGCCTAATAATGTTAAATCCCTTCATGGTGTTGGGGACCATAACGGCCTAATAATGTTAAATCCCTTCATGGTGTTGGGGACCATAACAGCCTAATAATGTTAAATCCCTTCATGGTGTTGGGGACCATAACGGTCTAATAATGTTAAATCCCTTCATGGTGTTGGGGACCATAACGGTCTAATAATGTTAAATCCCTTCATGGTGTTGGGGACCATAACAGCCTAATAATGTTAAATCCCTTAATGGTGTTGGGGACCATAACGGTCTAATAATGTTAAATCCCTTCATGGTGTTGGGGACCATAACGGCCTAATAATGTTAAATCCCTTCATGGTGTTGGGGACCATAACGGTCTAATAATGTTAAATCCCTTCATGGTGTTGGGGACCATAACGGTCTAATAATGTTAAATCCCTTCATGGTGTTGGGGACCATAACGGTCTAATAATGTTAAATCCCTTCATGGTGTTGGGGACCATAACGGCCTAATAATGTTAAATCCCTTCATGGTGTTGGGGACCATAACGGCCTAATAATGTTAAATCCCTTCATGGTGTTGGGGACCATAACGGCCTAATAATGTTAAATCCCTTCATGGTGTTGGGGACCATAACGGTCTAATAATGTTAAATCCCTTCATGGTGTTGGGGACCATAACGGCCTAATAATGTTTAATCCCTTCATGGTGTTGGGGACCATAACGGCCTAATAAGGTTAAATCTTTTCTTGATGTTATCACGACTCACTTTTAAGTCAATGTGCCATGGGATGTCTCAGCAAACACACCTTAGTTTATAGAACAAAACAATTTTCTTGTTCAATAGATCCCCATGATACATTACGTACATATCAGTTTCGTGAAAAAAATGCTTTTGGTTTTTGTTAATGCGTCTATTTAATGTTTGTTTTCCATTTGTTCTCTATGTACAAAAATGTGTAAAATGAAAGAAGAACATTTTGTATTTTTAAAAATGATTTTTAATTTTTTAAATATTGTTTTTTATTTATTTTTATTTTATAGTTAGTCGACTGCCAGAGTCAGATTCGTTAGTTTTGTTGTATTTAGATACCCTCTCTTTTCCCTATGTCAGTCAGGTAGTCGATGATGTTTTAGTATGTGGTGCCCAAGTTGTGGTTGCTGTCCATGAGGAATGCTGGGTAGGTGGCTGTGGATCCTATACTTCTGTTTGTATCTAAAGCCGATTCTCTGGGCTCTGACATGAGTTTAAAAAATGTGGTCTGGTTCTCTGGGACTGAGTAGTGCCATTTGCTATTTGCATTTATGTTGGTTGTTAAATATTTTCCAAAGCTGCTGGCTAATATGGTTTTCCCAATGATGATTCTGTTGGTGGTTACTTGTTCGTGTTTTTTTTTTTAAAGTCTCGTTGGTGGTTTGACGTTCCTTGTGACTCTGAGTACTATAGAGTGCTATGTGAGTCTTTTACTACTGACATCCCATTGATGTTGCCAGGTGATGTTGATTTTTTTATCTGATGCAGCTGTTTAGTTCATGTTGCTATAGATTAATGTTGCTGTATTGAGATTGTTGAGGTATTGTTTGGCCAGTATGTCGGCGCGGTCGTGGCCTACGAGTCCAGTGTGTGAGGGTACCCACATGAAGTTAATAGTTTGGTTATTGAGTTGGAACAACTTATGTATATGATTAGTCTCTCTAAGGAAGTTATCTCTAGTGATGGTATGATTTGTCTTGATTGTGGTGACTACACTGAGAGAGTCACTTATGATTATTGCTCGTGGTGTGCGAGTAAATTGGACCCACTTAAGTGCTTGGATAATGGCCCAGAATTATGCAATGTAGATGGAGCAGATATCCGGTAGCCTGTGGCACCAAAGTTGATATTTCTTTCCGGGATTGATATTGCAGCCGATGTTTTATCTGGGTCGGTGGTCTTTGAGCCATCAGTGTATATCTTTGTGCATCCTACGTATTCGGTTTCGAGTTCGGCTAGTATTTTGTCTGCGAGGCAATGGTCATGTTCTTGTTTGGGGCCGTAGGTGTTGGTTGTTGTGTTGCATACTGGTGCGTTTCCCGTCCAGGATGTTTTGTCTGGATATGTATGTTGTTCGGCTTATATTTTTGCGAGGTTAAGTTCGTTGCTTAGCCTGTGTATTTAGTGTTCAGAGGTTTAGCAGGGTACCAGTTTTGTATGGAAGTTGATGTTGTATTGTTGGATGTTTTCTCTGGTGGAGCGTCAGGTCCTATGATACCTGCGCGGTGTGTCTTATGATGTTTTCCTTTCTTCCGAGGTGTAATGGTAGTTCCCCTGTGAGGATTTGTAATTCGTCCAGGCAGGTGTAGTTGAGTGCGCCGGTACAGATGATTAGGGCTTTATATTGTATGGAGCCTAATTTCATTAGTGACGTCTGGGGTGCTGACGTATATACTTGGCATCCACATTCGATTTTAGATCTTATGAGTGTCTTGTATAACATCAATTAGGGTTGTTTGATTGTCTCCCCAGGTGGTGCCTTTTAAGTTCCTCAGTAGGTTAAGGTCGGATTTGCATCTTTTGGTGAATTCTTGATGTGGTATTTCCATGTGAGTTTCTCAAAACGTACATTCCCAGGAATCTTGTCACTTTGACGAAGTGTATTAATCTGCCTTGAGTGTATAATTTGAACGTGATATGTGTTTTCGACTTCTTTGACACGACGTTTTTGCACTTTACCGGTTGTTTGTTTGAGAATGCTTTCGATGTCATACACATAGTGGTTACTCGCTGCAACTCGGGCAAGTAAAACGCTCCTTTTAATACTTCCCGGTTCATATCTTCCAATTTATAGATGGCATGATGACGACCACGCACTTCTCCCGTGACCCGAAACAATTCGGTGGTCTAGTTGGGTAAGTAACCTTTCTCGAAAGTGCGTTTGGTTTTGCCAATACGCACCCAATCTCCTGCCAACACTCCACCTTTCTTGGGGACAGCCACCGTCCCAACAGGCGCTCAGAATCAGTCACTTCGTTGTCTGGAGTTACTTCTTGGGTGTAGGTCTCATGCCCCAATGGTACGATCGGTTGTACGCTTGGATAAGGTGGGTTAAGACGTCGATGTACTTGAGAGTGTGAAGATGCGTAAAAACGTTCCAGGATGCTGTCTTTGGTTTTTGGATTCTCGGTTATGAACAAATGAATGTCACGTTTCTTTAATTATTTTTGGAATTATTGGTTTCAAAATTCGGTGCCTCTGTTGGTTTATCATTCAAGAGGGTTACGTCCTCGTTGTTTCAACACCAGTCTGAGGAATCGAACTAACTCGCTTCACGATTAGGAAGTCAATGGCACCACCAATTCAAATTGGAAAAGACGTCGATGACGCAAAACATAATTGTAACCACGATTGTATGTGGCTAAATGAGAGAAATCAGCTAATTTTGATTGCCATTGATGATTGATGCTTTCCCCTTGTGTGCGACTTCTGGAACATTTTCGTCGAATGGGTTTGTGTAAAGTGTACGTGGCTTGTTATTGTAACCATCTTTGCACTTGAGATAAACGGATACTTTTGGCAGCACGATACAATTTCTGAACTTCTCAGTAACCTGCAAGATGCACTGGATCGTAGTAAATGCTGGCTAACGCCTTCTCCATTTTATAATAAGTCACCCACTCTTCGCTGATGCTACTTTGGATGGGAAGAAATGGTGGTTTGGAAATGGATTTACGTGTTTGATGTGCCACAAGAGTAGAAATCGAGGGTTGTAGTGGCGGTGATGGAAGTAATGGGATGGTTTTGGTCTTCTTTACTTATTTCACTTCATTTTTCACTTTTTCGTTTTCACTTCTGTCAAAGGAGGAGTGGATATCATCTTTTTAACCCAAATATTGAGTTCTTCTAATTGGGAAGTGGGGAAAAGGGTCAAGAAGGACTCTGCAATCTTATTAGGAATGGGAGTTAAGGAATGTGTTTGAAAGACTTCTCGTGCCTCTTCTTCCTCAGGCAATCTCAAGGTTGCGTCTGTCTTAACCGCTGAGTTTAGTGGTGGTGGTGCACATGTCATTTAGAGCCTTAAAATGTTTCAGAGTCGGCTGAGCTGTTTCGTCTCAAGCTTTCTGATGATAGAGTTGCAGTTGTTGCAATAGTTGACCATACTTTTGAGATTTTTCTGTTTTCTGGCATTCAATAATGATTGCAATTTGTCATGTAATTGGGATATCTCGGTCAAATGAAGATTGAGAGGTTACTGCGGGTTTCGTTGGTCTTGCCAAGGACGGTTTTCCAACCATCGTTTGTAAGGCACTATAGTCAGCTTTTGTCCTAAGAAAGTAAGATGTATCTGCATTTGTTCTGATGTTTAACTCGCAAAATCGCCTAAGAAACCTCCTCTTTGGTGGCTTCTCTTTTTCATTGGATGACTACGTCTTTTATGGGGGTGATGTCGATGCTTGACTAAGTGTTCTTTTCCTTTTCCATTTTGGATAGAAGAACGATGATGATAGTGGTGCGCACGTCTTTAAAGTGACATCTGTAGCTGTTCAGGATCATACACAAAAAATACATAGAAGTCCATCGCTTGACATGTGTCTTTGATGTTAATTTCTGAGGTTTGAAAATACAATCTTCCATTTTGGTTGTTCCCCTCTTTTATTTTTTTTTTTTAAAGGTTTTGTGCAAGCTGATTAACCATATGATATATGCCGGACATTCCTCCCATTTCTTGACTTCCCCTTTTCTTTGGACGACTGTGTCTTTTAAGGGGATGACTTCAATCTTTAGCTAAGCGTTTCTTTTGATAATGAGACTGTCCTTGTTTTTTTAAACGCACAAAGAAAGAATATTCGTCTATCACGGCTTCATTTCGATGAGGGTACGGTGAAAACCACAGGAGTTTAGTTAGGGTTGCATGCCATCCTTATGGCTGTAGAAGCAGGGTCTCACGCAGAGATTGACATCTAGTAAAGAGTCCACTATAACGATTGGCATCGCTGTCGCATCCATCAGGTTTGGCAGGCACATCATCACTTTCCATGACAGGTATAATGGTAGTAGTCATGGCATAATTCCCATGATATGATGCGGAATAGCTGAGTTCACCGCGTAAAGCATCCCTGCAATCGCAAGGTTCAGTATCGCACTTCACTTGAGAATCTCCAAACTTGAATGATGTCTGTTAAAGGTTAAAATGAACTATCGGTCACGGACGTTTCTCCCTATTTATATACAAGTCACAGGGAAGTATCGAGCTTCCTTTTTTATGACTATGACTGGGTTTGGAAGTATACGTTTCTTCTTCCTGGACAAAGGTACTACCTTCTCTAAGGTACTGTCATACCTGTATCGTAGTGTGATGGGTAAAAAGGCCATCAAAAGGTAAGGACAGTGCGAAGATCATTGAGTATGCTCCAGAATAGCCGAATTGTTATAGATACATAGTCCAATTCGCAAAAAAAAAACCACTGTACTTCGAATCCAAATCGAGTCTCAGGTCCCAAGTAGATAAATCCTATTCTAGCTAAAACTTTTGAAGTAGGTAATCTTTCCTTATCTGTAGGTCATTTTTTCCTTTGGTAGCCACTGATGTACCATTGTTTCTCATCTCAACGGCCGGTACACCCCAGTTCATCGTCTTCTTAGCTTGCGTCACGATTGAAAACTGTCACATGGAGACTCCGCACTGCGACTGAACTTTGTAACGCGTGTTATCATTGGTGAAATAAGTCAATCCGTTTCAATCCACTCTTCCAATATACCTAACCGAAGTTCACGGCATTCCCTTCACCTGTTCTCGTGGCAAGATATGGAGAAACGTAGAATCGTCTACTCTCGTATTGTCAATGCTGTTCCGCGCGGACTTACCCATGAATTTGAAAGCAACGTATACAATTAACAAGATTAGCGATACGAGCGCTTGGGAAAGAAGAATTTATGTGGAGAGACAAAGATGTTTGAAGACCAGAAGTCAGAAGACGTTTGAGGAAGAGAAGAAGACATATGTAATGCCCTCTGTGTGAACGAAATGATGTTAACATAAAACTCAACGGCGCTTTTCAGGGACAATCACATGCCTCCTAAAGATTTGCTTTCGTGCCTAAACAAGCACACAAAAATGTTTTAGTCGTTTATAACATTCTTTGTGAATTGTTTATGACTGTATATGGTATGTGATATGTCAGTCTATGTCCCACTCTTTGGTCTCGATTGAGGTCAACCCGGTGCACATATGTTCCTACAACTGTTCAGACATTGTTACCAATTTTCAGTACCTTGACGTCTCCACACCTCTTCCATTCCTGTTGTCCCTGTACAACAACTCCACTTTCTCTTGATGCTACACAGTAAAGATATACCCCATGTTAAATTCCTCCTGATGCTAAACAGCCCCAGTCTGATGTTTAAAACCTTGACGCCAAACAGCTCCGTGTGTGTGTGTGTGTGTGTGTGTGTGTGTGTGTGTGTGTGTCTAATGTATTTTCCCATTGACGCCAAACAGCCCCACTTTACTACTTGTATGTTTCGATTTCATACTTTCTCTTAACTTTGAGCAGTATCTGGCTAATACCTCAGACAGGCATAAAAAGAATAAAAGATTCACGTTCTGGTGACCTTTGGAAATCCCAGTACACTTACATGGAATCCCTGGTATATATATATATATATATATATATATATATATATATATATATATATATATATATATATATATATATATATATATATATATATATATATATATATATATATATATATATATATATATGAGGTTTTAGGAAAGGGAAACATATATCAATGACAGGCCCACAAGAGGCGGGTGGGCGTGGGCAACCGGGTATATATCCCCGGGGCCCAGGCTCACAAGGCGGCCAAACCACACTTCAGAATTTTATAAAAAAAAAAAATAAATAAATGGTTTGAGCACGAGCCAAGAGAGGCCGGGTTGTTTCTTACTCCATAACCCGTGATCATTCTCTACGGCCTTGAAGTCATAACTTTGGGCACCTAGAATACAATTGGCATTTTTTAAAAGCAGTTGTTAAGTACATATTTAAATAACATACATCTTATTGTGCTTGAAATTCACAACCTAACTGAAAGGATCATTGTTTTGACAAGATCAATGCTATACTTCAAAAGCCGGTTTCTTTTAAAGGAATATATAACTCGTTTCTTTTTATTGATTTATATAAATATATAAGGGGTAGAAGACATCATGTGTGAAATGTGTTACCTGTCTCTGATCAGGTATAGACATGACGAAATCTATGACACATAGCTTTAGTTTAGGACAGAATATATAGTTTGCCTTTCATCAAACTTTCTGTTGATCCAAGATAAAGGTATTTTTTTAAATTAAAGAAGGATGTATTTTATAAAAGACGACAATGGTCTACAGAGTAATAATATATATGCATTACAAATTAAAATCAATATCCTATAGATTAGGTACTTACAATAGTTTTGTAAAGCAAATGTAGAGAACTGCGAAAGCCCACAAATAGCTCAATGTATATTGCATTGTAATACAAAGACACGTGTTAAAATATAGGTAGCATAGTACAAGGTGGCAGTGTAGACAATAACGGTAGTTGTAAAATTTGATAACGTCACGCAAACTTTTTTGTTTTTGTTATTTACCTATTTCAGTGTGTTCGTAGTTCCAATTGGTGCTTGCGTGAAGCCATTGCACAAAAAGGAAGTGATTTGATAATTTTAAGTGTGCGGATTCTTTTTCTGGTATTTATTGGTTTATTCCCTGATGGACTACATGAGATGTTACATTAAGAGGTGAAAGGATACATGCAAAAATGGGAGGTGCGTCATCTGTGCCTTCGAAGTCATTAGAAAGGGTAAGATCTTTTGTTTATTGTGCATGTAGAAGGTAAATACAAGACAAATCTGTGTTCTTGTCTTGCCTGAATAAACTATCTAATACGGGTTTATTTCTTTAGAAATTTTGATTGTAGAGATCTGAAAAATGATGATAATTAAGAGAGGTAATTAATTATTAACAGTTATATTTTGACTAATTGGCAATTTTTTTGTTTATTTCCGAAAAGGCGAAGGAATGCTTCCGCGCCTCGTTTCTCCATAATTTTTTTCTTATTCACGCACCTTCATAGACGGTCTGGAATTTGATCACACATTGGGTTAGGCCTAGGTATTGGGGGCATTTTACATAAAGTTCACATGATTTCTGGGTCTCACATGTATGTAAAGTCAATGACCCAAATGACAGCCTGTAGCAGAGTTGGGTATTTTCGTGGGTTACACACTTAATGGACACACAAGACAGCTTTATATATGTAAATGACGTTAACCCGGGGTCCAATCCTACCTCGAAAGACTTAGCCCTAGGACATAACATGGACGCAATTGAGATGCCCACCTAACAGTTACATACACGTTAACTGGGCACGAAAACCCAAATTCGGCAGAAAACTAGGATTGAACACGGGTTTCATCTTACACCATGAATGGTAGCGGCTGGGTCACGACTTGATAATTTTCAAGATCCCTACCGTATAATTATGACATCGCTTCATGAAAAGACGAATGCACATACTGAACATTTGCCTGTGTGACATTCAATATCCACAAGTCATACCCACGATGCTCGAGCGTTGGATTTTATGTGGAAACGGAGGTACAGGGATACGAGCTTTACTAACATACATTTGCGAAGATGATCGCAAACTCCTTTCAAAATTTATGGCTGCAGGAGTGCAGGCCAATCGCAACTTTCAATGTCCCACAGTTTAAGTCATGTAATTTAAACACTGACTTCGCTACGACTAGGTGTAATTATTTAAAATCAAATAATTCATGAGAGAAATCCGTTATAAAGCTTTTTCGGATTGGTCTGGTGTTGTACGGCACAGCAACACAAATAGTTTATTGAGTGCCGAAACGATTGGAGTAAAGTGCCTTCCACCATGGCAGCCTGCTCGAGTTGGTCCTTTAGTAGGTTTCTAACTTGCACGCTTTCAGTCGCGAGTACGGCACGTTAGCCATTGCCCTGTCGTGGCTTAAGTCTTTATTAGTTGCTCGTACGTTGTGCAGAGTAGTGCTTATTTTCTTTCATCCTTGAGACCGCAAGGTTTTGAGATGGAGGGCATTGATGCATGTACTATCGATATGAGACCGGGCCAGGAGTAAATTATATTTTATTTATGTAAATGAAATTGATATTATAATCACTAGAAACATGTTTACGGTTATTAGCATACATTTTCTACAATGTATATAATATACACAAATGTCTTATGATTCTTCGTCTCAACATACGTCCAAGCTAGGGTTTTTAAGTCTCATTAAAATTACTATTAGTCAAATGCAATTAATAAATCATGGCTATATATTATATATGAATTGATTTAAATCAGTGGAATGATTTGTAATTGGTTCGAACAGTACCTTTAACTCGTTACTGGCGGCTAAATGACAAAGAAATAAGAGCGAGGCAGCCGACACAGATTGGCATGGGCGGGTTTAGCAATGTCTCTCTCTCTCTCTCTCTCTCTCTCTCTCTCTCTCTCTCTATATATATATATATATATATATATATATATATATATATATATATATATATATATATATATATATATATATATATATACATATATATATATATATATATATATATATATATATATATATATATATATATATATATATATATATATATATATATATATATATATATATATATATATATATATATATATGCTAATTGCATACAAGATTTCTATTCAGTGCCATCAGAGGGTCGTTTGTTTGGTCCAAATGTAAATTATAAAATCCATAGCTATTATAGTATCTTTTATTTTCATTCTAACTTGACCGACAATCATTAAATATATTATTTGATATATTTCAATACATCGATGTATGAGTTCAGATCAGTTCAATTCAAATCAATGATTCTTCTTCTTACACGTTTCTTATCGAATACAAAATAAATAAAAACATATATACAAATATACACAGGATATGGAATATATTTAACTCTTTAAGCGTACCAATTTGGAAGCATTTTAATGTGACACGACTGGTTTGAAGTTGTCAGAAATTGAATAGTTGATGTGTATTAGATTTTGTCAACCAGTACATAAATCAATAGATAATTTACATTAACCGACGTCAGCGATATTAAAACCTGACAAAAGTGTGTACTCAAACAATTTCATCGCTATTTTCTGCATGTACCTGATTTCCGTATGATTTTTGTCGACCGTATGATTAGTGTGAGCATAATTAAGTGAAGACATATACATGTGTTTTGGTTGGTAACATTGCTTTGTACAATTTTATTGATGTAAAAAGTGGGTAAAAGGAGATCATTTCATATTTTACTAATTCCAGATAGTTGATATTCGTATGTTTTATGATTGGGTAACTTTTGAAATCCAAAATTGAGTCAGTAATTAAACGTCAGGTTGCATCCAAATACTTAATTAATGTGTGTGTGTGTGTGTGTGTGTGTGTGTGTGTGTGTGTGTTTACGTGTGTAAAATAATACCAACGGTTAATAAAGACATGCTAATTCAGATTATCATTATCACAAATATATTTTTATTCGACCAAACCTGTATCAGCATTACTGTATATTAGATTAGGCAGTTAACCTGCAACTACTATTTATAAAACAACAACAAAATAACACACACACACACACACACACACACACACACACACACACACACACATCGTCTGATCAAATTCTTTTAGCAAAACTAGCATCATCTTGGTTTATGAATGTATTTACACGGGTACTTAAAAATAAACCATAGGTTCGAATCAGAGCATGTAAAGCGAAAGCGTAGATTATGAAAAACGCGCTGGAGGTTGGATACCGAGTTATATGATTTAAAATTAACTAAGATTAAAAAAAGCTGTATAATTATAGAGAGAAGGCGGTAAAAAGTAGCAAAAGAAGAGTTTAAGCTAGTGAGTATGCGCGCAGTTTAGAATATAAAAACTGTTGATTTTATTATTTGGTAAAAGTCCGCTTAAACTTAGTTTATAGAATCCTTACTTTCCTCTGTGTGTGTGTGTGTGTGTGTGTGTGTGTGTGTGTGTGTGTGTGAGAGAGAGAGAGAGAGAGAGAGAGAGAGAGAGAGAGAGAGAGAGAGAGAGAGAGAGAGAGGTAGTGTGTGTATGTGTGTGTTGACAATCTGTCCATATTTGTTCATTTTAGGCCATGGTTGGGGAAATTAAATACGACACTCCAAATCAGATGGTTCCATGTAACGCAAATGACACCTTTATGAAATTATGGATTATTTTATTGTCCGAATATTTAACTTCCGCTGTTTATACATTGCTGGCCATCGATTGGGGCTGTTAAGTACATAGTTTTGACGTTCTATCAACGATTGTATGATTTGATGGAAGACGCATTTAAACAAGTCAAAGGGTTTGCAAAGTATGTCTTAAAGAAAATATCAAGTGTGTTAAAGAAGAGTACCGTTAATATGTATATGTGCCACTTGTGTTAATTTCACGTGTGTAGAAGAAGAGTACCGTTAATATGTATATGTGCCACTTGTGTCCATTTCACGTGTGTAGAAGAAGAGTACCGTTGATATGTATATGTGCCACTTGTGTCAATTTCACGTGTGTAGAAGAAGAGTACCGTTAATATGTATATGTGCCACTTGTATCAAATTTATATGGAAATATCTCGATGAGATGAATTATATCAGTGGATAAATTTACAAATCTAATGTCCAATCAGACAACAAGCATAATTACAATTCCTTGAATGTCTTATATTTTGCGTTTCAAACTAATAGATCAGTTGATAAAAAGCATCAATATTAACACGTAAACAAGAGTATTTTACCGTACTCTTTAAGGATTTATTTTTCTTGTTACAAATTTTCAATTGAATCGTAATTCGGCTATGTTCGTATAGGCCGTATTTTTCTGGTAATTAAATCTCTATACGAATCAAAGGAATTAACATCTATTATGTTTTCGCAGTATAAGTCTAACAAATTAAGATTTTCGTTTCTAATATATAGCATTCAGGTTTACCTTCAAATACGGAAGATTTCGAATCAGTCACTTTTCACGAATTGTGTGGTGTGAAGTAGAGCGATTAATAGAGAAATAAGCCTAAAATAATTGGCAAATGCAATGCTTGACATGTAAAAATGGAGTGATACAATGCTTAGCTATTCCAAATAATTTGAAATGATTAATTAGGCAAAGTTATATACCTATCTGCACATAACCTGTCGTTAACAAATGATATATTCTTTTTATGCCTTGAAGAACGTATACTAACAAAGCTAAAATCAATTGTTTCATAATTCAGACATTCCCGCGTGCCTGAGGATCTAGAATTGAGCAGACATTCCCATGTGCTTGGAGATGTAGAATAGGCCAGGCATCCGTGCGGGTTTGAGTATGTAGAATAAGCATGGCATCACCGAGTACTAGAGCTGTATAATAAGCCAGACATCCATGCGTGCTAAAGGATCTAGAATAGGCAAGATATCCCTGCGTCTTTGAGGCTTTACAATAGGTCAGACATGCTGCGTGTTTGAGGATGTAGAATAGGCCATACATCCCTGAGTATACTATTTATGTAGAATAGGCCAAACATCCACAAGTACTAGAGAATAGGCCATATATAGGATATATAATAAGCCAGACATCCCTGCATACTAGATGATGTAGGATAAGCCATAGATCTCTGTGTGTATGAGGATGTAGAATAGGCCACACATCCCCGAGTACTATATATGTAGAATAGGTCAACATCCACAAGTACTAGAGATGTAGAATATATCAGATATACTTGTATTCTAGAGGATATATAATAGGCCAGACATCCCTGCATACTAGGTGATGTAGATTAGGCCCGACATTCCTGTGTGTATGAGGATGTAGGATAGGCCACACATCCCCGAGTACTATATATGTAGAATAGGTCAACATCCACAAGTACTAGAGATGTAGAATATGTCAGATATACTTATATTCTAGAGGATATATAATAGGCCAGACATCCATGCATACTAGGTGATGTAGATTAGGCCCGACATTCCTGTGTGTATGAGGATGTAGGATAGGCCACACATCCCCGAGTACTAGAGATTAAAATAGGCCAGAAATCCCCATTACAGATGGAAAATAGGCCAATCATCCATGCGTGCTAGAGGATATATAATAGGCCAAACATTCTTGCATGTTAGAGAATGTAAAATAAGCTAGACATTCTTACGTGCTTGAGGATGTAAACTAAACCAGATGTTGAAGACGCAGCTCATGGAGGCAGCCTTTTGTCCTAAGGTTCGTCCCGTGATATGGTTTAGCTGAGAACGTATTGAACTTTTTGTTTTAAGAGTGTGGTTTATAAAAAAAAATAATGGATCTAGTATTGTATAGTCTCTATCCATTCTGTATTGTTATTTTATCTTTGTTTTCAATACCTCTTCTTTTACAAAACTTATTGCCAGGTTTGTACTGTTGTGCCATGTGCTGTCTCAGCAAATACACTTTAGTTTATGGAACAAGACACTTTTCTTGTTTAGCAGATCGCATGAAACGTTACAAACATATCAGTTTCGTGAAAAAAAAATTGCTTTTTGGTTTTTGTGAATGCATCAGTTTAATGATTTTTCTCTCCATTTGTTCATTTTTCCATATATTATTATCACTTCATATTCTGGAGCTTAACACCCAAGCTGTTCAATGTTTCTGTTATTTGTCTGTCGATCCTTCCATACATCCGTGCATCATACTCACTTTAATTTCTGGAGCTAAACGAAATAAAATATGAATCTGCTAGTTTGCAAGATTAGTGGTAAAGATGTATCCACGACTTGATGGAATTCTTCAATTTCTGTATTTTCAATTACTTGGGCTATCTGTCCATCTATCCAGATGTTTTTCACACATTCCCTGTTCACGTTGTAAAATCGAAAATTCTATATATAAAGTGTTCGATACATCGTTCAGTCTCCATATATCCATTTTGACGGGATGGGAGATATAGACGCTTCATTCTTCCTGTTATATATGCTTTAAGCGGACACCAAACAATATCATAATTGTTGCAATTCAACATTTGAAGGCATGGAATTAACTTTATTTCAGACATATCAGCTTTGGGATACAAAATTAAATTATGATTGACTAATTGTTTTTTAAAATAATTATTTAGTATTTATCGCTACGTTAATACATGAGAGGTTATGCCATGCCAAGAAATGAACAAAGCGAGGATAATATTCAACTTAATATTAACTTAATCTTACTATTAGACCCATTATATATATATATATATATATATATATATATATACAAAATTACGAAGGTAACATCATATCGTCACATTAATTCTTTTCAGTTATAAACTAATTAGATCTCATTCATAATTCAAATATATGTATTGTGTATTGTTTAAGTGCACTGAAGGGTTCCTGTGAAAACTACCTGCGCAATCCTAATGAATTAGAAAAAGAATATTAAGTTTGGAGTTCACATTTCAAATATGTTGATACTTTGTATATGCTTCCTCTTGGACAAGGTCTGTCTTGAGATATCGCGAGAAAAAGAAGCAGATAAAATGGGGTGCATACCATCATCCAGTCAATCTACTCCAAAGGTTAGGTTCCTTTGTTTATATATGTACAACATACAAAAGGCCGTCATCGGTCTGTAATCAATATGTCTGTTCCAAGGAGATTCGCAATGGACTGTGGATTGGGAGAGGCATCACAACGGACCGCATTCATACTATTTATGTTGTTTATATTATATATACAAGTTATATTTACAGAAATATTGAAAACCACATTTAGTGCACTTGCACGGTCAAAGATCTCACTAGCGAGGCTATCCCGATTAATCTGTGACAGTGATGTTCACATTACGCATCAGAAAGGTCGCGAAAATAAATGAAAAAGAATATATATATGTCTGTATTTCTCTCCCAATGTGTCATGTAAAAAATATAATAATAATATTGTCAACTTTTCTCTTCTTAGCTCAGGAAAAAGTAGTAAATTTGAATATTTAGTGAGGTAAATCCATATGATAGAGGATGCACGGAAGTCGTCAGAGATGTATATTAAACATACCCCCTCCCCCACATATATATACCTTACTGTACGAACCACGGCATTGATATTTATTAACTTATAAATTAATACACTCTTAAGGTGTCCGTGAAAGAAAACAATCGAAACGTTATGGTATTTTGGCATGAATGAATCACTATATCTGAACAAATGGCGTTGTATAGAGATCAATAAAACTTTAGCACTCCCAATTCACTGAAAACTGCCTGCTCCACTGGTGTCGACAGCCAGGTTAAGACTATATTAACGAAGAGTTATAAGGTTACTTATGCTGTAAGGACTATTATTCCCCATATGACATGTATTCTGTCTGTTAACATGCCAGCCAAATCGATCTTTAATCGTTGAAATCCAAACAAATAATGCGAGACATTTAAACTATCAAGCAGCGCTTCATGAAATAATACAATCATGTACAATTATGAAAATTAAACGTGTTTACTGTCATGTTTTTGCATATCCTGTCGTTGTTTTCTTCAGAGACTCTGTGAGAGTCAAACACGCTCATGATAATTAATATCCAAACCAAAGCCAAAACAAAGGTATATCCCAAGACACAAAACAAACTAGTTTTGCACTATTCTTCGTCATTTTTAGTAGATTTATTTTAATCAGTCCATAACACACGCAATGATTTGATGAGTCTAGTGCAGTCGATAACACACGCAATGGTTTGATGAGTTAAGTGCAGTCGATAACACAAGTAATGATTTGCAGCTGAAAGGACGTTGATTCCCCCACTGATATGTATTCTTCATATATCGACATGCATATCCATATACCCGTTTACATTATAATATGTTGTACGTACATATATATATATATATATATATATATATATATATATATATATATATATATATATATATATATATATATATATATATATATATATATATATATATATATATCGGGTGCATACGTCCTGTAATATATATATATATATATATATATATATATATATATATATATATATATATATATATATATATATATATATATATATATATATATATATCGGGAGTGATTTTGTGTGGATTAGTATATACTTTTAACTAACATAATCTATTTACACAAGGAAGGGTTAAACTTAAGTTTCACTAAGATAAGCCAATTACGGAATGAAGGGTTAATACTTTAGTTTCACAAAGATAATGCCATTTACACAAGGAAGGATTAATAATTTAGTTTCACTAAGATAAGCCATTTACACAAGGAATGGTTAATACTTTATTTTCACTAAGATACGCCATTTCACAATGAAGGGTTAATAATTTAGTTTGACTACGATAAGCCATTTACACCACAATGAATGGTAAATACTTCTAATTTCACTAAGATACGCCATTTACACAATGAAGGGTTAATACATTTAGTTTCATTAAGATAAGCCATTTACACAAGGAAGGGTAAATACTTCTAGTTTCACTAAGATAAGCCATTTACACAAAGAAGGGTTAATACTTCTAGTTTCACTAAGATAAGCCATTTACACAAAGAAGGGTCAATACTTCTAGTTTCACTAAGATAAGCCATTTACACAATGAAGGGTTAATACATTTAAGTTTACTAAGATAAGCCATTTACACAATGAAGGGTTAATACATTTAATTTTACTAAGTTAAACCAATTACACAAGGAAGGTTTAATACTTCTAGTTTCACTAAGATAATGCCATTTACACAATGAAGGGTTAATACTTCTAGTTTCACTAAGATAAGCCATTTACACAAGGAAGGGTTAATACTTTAATTTCAATAAGATAATGCCATTTACACAAGAAAGGTTAATACTTTAGTTTGAATAAGATAATGCCATTTACACAAGGGAGGGTAATACTTTAGTTTCACTAAGATAATGCCATTTACACAAGGAATGGTTAATACTTTAATTTCACTAAGATACTGCCATTTACACGAGGAAGGGTTAATACTTTAATTTTTATTAAGATAAGCCATTTACACAAGAGGAATGGTTAATACTTTAGTTTCAAAACGATAAGCCATTTACACAAGGATGGATTAATACTTCTAGCTACACTAAGATAAGCCATTTACACAATGAAAAAAAAATCATTGTTAATTGAAAACAAATCTCATTAATCATTTAGTTATGTGCCGTACTGTATCAAAATCTGAGTAGGAGAGCACTCAAGTTGAGGAATTTGAAACCAGTCTTGATCGTGATAAAATAATTTTTTAAAAGAAAACAATTAAAAAATGCGTTATTTTTATGCGCTTCATAATATGTTTGTCTATTTAGTTTAACATTGGTCACATGCACGTACTGTCTGATTAGTTTTCTAATACAGTCATGAATTAAGTTAAAAGCCTCGACCGCCATCCTGAACGTGTAAGTCCAATGCAGGTTGTAAAATAATTTTTGTGTGACAGTCCAATGCAAGCTGTATAGCATATGGCATACAAACTACGAATGTTTGTCTCGATTAGAGGCGTAGCGAGGTGAGGGCAGGGGGGTACATATGTCCCCGGGCGCCAAGGTACGCCAAAATGAGGCTTACAACGTTACATTATAATAAGTAAACAAGGGTAATAAATCGGTCACAAGATCGCTGGGGCGCCAATTTAAATAGTTCGTCCCCGGGCTCAAAATATCATCGCTACGCCTCTGGTCTCGATGGTCACGTAGTGTCAGTTTTATATTTCAGAGGTATAATAAATGGATATTTTCTTTTCCGACGCTAATACTGTCTGGTAAAAAAGTAGCCTATTTGCAGGCTATTGTATAGTTAGAAATGACTTACTAACAGACTGGATTAACGTTGTCTATTGCAGTATATTTGCATATTTTACATTTTGCAAACCTTTTCACCCAATCGATCCAAAAAGTGCAGTAATGCATCACAACGGCTTTATCGTCAACGGCGTTGATTCAAACTCAAGCAAACATTAATTTCCATATCTGAAAGGTAATGCAGTTTCCATTTATTTGTTATGATTCCTAACGTGATAGCTTTTAAGTTTTTTTCCCCCAAGTATAACATCTGCAGGCACACACAAAAGTGTTGCCTGGCATGATGGGAAATCTTGTATTTTCATGTGAACAGACAGGAATGACACTAAATTTAAACTTATTTCGCCAATTTTCTGGATTTCAGTTGGTACATAATAAATTCCTATTTAGCTTACGTGGAAAAAACAATTTAATTCACGTCAACAGTAATAATTATTGATTGAAATATGTTGGGATAATGATGACGACAAATGTATATATATAGTGTGTGTGTGTGTGTCTGTGTGTGTGTGTGCGCGTGTGTTTTTGTGTATGTGTTTGATTTGGATTTGTTAAGTGGCTATAACAATTTTTTTAGTGGTATCGCTCCGATATCTGCAGTGTGGCCGCTTATGGTAATGTCTAGCACTGGGGCATCATGTCGCAAACATGTAGAATCATGTCCCATCCATCCTGACACCAACACTCGAACCCGTGACCTCATGCATCCGAGGCGGACACTCTAACCACTTAGGCGACTGTATTGATACATACATATGTCACATTGTCATCATTTGTATAGACTTATGTTAGTAGATTACGATTGGCAACTCTTGTTGACGTAAGTAAAACATGTATTTCTCAAGACGGTGGATTTTTTTTGGACTGTATCATTTGTTTATTTGTTATTTTTAAAGAGAAAACAAGTAGAATACATTTTAGATTATGATGGATTTATGAAAAACATTAAACACATTAGAAAATTCAAGATTTTGAATCAGCCATACTCCGAACATGGTAACAGAGGCAAGAATGAATCATACTGATTTCGCCAATTACCAATCGAATGCCTGGCTGTTCAAAATAATTGAAAATTAATCATCTGGAGCGTTGAATTACACGCGTCAAATATAAATTGCGTCATAAACAATGCGTCTAATTTTTATATAAGAAGTAGAGAACTTAAAAGCTTATTATTCCTTGTAGCTCTAGCACATTTATTTAATTGATGATTCTTCAAATGACCACAGTTATTTATATAGAACCTTCTGTATGCAGATAACAAGCCTCACGTACTGTCTGTTCGTCAGTTCGTATGTCGGGATACTGTTGAACCCACAGTTCCCTCCGCGACATTAACATACGCGTACAGCAAAACAACAAAACGCAGATGAATCATTGAAGACGTGCTTGGTTCATCATCCATGCCTTCTGTTCCCTTCATACTTGTCAAAGCTGTTTGTCAGGCTTTTAAAAGTTTCAGTTGCTTTACTGTGTCTATAGTCAACTATTTGATACATAGTTAATAAATGAAGCATTGCTTGTTCGTGTACATAGGTATTTTATTTATATAAGCACTCGTTTAGCTGTTGTTTATCTTGGTAATATTGTTTATAAACTGCCGATGTCTACTTAGAAATTAATCATCGGTTGGAGAACAAAGTCTAGTTTGTTAAAATTTTGATTCGAATCGACTATTATATCAGACCAAGGTGTAGTTAGTAAGAATTATCCATGATGTCAGGTGAAGAAAATGTTATTGATTATGTCATCGATAAGCTTACTTGAAGGCGAATCAGAATAGCTGTTGACCTGTATTATTGAGTACGATATAACCTCCCGTATGAATCATTACATACGAGATTTGAGTTTATCCTGATTTAAAAAAAACAACTAATCCTAGTTTGAAAACTAGTGACATTGCACACCAAGGAACTGCGGACTGAACGCCATTAACATAGTTTTGTAAGGGATGCATAGGAACGTGGGACTGAATGCAAATAACTGTGTTATGTGCAAATGTTTAATGACAACAGACTGAATGCCATTAACTGAGTTATGTAAGGGATATCTAGCACCAGTTGACTAAATGCCATTAATTGAATTATGTAAGGGATGTCTAGGAACAGCGGATTAAATATCATTAATTGAATTATGTAAGGGATACCTAGTAACAGCGGACTAAATGTCATTAATTGAATTATGTAAGGGATTCATAGGAACAGCTGACTAAATGTCATTAATTGAATTATGTAAGGAATGTCTAGGAACAGCGGACTAAATGTCATTAATTGAAATATGTAAGGGATACCTATGGATAGCGGACTAAATGTCATTAATTGAATTATATAAGGGATTCCTAGGAACAGCGGACTAAATGTCATTAATTGAATTATGTAAGGAATGTCTAGGAACAGCGGATTAAATGTCATTAATTGAATTATGTAAGGGATACCTAGGAACAGCGGACTAAATGTCATTAATTGAATTATGTAAGGGATATCTAGCACCAGTTGACTAAATGTCATTAATTGAATCATGTAAGGGATGTCTAGGAACAGCGGATTAAATGTCATTAATTGAATTATGTAAGGGATACCTAGGAACAGCGGACTAAATGTCATTAATTGAATTATGTAAGGGATTCCTAGGAACAGCGGACTAAATGTCATTAATTGAATTATGTAAGGAATGTCTAGGAACAGCGGATTAAATGTCATTAATTGAATTATGTAAGGGATACCTAGGAACAGCGGACTAAATGTCATTAATTGAATTATGTAAGGGATATCTAGCACCAGTTGACTAAATGTCATTAATTGAATCATGTAAGGGATGTCTAGGAACAGCGGATTAAATGTCATTAATTGAATTATGTAAGGGATACCTAGGAACAGCGGACTAAATGTCATTAATTGAATTATGTAAGGGATTCCTAGGAACAGCTGACTAAATGTCATTAATTGAATTATGTAAAGAATGTCTAGAAATAGCGGACTAAATGTCATTAATTGAATTATGTAAGGAATGTCTAGGAACAGCGGACTAAATGTCATTAATTGAAATATGTAAGGGATACCTATGGATAGCGGACTAAATGTCATTAATTGAATTATGTAAGGGATTCCTAGGAACAGCGGACTAAATGTCATTAATTGAATTATGTAAGGAATGTCTAGGAACAGCGGACTAAATGTCATTAATTGAATTATGAAAGGGATGTCTAGGAACTGTGGACTAAATGTCATTAATTGAAATATGTAAGGGATACCTATGAATAGCGGATTAAATGTCATTAATTGAATTATGTAAGGGATACCTAGGAACAGCGGACTAAATGTCATTAATTGAATTATGTAAGGGATTCCTAGGAACAGCTGACTAAATGTCATTAATTGAATTATGTAAAGAATGTCTAGAAATAGCGGACTAAATGTCATTAATTGAGTTATATAAGGGATGTCTAGGAACAGCGGACTAAATGTCATTAATTGAATTATGAAAGGGATGTCTATGAACAGCGGACTAAATGTCATTAATTTAAATATGTTAGGGATACCTATGGATAGCGGACTAAATGTCATTAATTGAGTTATGTAAGGGATGTCTAGGAATAGCGGACTAAATGTCATTAATTGAGTTATGTAAGGTATATCTAGGAATAGCCTACTGAATTAAATTAACTGATTTCTGTATGGGTAGCCTAGGATAGGTCGATTGAATTTCGTAAACCGAATCGTGTAAGTAATGCGTAGGAAAAGTGGAATGAATGCCATTGACCGAGTTATGTAAGGGCCGTTGTGTGCTTTAACTATCGAAAAATAAATATGTATAGTTTAAAATATACTGGGATGAAGAAATTATATTACCTGAAGATATACAAGAGGAATTCATTTGGTAATTATATTTTCCAGAAATAATTATGATAATTGTATGCTTTTAACTACTTCTTGAGAGACTAGAAAATCGGCCAGTGCATTCGTGTTGTAATTTATATTAAGCATTCAGTGTCATACAACCAGGGGCAGCAATGGAATATAAAATAATATTATGTATAACTGAACAAAATATATTTCTAATTTTGATGAAATGCGATAAACAAATCACTGTCCATTCGAAATAATATTAAGTAATAGTAAAGTCATTGACTCTGGTTTTGTATCTAACTGTTTTTGATTGGGTATGTACATGAAAGTCTATACATAGATACAAGACCTTCATAGAAATATATGTTCCATCCACGATTTTGTCAAAGCAGTTTACACGAATTATTGTTATTGATATTTGTTTGCTTTCACACTTTATTCCCCTTCTCTTTAACATTAGAATCGGGTTCATCATCCTATTCATGTTCGCAACGATAACCAGTAATGGTCACCTTATAACATTTGATAATGGTAGATGCAGCTAAACTTAATCGACCCTGTGTGTGTGTGTGTGTGTGTGTGTGTGTGTGTGTGTGTGTGTGTGTGTTCTTTGGGCTTTTAACGTTGCCTTAAAACAAAGTTCAGTCATATCGCTACGATGTATGAAGCGGTGCAGTTTATAGTGATGTCTAGCACTATGGCATCATGCCGCAGACATGTAGCATCATGTCCCAGCCAGTCACTTTATCCTGACACCAGGCCGACTAGTTATAACACTAACTTCGTAATGCTGAGAGGTTAGTGAAGCAACTTGCAGTATCAGTTTTGAATAAGTCAATGGTATGACTCATGCAGGGGTTCAAACCCGCGACCTTACGCATCCGAGATGGACGCCCTAACCACTTAGACCACCGGAGTGGTCTTAATCGACTGTATGTCCCACGTCATAATCTGTAGACTAATCGTTTATCGGTTAAGATTGATCGCTTCTCCTATGACTGAGATACTGCTTAAATTCTATATTAATACATTTCTTATACTTAAATCAATGTAAATCATGAAGAGTCTAATAGGTTGCAATGCATTTTGTACAACTAATCTTTATAAATTGTGTCATAATGAAAAGATAATTGTATGATAAAAGGTATAGAACAAGATAAAATGTTATCACACGTCCCTTAAATAATTGTATTAGGGGAATGTACAAATCTTGGAAACTTTAACCAGATGAAGGTAATTTTACTTCACACTTATACATTAAGAAAGGTGTAGGTTGCTCAGTGTCCGTCACCGCAATAGAAGTTTAAATTACAATTGTAACCTTTACGTAATGTTGTCAGATTGTAGAGCCGATATACGACACATCGTAAATTTAGAACAGTTTCATACAATTTCGTTCATTTAAAAGCTCGTTTGCTTTTCATTTACAATAATTGTACTCTATTCACGTATTAACATTTAGATTTATCTCATTTATATCAACGCCTAATGTTTCCCATACTATGGTACCGATCTTTAAAGAATGACTTCATAAGACTTAAATGAGAAAGAATTTATTTCATCCTTTATGTATGCGCTGTAAATGCGATATTGTTAGCAGTGCGTATACTACTGACAGCGCCAAGTGCAGACACACGAATATGAGAACAATACATCCTCATAAAACGTTTAACCGTATTTTTTGTTAGGACATCGAGAATGTCCAGACCACGTGGATACTGTGGACATTTAAACCAGAGTCCGTCCTTGGAGGGTTGACCTATTCGGAATCTCACTGTCTGTGGACTAATGATATTGAGAGACTAGAGAACATTCCACCACCTCACCCATCACCAACAAGAAAGCACGAGGTGTTCCAACTGGAGAAATATGAACACGTGGACAAGAGGGCGGATGAGGTAAGGATTTTTATTTGACCAATACCATGAATAAAACTCATTATTAAAATGAATAAAACGTGCTGTGTTTTCAACAAATAACCTGGCAAATCTTACCGTAATTATTGGAGTGCATCAGAGACTCACACCACTTGGGAATGGATGGATTCAACATGCTTTAAGGTCTTTAGAGAGAAAGGTGAATTGCTTTATGACACCACATCAAATGGTGGGTATTTGTCTAACTGTTGCCCATATAATTTCTTTGAGGATCTAAAAGAAGATATGGCGAGTAATTTTGGCAATAACGTGCATTAATTTCGCCCTACGTGATAATTGTATTATATTTTAAGTTTTACATGAGTGAAACATAGCAGTGTATAAAGTGTGATATGAGATCTAACGCTTTACAACATCTATAATGATATGATTACAAATTATAAAACACAAAACACCATGAAATTAGAAAACATTAAATATGCCGAAAATATGTAAGGTAGGAAACATTATTAGGCCTATAAGTTTGTTCTTGCAGTGGATAAAGGTAAGTTTTAAGAGCACTCTTGAAAGGGATCACCGTGTGTATGTGTTTAATTTCAATGGGCAATTACATTCCACGTTGCTGGGCTTAGTATGAAAAACGAATATTGTCCATATGACTTCGTTTTCATGGTGGGGAATAATGATATTACACTATTGTCAGAAGAGGAGCATAAGTATCTTGCTGGTGTGTACACATGGGTGAGTCCAGATAGGTATGTTGGATTGGAGTCCGTCAGTGAAACATAGCACAGAGAATACATTTTGTGATTGATTCGTGATCGAATGGATAGCCGTGGTGTAGGGTACAGATCAGCGGGGAGGTGTGCTCTGATCGTGGTACTCCAAGGATGATCTGAACAGCTGTATTTTGAACTATAAGGTACTGAAGTGAATTGAATGACTTTTGTTCAATGTTTGGCACTGTTATGCTTTTAATTTGTCAGTTATAGACAGAGGAACAGTTTAAAATCCTCACAGAGAAAACTACACATCGCGCGACCCTGCTTCGAGGGGAGTCTGTTTCTTTCCAGTGATTTTACTTTGTGATTGCTTCAGCCAAATCTAATTATTGTTAAATAAATTTGACTTGATTCATTTCTTTGCAGACAGGTGATAAGTTCAACAACAAGCTGGTGTTTGATCTTGTTACGCACCTGACAAAAGATTACCCGGATGATCTTTCTAAGGTCCGTAGCATTTACAGATGGATCACGATGCAGCTGGTTGAAAAATTGCCTAATTCCGATAAACAGCCAGACGAGAACACCGTGTTTCAACAACTTTGGAAACTGAAGCGCAAACAGAAAACGTATGCACAGGTCTTTAGTTTGCTATGTGGGTAAGTCTTTGTAAACGTATCTTTGACAATACAAGTGTTCGACCTAAACACAAAACGTAACCGGATTTTAATGAACGAACAGATGGACGGAATGGCAATGCTAACATTACATGCTTCTTTCATATTATTGACCGGCCGTAAAGATTGACCAACAATTGGTTAATAAACATGAGTTTGTGCAGAAGTTATCTAAATGATTTAGGAAATTGTCTAAACCGAACAAATATTTTGTGCGAGTGTCCATGTAAAATATTTATAATACAAATTTGCATTTCGTTTAGTTTCACAAATAAGACTAGTGTATATCAATAACTTGCATAATATATGTCTGATTGTAAAATAAAATATATTTTGTAAACAAAATTATCTTTATTCGCTGTTTTATCGAATACATTGGAAACCATTATTAAGAATTTATCAGCAATAAAACAAAGCCTTTTCAATATCTATAGATATGCGAATTTACCGTGTGTAGTTATTAACGGCTATATGAAAGGATCAACATACGATGTGGGACAAAAACTGGTCAGCAAACATAAAGGTGAATGGAACGCTGTGCTTGTTGATGGAAATTGGAGACTCGTCAATGCATTCTGGGGCGCATGCGTACTGACAGGAAATGAAAGCGAAGACTTCTACTACAATACTGACGAGAATTTTTTCCTCACAGATCCTCAACATCTCATATACACACACTTTCCTAGTATTCCCGAATGGCAACTGCTAGACCCTCAAAAGAGTCAAGACGAGTTCGAAAAGCAGGCGTACCTGAAGGACAGGTTTTTCAATCTGGAAATGCGACTTCTTTCGAATCCAAATTGTAAGGTAGAGGTTCCTAGCGGTGAGGCGGAATTTCTTTTTGGACTTAATCCCAAAATTGCCATAAACCAAAGTTTCTTATGCATTGCATCAATTTATGATTCTAAAGAAATGACTACGAAAGCCGTGGAGCTTGCAGACAAAGATTTGACTTTGGAATTCATCCAGCGGCCAAATGAGCATCTGCTATCGATCAAAGTGAGGTTTCCAAAGGTGGGAACCTACAAGGTGGAAATTGTGGGAAAAGATGACACTGTACAACAGAAGGACTATACTTTCGATTGGATAGCAATCTACAAAGCTGTTGTTCTGTCCATTCCGATAAAGCAGAAGTTTTTCCCTAAGCCTGAACCAGAGGGATGGGGTCCAGGTAGAGGTCTTCATGCACTGGGACTGAAGGCTCTCACACCATTAGACGGGGTCATAAAGACAGACACTGGAGAAGTCGAATTGCAGTACCAAATAGTGAACAAGGAGAAGGCCAAAGGAATTGATCTATGTTTCCATCTTATATCCATTGGAAGTGATGTAGATGAGGCAAACGATGCGGACAAGTTCACGCTAAAAAACGACGTATACACGTTGAAGATACAGATTGATCCAGGTGAATACAAACTGAAAATTGGCGAGAGAAGCAGTGGTCTGGAGCGAAATGTTTGCAACTACAGTGTAATTTCTACCAAGGAGGCCATGGAAGAAAAAAGGGATGATGATGAAAAAGTGAAAGAAATCAACAGACTCCGAGAAGGTAAGATTAACTTTACATTATTATGTGCACTCCCAATCACTCATAATTGACATTCAAGATGTATAATGTGTTCGGTAGGAATATGTTTAGGTGATATTAAGAACAAGTAATAATATTTAAACTGTAATACTACACTAAGATTTTGTTTATCTTTTAGTTGCCAGTTCTGTACAGCTGAAATGCTAAATCAATGCATGTGGACATCCATTGAGTTTGTATCCTTGAACTAAATAAAAAATATGTAGTGTACTTTAAGAGAATGTTAAAGCCTTTAACACTAAGGACTTTCGCACATTAATTCCATACAAACTTTAGTTAGAAAATAAGACTATTACAAGAGATCGAA
The DNA here is from genome assembly GCA_030141615.1 of Unio pictorum. Classification (NCBI taxonomy): domain Eukaryota; kingdom Metazoa; phylum Mollusca; class Bivalvia; order Unionida; family Unionidae; genus Unio; species Unio pictorum. The sequence continues at coordinate 26,191,884 of JARLTB010000220.1, read as the reverse complement.
TGGACGATATTATTAACATTGATTGTAATCGATACCCGATATCGATTTGTTTGCCGATTCCGTTCTAAATTGACGATAACTGATATTACACTAATTAATAAACTCTGTTCCTCATGCAATATTGGTTTGATATAATCTCTGTTATATTTTGGAATCTGGTTATACCAGATCTTTTATGTTTATTATAATTCCTGCATGCATGTTTTAAATTTGTTATCGATATGAAACTGACACTGGTATTTTATTTATAACATAATAAAACAAAATTTAGGTCTGCTGTTTTTCTTTTAAAAAACAAAAACAAACAGCGAAAATAAAAATCAACAACAACACGAAGCAGCCCCCCCCCCCGCAAAACAAGACAAAATCTAAACCAATAAGAAAGCAAAGCACACAAACAAACCCACTCCCAACCACCCAACCCCAATGAAACAAGCAAAAGACCCCCCCACACACACACACGAAATACAAATCAAAGAACAAACAAACAAAAAACCTGAAACAAAACCAAAATCACAAACGGAAGATTAAATTTGAAAACAAGAGATAAAAGCGGGAGTACAAATAAAAACTAAATAATTAAATTTTAAAAAAAATATACTATGGAGAAATTTAAAACATTAAAGTTTGAGACAACTCGAAAGAAAAAAATAAATATCTAAATTATTTTCATATAAAAATGCGGTATAGATTAATCCATGTAGTACAGTCTGCAACATTCCAATTGTTCAACAATACGACGCGTGAATGTTTTTAATAGCAATCCGTTTTAAATATTTCAGAGCTATTGAATGCCATAGAGAAGAAGACACTGGAGCTGCTTGAACGTGCCGTGGATGCTGTTGTAACACGTGGATTCGAATCCTACTTTCCAGAGGAGCTGAAGATAGCGCGAGAGCTGATTGCCAGATTGAAGAAGATTCAAAAACTGATGCACGAGGTGATGAAATTGGACCAAACTACAATCGCAGAGATTCGCTCTTATGGTAATCCAGTCAGAGAGATCCACATTGTCATGCAGGCAACGTTGCTACTGTTGGGTCATTTTGAAGAGGAGACAAAGGTATGGGTCAGAATAAGCTTTGAAAGTGGGCGAGGGCGGTGGAGTTTGTGTATATGTCGGCTGTCATTGTAGATCCTTGACGGAAGTCTACAAAATAATGTTAGATCATTTTGAAGAATGGACTAAGTTGTGGACAGAAAGTGAGATCTTTTTGTGTAATGTAATATTATTGCCAGATCGATCTTGGAAGGTGTGCAATTGTGAGAGGTGTTTTGCTGATCTCGGCTGACATAGTAGATTCCGCAGTGAGAATTTTAATGATGAAGCCAAGTTTTTTTCATCGTTCAATACGCGATAGGAGATAGGGAAGAAGGGAGGGGGGAGACGTGGTATTTAAATCATGAAAACAAATAGTTGACAAGTATTAAAGGAACGTTCCTTCTGAAGATTTTTACGAAATGGCAGATTTTTACATGGAAGACTATTAAATTAGATTCTAACCGACCGCATAATAAATGCTAATTACATCAGGTATCGAAACCAACATTATCAGCGGATAGTAATGTTGCCTCAGACTTTTAGGTTGCTCGAATTGCTAATTTAAAAAATGTTACCGTCGTATTTTTGTGATGAAGACAAGGATCATAATATTGCCAGGTCCAGTAATCTGTTCATACCAACATAATTTATAAACCATAAATGTCTTACAAATTTACTTCATCAACGTCATAAAATGAACACGTTTCCTGTACGGATATGATTCAGTCGGAACATACTCAGCTAATTCAGAGAAAAAAAATATACCTCGGATCAATGTTCTGGTAGTAATTTTTTAAGAACAAATATTTTTTTTCGCCGAGAATGTTTCCTAGAGAAAAAACGCTTTTTAAAAAGACTATTTATCTATTTATTTCATTAGTTTGCCTGTAGCATGTAGCAACTATTTGCAAATGAAACCATGTATTAGCTACTTTACGCAAGGCACTGTTCACATACGTTCCAAATATAATCCGTAGGACTTACGTAGAGTATGGGGCATACTCTTGTGTGTATGAAAGACGTGGGTTAATCATTAAGACGTGTCTTCGATTTAGATCAAATGAAGTAAAAATTAAAAAGCGAATATATACGTATTTTTAATCCCTAGATTTGGAAGAATATCCAAGCAATAATTGGTAGGACAGGAAAGGAGTCCTTAAAGCGGAAAATTCAAGAGCTTGACATGAATAAGTTGGGTTTTGACATTGCCCTTGGCGCTAAAAAGCTGATGAGAGGGCTGGAGTTGGACAAAGTGGTGCAACAAAGTGCAGGAGCTGCGACTTTCCATGCCTGGGTAATAAAGTTTATTTTTTCTCAAAGAATTTGTGTTACACAAGAGTTTATTGAACAAGTTCACGTTGCAGAGTTTACCTGAGTGCTCGATGCAAAGAAAGTTTATTTTAAAAGGAGCACAGTTTTGTTTACAAGACTTGACAATCAAACATTTTCTATCAATAGTTAACGGATAGTAAATTGTATGTAACACACAAAGATAATCACCAATTTGTTTGAACTGCACATGCGAACTGATGTAATGAAATAATTTGGAGTACATTTAGATACAAGCACGTTTTCTACCCTGTCTCTTTTGAATCACTATTTTGCCAAAGTTCCCATCATATGCGACTTAATTTCTAGAGGGATAGTTACTACATTAAGGAATACAACGTTTGATGGCTTGTTATAATCTTATGTCTAACCCAACATCATATTTAAATTATTGGCTATACAACTGGTAAAGCTAAACGAAATCACACAGTAGCGGGCGAGCGAGCGATATGTTGTATGTGTGCGTGTGTGTGTGTGTGTGTGTGTGTGTGTGTGTGTGTGTGCCTAATTGCGCATATCACCATTCGACTGGTCCCCATCAAAGGTTTGTTTCTGTACCCAACATTTTAGTATTGTTATACCTTGACATTAGTGTAATAGTACGACGGGGCAATCTTAACAAAACTTTTATTTGGGAGGGCGGAGGGGCGGAGGAGTTTGGCAGCTGACATTAAAATTGTTCTTTGTAGCAAATCAGGGGCGACAGCAAAGGCCATTTCTTCATGCGCCTCAGTAGATACCAAGGCGGTACTAAAGATCATTGCCCACGAGCGCTCGAACCCATGTGCTGACACAACAATTACAAATCTCAGAACTTCTTCTTTGTCTGAAACAAGGTCACAACGATATATGTGATTCATGAGCGATGGTTAATGTTATTGGGCTAAATATGAAATTAATTCATATACGGTAATATGTACCACGAACTGCAAATACGATCTTTTCAGGGAGTATCCTAAATGTCAGGGGAACACGTGTTGGGAATTACGCATCGCTTAGCTGCACAACCCTTGTGGTAATTTGTGACGTTGCTATTATGTGACGCTGTTAGGTACTAACCCTAACAACAAAAATAAAATCCCCAAGCAGGTTGCCTTCCCAGTCATAAATAATGTTCTCGTCCTATTCCGTCATATGATAGGAAAAAACGTTATTGTTCTAGCATGGAAAAGAATTAACTATGTTCAGAATGGGTCTTTTACGACAGTCACTATGATACGAAATGGAGCTGACCAGAAAGAATTATATGATTAATTCTTGAGAAATAAATAATTTACATTATTTCATATTAGTCATTACGGAGATTCAGAAAAGAATATGCCCGGATTTCCTTTCAAATAGAAATTCAACATACACTGTAATTTTTTTCTTCTTTTCTTTAAAAACCAAAAGGATGAAACCTAATACATATTCATCGGCCTTAAAATATTGTTTAGTGTAATTGGTGATAGTGTTTAAGAAGATTTCACACAGCCATGAAGTACCAGTCATATGGATTAGTTTTATACTCCAAGTTTATCCTCCCACGACATCTCATATTCAACATAATCTTATAAAAATTTCCTTGATAGTACGATTGAATTGTATTTAAGAAGAAAATTTTACGCGACGAACGTTCTGTAAATATTTATTTATTTTATTACATTTTGTAATTTTTTTGCATATGTTTAATAATCGGGCATCACCGAACGCCAAGGATAGCTTTTGTTTTAATTTTAACTGTTTTTATGTTGATATGTTTATGATATGTACGTTTTAATTTTAACTGTTTTTATGTTGATATGTTTATGATATGTACGTTTTAATTTTAACTGTTTTTATGTTGATATGTTTATGATATGTTTATGATATGTTTATGATATGTACGTTTTTGAGGACTGTTTAGGTCGTACTGGAACAAGTGATTATTGCTCAGTCTCCATACACTTAATCTTTGTTTTCTTTTTGTGTCTGCAGATGACTGGTATCATTGCCGAAATGGAAGAAAGACACAAGGATGAAATAGGAAATACTATTCCCAGAACAACTCGGAATAAGACTGGCTGAATGTTACGCTGATTGAATTTCAGTCACGCTGTTTATTTATTATATCTATAGTTCTATAATGTTGTCAGTCACATTATAAAAAACGGATTTCCTCAAATGACAAGCAACAGAGTACATAAACTTAGAAATTCTGATGCGTACACTTTTAACGCTTTCATGATTTTATTATTATTATTATTATTATTATTATTATTATTATTATTATTATTATTATTATTATTTTCACCTATGATTAGAACGAATGTTTCCCTTACAGAAAACATTCCTTTGTGTAAAGTATTGGTTGTAATTACAACCAGCAGAATCCATGTAACCGAAAACATTTAAGTTGTATGTACTTCTGACATGTTAAAATCCAAAAGAGAAACACACACACACAAACCCACACGCGCACGTAGAGGGACGTATATGGATACTCTTGAAGTGCAGGGGGTTGAGGAATGAACTGTAATATTTTGTTTTAAAATTTTCACTATGCAGCTTTTTGTCTATTCTTAGAACTGTACAAACGATAATGGGGTGTGTGATGTGTGTGTGGTGTCTTATGTGGGTGATGTGTGTGATATGTGTGAGGTGTCTTATTTGTGTGAGGTGGGTGATGTGTGGGATGTGTGTAATATGTGTGAGGTGATGATGTGTGGGATGTGTGTAATATGTGTGAGGTGGTGATGTGTAGGATGTGTGTAATATGTGTGAGGTGATGATGTGTGGGATGTGATGAGGTGTGTGATATGTGTGAGGTGTCTGATGTGTGGGATGTGTGTGAGGTGTGTGATATGTGTGAGGTGTCTGATGTGTGTGATGTGTGGGAGGTGGGTGATATGTGTGAGGTGTGTGGTGAGTGAGATGTGTCTGAGGTGTGTGAGGTTTGTGTGAAAATGCGACGAGGCACGCTGTCAACTTAAGTAACCTAATGTTCAACTCCTTCGATTTATATGTCCGCTAGATACATGTCTGACAGATGATACTATATTTAAGTGGATGTATTGCGATACATTGTGTTACACATTATACAGAGAGAGAGAGAGAGAGAGAGAGAGAGAGAGAGAGAGAGAGAGAGAGAGAGAGAGAGAGAGAGAGAGAGAGAGAGAGAGAGAGAGCATTTGCATATGAAGCTTGCTTCGATTGTTTGGAAACACAGCATAGGTGAATTGAGTTCTTTGGATCTGAATTAATACAGAAAATATATATATCATGTGGAGCATCATATATATTTAGGAAGTTACTTGCTCATATTCAGGTGCTCAGAGCACTAAAATAAAAGTGGAGACATGTAGGCACAGTATGAATAAGAGAAGGAATCGGTAGGAGACATGTAGGCACAGTATGAATGAGCGAACTAATCGGTACTACGACATATGATGGAAAAAAATTTTTTTTGGTAGAAGATGAATTCCATTTCGTTTGTGTTTGTCCAGCTTAAGATCATTTCATAACGAAACAGTTGAATACAGTTTATTTCATGTATCAGTCTGTTATCCCTCTTAATGGTACATTAATTATAATAAATCTTTCTTACTATATCAATTCGACGTGTTGTCTGAGACAATCATTGATAACTCATACAAATGGATGAATGATACACTATGAGGTAGTAAGAACTTTATAATGTCAATCATTGCTTCTCTATAGGACATTAAAAACTTCTTTTGTTTCTATACATATGGGGCACAATATGGATAAGTTTTGTCAGGAACATGTCCATTTCACAGAGGGCTTCTTGAACAAAGTAAAAAAAAAACAACAACATGTAAGTCAAAATATGTTAAGGCGAGCTCTGCTCAATCAATCCAGGTATTGAATGTGTATTGAAAAGTACAAACACTAATAACCATGACGCACACTTTATTTGTATTGTGTTTTGTAATATGAGCTGTTGACCTATATTACTGAATAAAGAACTCTTAATCAACACGTTGAAGACCAGTGAATGGTCTCCTAACGAAAATGTAGGCACTATGACATAACGTTACCACAACACATTCACATATGATACAATACAGCTTTGAAACATCACCAAACTTTTGCTTTAAAACGCGACATGGCCTTGTTATGCCATACCTGAATAATACTGTCAACAACGAACCAGTGTTCTTCTGCCAATGTAGCTGTCTTCGTTCTCTTTCCTACATTGTTTTATGATGCTATTGACTCTAGATTGCTTCACATACACAGTTAAAAATTAAACAGAAGATATTACAAACAATATCACCTGAGCAAAAAATCGTCATATATTTATAATAAAAAGCTAAAGCATTTTTGACAACGAATGGATAGATCAATGAATCAAAAAGCGATAGCTCAACTGTTTTCACTGAAATAAAAGCTAGAGAGAAGAATACACAAATGTTAACAAAGGATCCTGAAAATCCCATGCTAAAGATGACATCTCTAATGTGGAGGCACTCGTTAGAATTCAAGATGCAACTTTAGACTATACGATGATCTATTTACCAACGTAATGAAACGCAAACTAGGATAGTATGGTTGCGTCTCACGGTCATCTGGCTCGCCAAAAACAATCCTACAGGACACATTAAGAAGAAATAGAAAAACAGACAGAAGAAGAGAAAGGAAGAAAACTCCAAAGAGTGGACTGGCATGGACTTTCCAAAGTCCCAAATAGCAGTGGATATCAGAGTAAAATAGAGGGATATTTTCGCGTTCATCGGTGGCACCGTTACGACGAGCAAGGTAACGTGAGAAATAAAATATGGAGATGAAACATGAAACGTTTTATTGCAAAGGAGCGTTGACTGTGTGAGCTATTATAGTAATTATGAGTTTTCGAGTGACTGATGTTTTGAGTATCAGACTGAGATTATGTACTTTTGCCGTAACCGTACTAATCCACTCGACTTCCGACTACAGTAGATATCATAAATAATAAATCTAAATTATTTCAGAACATTGGACGCAGACCTTTAATGTGACAGTTAGAACAACGTTTAAATTATAAACGTTTTACTTACATGAATTCTTATTCGCTCATCCCTTGAAACATTGTTTCTTAAATCCTCCTAATTTATTCTATGTAGCAGCCAGGCTGCTTTTCTGACAAACTTAACATTGGCGTGCTAAAGCCCCAATATTGAGTGCACATTTTAGTCAGTTCAGTTTACTTCATTTGTTAGGTAAATGAAATAGACGCATCTGTCTGCCTGCCTGTCTGTCTGTCTCTCCAACTAAATATATAAATCATAAATATTCATTCAGGTAAGAGAATTTAAATTCGTACTCTACGGAGTTTCTAACCTGGGTCAGCAGTAAACGTCACCCATCGCATTTTGAAGTAAAAAATTTATTGGATAACATCATTTATTTGGCTTTGATATGCTATATTTCAGAAGGATATGTTTGATTCATTTCCTAAGCTATTCATCAGAAATTCCAGCACGAAACACAATTTTGAAATGAATAGTGCACAATAACCGTTGAAAAGTGAATTTCTTTCCACTTAATGTTGACATATGGGTCTTGTAGAGTTGATACTATTAAACGTATTCATTGATACTCGTCAAAACAGCATGCAATTACAAGGAAAATAAAATTTAAACGGCAATTTAAATAATGGTGGGTGAATGTGTGTGTATGTGTGTGTGTGTGTGTGTGTGTGTGTGTGTGTCTGTGTGTGTGTGTCTCTGTGTGTGTGTGTGTGTATGTTCAGGAATGGAAGAAGCAATTCACACATGGTAGACATTTTCAGTGACAAATAAAATGAGGTGATACAAAATGCTACAATCTCAAAGGTCACACATCACCTCACGCTCCAACATTTAACATCAGATAATTATGATTCATTGAATATATATATATATATATATATATATATATATATATATATATATATATATATATATATATATATATATATATATATATATATGTGATTGCTTTCTAATAAAGAATTAAATTTCATGAATAGTATGTAAATTTGTATCAAACAAAACAGTATTTACAAGGATGTTTAATAATCACATAAGTGTTCCCTATGGTTGAAATCAGAATCAGTTTAGTAAATACTGACATATGAAGAATTAAAATATATTTAAAAAGTTTGAACTTCTCTATAATATATTTCTATGGGAGAGATAAGGTCAACCAAACCATTCGTTTTAAATTAAGAAAGCATTCGGTGCGCAAATATGAGGGAGAATATGAAAGAACCTGTTCAATATACCTTTCTTTATCGATTTCTATGACGAAACCTCAAGCACAAAATAACAACGAAAATGTTTTATTCAACCACGACCATCTCCAGTCACGACATAGCTAAATCGGTATATATGTATTGTGGAGTTTTGTAAACTGATAGGCGATACGTTTGGTTAGTATAGCTCTTTTAATTTTATTCAAGAAGGACCTATTTCATATTTCATACTGTATGTGATGAATTTCATTCCATCGTTGTACATAGCGACATATTGTTAAACATGGATTACAAATTGAAATCAATAGGACGTTCGCTGTGTATTTACATAGATTTTATTAAAATGGGAAAGAATACTGAGAAAGCATAGAAAAGTCTTTTGTATACACTACATTGCAGTAGAAGGTCATCTGCCAAAACGTTTATATTATAGTAAAGGTTCCCAGTATAGAAAAAAACGATAGGTTTTAAAATTAGCGTCACACCACTAACTTGTTTTTAGTGTTTACCTGTTAATTTGCGTGAATAAACATGGAATAGTAGTGTGATAATATTCAAGAGAAGAATTAATTTCACTGGAATTTATAGATTTCATCCCTGCCAGATATCTTCGGATTTTACGTGACAGGGTGAAAGGAGACAGACAAAGATGGGAGGCGGGTCATCTGTGCCGTCAACGTCCCCAGAAAGGTCCCCAGAAACGTCCCCAGAAAGGGTAAGATCTGCTGTTTTTTTGTAGATGTAGAAGGTAAATACTTATGCACACTCTCTTCTCGAACTAGGTTTTGCCGTTAACGCCAGACATGTATAACTTGGTTTCGTGATAGTCCGATAAATGTAGATTATGTTAACTCATTTTAGAATTGTGATTACACCTCTTGGGTAGAACTAAGGGGTGTGGTCATGTTGTACATCTTTTAACAATTTAAGTGACACATGTTCGAGAAAAGGCAATTGGTATAAATGATGTATGTGATAACACATATCCGACTGGACCTATCTGGTGGCGCCATGTGGGAAATCCCCAATGCAAAAAACTTATCACCTTTGTCATACCTAGAACAAATCGAGATCCTCATTCTTTAATCATATACACACTACTGGGCATGAAAAAAACAGATGTGTGAAGTCCATTAAGCTCACGCTTGGGGCAACAGCCAAAGAAAGACACTAAAAAAAAATCAAAATAATAATTGACGAGTAAAATGAATGAGTTATATATGAGCATTTTGATCTGCATGTACGAGTATTTTGATATAGTTTTTAACATTATTATTTTTTTAGTTTTACAATTTCTAAAATGGGCGGGGGGTCAACATAATATGTTCAGTGCTTAGTGCCCTGGAAGGCCTTACTCCAGCGCTGCTCAAGGTTCATTCCTGCCACCATGGACCTAGCCCTGGGATATAACGAGGAAACTATTGTGACCGCCGTAATATAGTTACATAAACTAGACGCGACGAAGCAAACGTCTGCATTCAACTGTAATTAATCCTGATCCCAAGCAACGTAGCTACCAGGTCTCAGCCTGTGCTTATCCCAAGCAACGTAGCTACGAGGTCTCAGACTGTGCTTATCCCAATAAACGTAGCTACCAGGTCTCAGACTGTGCTTATCCCAAGCAACGTAGCTACCAGGTCTCAGCCTGTGGTTAATCCTTATCCCAAGAAACTCAGCTTAAATAGAATCAAGATCCCTACAATAATGCAAACACATTCTTAAAAGACAAATGCATATACCCATCTAACTTTTGCCCTTTTTGTGTACCTCCTTATCAATATAACCTACCCAGGTGTATCGGACGTTTCATTTCATATCGGAATGGTAACTACAGGAATACGCGTATTGTAAACACAATATTATGATACGCGTATTGTAAACACAAAATTATGATACGCGTATTGTAAACACAAAATTATGATACGCGTATTGTAAACACAAAATTATGATCGTTATCCTTTTTGAACATTGTAATCTGCACTTTTGCATGCCATATTTAACTTTGATCGGCACTCTAAGTCTACAATTTAAAATTTGACCTCCTCATAATGAAGTTTAATTGTTTAAAATGAGATGATTTACTTAAGTAAATCGTTCTGAAAACGTTTTATCTTCAAACCTGTTTTGGTGTGGTTTAATGTTGTACAGGAAGGAACACAAGTAAGTGCGTTTAATGCTAAGCAACTGGAGTAAATTAACATACCGTGCTCAATGACTTTGTTTTACTTGCTCATGTATTTCGGAAACCCCTGGCATCAAGAACATATTTAGGGTTCTTGTATTAGCAGTTTATAATTTACACGTATGCCTAATGAATATTTTATACGTGACATAAATACGAGCTTTGGTCTCAAACTTTCATAAAAATTGCAATTAGTCAGCCTATATCCATAAATAACGACAACGTTATTTCTGATAACAGTTTTGTTGAAGTCGTTAAATATACCCTTTTGACCGGCTTGAACGGCACATTTAACACAGCATACCAATTAAACGAAGGCTAGCTACCTTTCTCAAGGCGACACCTAGGCAGTAGATCAGGGTTGGCATTTGCGGGTATCGAACCCCTGGATTACGAGTCTGACGCTCAATCATCTCAACCACCGCGGTTCCCTGTACAACTAAAAAGATCAAAATTCCTACCCCATGCCTGTAACGGTATATAATAGACTTTTTAGAAGAGATAATATAATTATTTAGGCTTACACTTTTTGTGATTTGTGTCAGATTTATAGTTTAATATATAAAATAATATAAAATTCTCGATCTGACTTTGAATAAACTTACATGTACTTTCTCATTATTGGTACATCCTTGAACTATCACCGCTCATGAGGGGTTGTCTTAAAAAACTGTTATACTTTTGAAACAAGCTGCTTTCTTTATAATGTCTTTCAATTAGTTTAACTCCTTGATTTTTTTATTTACAAATGCTATAATTTATTTGAGAGAATGCAACAGATTAAGACAATAAAATAGATAACTTTTACAGTTTCAATACCTTTGCTTTTTGGTTATTTTTTAAAAATAAATAAATAAATAAATAATCAAATAAATAAATAAATAAATAAATAAATAAATAAATAAATAAATAAATAAATAAATAAATAAATAAATAAAAAAAGCAGATAAACATGTGTGGATCAAACGTACATCACATGGATAGTTACCAGATAAAGGGTAACGTCTCTCGGCGCTTGAAGTAGCTAAGTAGTGTTTTTGTTTCGTTTTTTTTTTCTTTAAAAGATTGCTCCTTTATGTAAAGACAAACTAAGTAACATTTCGGAGAAAAAGCAATTTCGGTACGAGAGAATATTTCTTTAAAACTAGTTGACGTCTTTGAAAAGAAACTATTTGGGGCTGTACAAACCATGTGTTTGCACATCCCTAGTGTATGTCGAGGTCATTCGATGACAAAAGTCGTAAGCGGCTTTCAGACTTACCTGTACTGAAAGTTCATATCTACTATATGACAAAAAAACAAAAGTATGGATACAGTATATTGACTGAATGCAACCCTTTAAGTGTCCAAATTTAGGCATTAAAAGTATGGATACAGTATATTGACTGAATGCAACTCTTTAAGTGTCCAAATTTAGGCATTAAAAGCATGGATACAGTATATTAAATCAACTCTTTAAGTGTCCAAATTTAGGCATTAAAAGCATAGATACAGTATATTAAATCAACTCTTTAAGTGTCCAAATTTAGGCATTAAAAGTATGGATACAGTATATTAAATCAACTCTTTAAGTGTCCAAATTTAGGCATTAAAAGCATGGATACAGTATATTGAATCAATGCAACTCTTTAAGTGTCCAAATTTAGGCATTAAAAGCATGGATACAGTATATTAAATCAACTCTTTAAGTGTCCAAATTTAGGCATTAAAAGTATGGATACAGTATATTAAATCAACTCTTTAAGTGTCCAAATTTAGGCATTAAAAGCATGGATACAGTATATTAAATCAACTCTTTAAGTGTCCAAATTTAGGCATTAAAAGCATGGATACAGTATATTAAATCAACTCTTTAAGTGTCCAAATTTAGGCATTAAAAGTATGGATACAGTATATTAAATCAACTCTTTAAGTGTCCAAATTTAGGCATTAAAAGTATGGATACAGTATATTAAATCAACTCTTTAAGTGTCCAAATTTAGGCATTAAAAGTATGGATACAGTATATTAAATCAACTCTTTAAGTGTCCAAATTTAGGCATTAAAAGTATGGATACAGTATATTAAATCAACTCTTTAAGTGTCCAAATTTAGGCATTAAAAGCATGGATACAGTATATTAAATCAACTCTTTAAGTGTCCAAATTTAGGCATTAAAAGCATGGATACAGTATATTAAATCAACTCTTTAAGTGTCCAAATTTAGGCATTAAAAGCATGGATACAGTATATTAAATCAACTCTTTAAGTGTCCAAATTTAGGCATTAAAAGCATGGATACAGTATATTAAATCAACTCTTTAAGTGTCCAAATTTAGGCATTAAAAGCATGGATACAGTATATTAAATCAACTCTTTAAGTGTCCAAATTTAGGCATTAAAAGCATGGATACAGTATATTAAATCAACTCTTTAAGTGTCCAAATTTAGGCATTAAAAGCATGGATACAGTATATTAAATCAACTCTTTAAGTGTCCAAATTTAGGCATTAAAAGCATGGATACAGTATATTAAATCAACTCTTTAAGTGTCCAAATTTAGGCATTAAAAGCATGGATACAGTATATTAAATCAACGCTTTAAGTGTCCAAATTTAGGCATTAAAAGTATGGATACAGTATATTGAATCAATGCAACCCTTTAAGTGTCCAAATTTAGGCATTAAAAGCATAGATACAGTATATTAAATCAACGCTTTAAGTGTCCAAATTTAGGCATTAAAAGTATGGATACAGTATATTGAATCAATGCAACGCTTTAAGTGTCCAAATTTAGGCATTAAAAGCATGGATACAGTATATTAAATCAACGCTTTAAGTGTCCAAATTTAGGCATTAAAAGTATGGATACAGTATATTGAATCAATGCAACGCTTTAAGTGTCCAAATTTAGGCATTAAAAGTATGGATACAGTATATTGAATCAATGCAACCCTTTAAGTGTCCAAATTTAGGCATTAAAAGCATAGATACAGTATATTAAATCAACGCTTTAAGTGTCCAAATTTAGGCATTAAAAGCATGGATACAGTATATTAAATCAACGCTTTAAGTGTCCAAATTTAGGCATTAAAAGCATGGATACAGTATATTAAATCAACTGGATGGGCAATGTCCGTCCGTCAATCCCGCTTTCTTTCCATGAACATAACTACAAGTCGTTGAAGATTTCTATATAAAACTAGATTACTGGCCTCAGATATGTATTTTGCTACTGACGGTTCTTCATTTTCTGCATCTGAACTGTTCTGTCCGTTTTTTTAATCAGTCCATACATTAATCACTCACACTCCCCCCTTCAAATCCCATGAATCTGTCAAAAAATGACTGTAAGAAAACGTTATATACCTAATAGATTAGTAATTCGACATTTGTAATTCGACATTTTAAGGCATAGACGTAATTTCACTGCAGATATGGCAACTTTGGGATACAAAATCAAGCTAATATTGATCGATTCCTTTTTCACGTTTTTCTTATTTATCCTATTTCAACATCTGAAAACTTTTGTCATGCCAAAAAATTACATAAAAGTCGCTCGTCCAAGGATAAACAACTATGGCAGATCCAGTCCGGCCTGAAGAGGATTGTTGGGGCACCTACCCAGCGCCTGTGCAAGGCATTTTGGTGCCCTAGGCGAGATCAGATATATAGCGCCTCCTTCCACTCACGCCCTCCCCCACCCGTCCATCATGAAATAAACCCTTAGCCCAGCGCCCAAGGCGATTGCCTAGTTCGTCTAGCGGAAGCTCTGGCCCAGCACCTACCCGTCTGGTGGCACGTCTTGCTCACTAACCACTGTCACTGAGTCACAGCTGCTTATATAACAATTTAGGTTTCCGGCATTATGGGAAAAGACGAAGAAGGCTATATGCGCCTCTAAATTGCAAACTATTAACAGTGTTCATGCAATTGATGATATAATATAAAAGCGGAAGTATTTTCAACTTAAAATAATTAGACACATCAGATTGTACACACTGATTACATTCACGGCATCTTACCTGGCATAAAATTAAATAATTTTATTTGAATCTCATTCATAATTAGAAGGTATTTATTATGTAGTACATACGCTTATGGAAGAGTTTATGTGACAAATATCGGCGATATCGTACTGATTCAGAAAATTAATACTATTTACCTCCTAAAATACAATTTCAGACCTAAGATAATAACGCCAATTAATTCATCTTGTTTGCGTGTCATGATCGATCACATTTCATTATTCATGAAAAGTAAGTTTGCTTTGTTTACGTATATGTACATTGAGGGACCTTGTCGGTCTGTAGTCAAAAAACGTAACCAGGTGAGATAGCAGCAAAAGGTGTTATATTGTTTCTTCTTTTTTTCTTCTTAGATTTTGTCTTAAAGGCTTTAGAAATGTTATTTTAGTAAAGTGAAGAAAAATCACATGATAGAGAATGCACTGAAAACGTCAGAAATGTGTACAAAAGACACACTTCCACGCATCTTCCATTAGATGGTACGTTGCTGTAAGCAGTGCAACGTTAATCTTTTCGAGTATATGTTAATACAATTTTAAGGTGTCTGCGAAAGAAAAACGAAGTTATTTCTCTTTTGATAGGAATCAATATATTTTACACATGTATTAACACTAAAATTCAGCTTTGCTTTTAGATCATAAAATGTCCTCCATATGAATTCGATACGAGCACGTTCATTCATTGAAATCTTGCTGCTCCACTGATGACGATAGACAGTAAGTCGAGCTAAGCGTTTAAAGGTCAGTTACGCTGTAAAGACTATTATTTACTTTATGATTTGTGTCAACAACCAAATAACCTTACCTGTTATTATCGAAGTCCAAACCAGTAATGAGAGACATCTAAAGTTTCAAGTGGCATTACTGGTTTGAACTGTAAAATGGAAGATTAAGCAATATAATCTTGTAAATTCAATATAATCTTGTAAATTCAATATAATCTTGTAAATTCAATATAATCTTGTAAATTCAATATAATCTTGTAAATGCAATGTTTTCTTTTGTGTTTATTGCCTAGTTCATCTCTGTTGCAGGTCTCCTCGATAGAAACTTAGTCAAAGCTGAAAGCGACCAGGCTACTAAAAAAACGCATAAGCAAAGAAAGCAAAATACCCTCCTCCCCCCAAAGAAAAAACCCCACAAAAAAACAACACAACAACAAAAATCAAAAACAAAAAACAAAACTACACCCACAAAACAAACAAACAAATAAGAACAAGAATAACAACATAAAACAAAAAGACCTACAACAAACAAGATAAAAATAAAACAAAACAGAACAAAACAAATAAAACAATAAGACAACCCCAACAAAACAAATACACCCCCCCCCCATCGAAACAAAAGACACTAAAATAGTCTGATTCTAGTCGTAAGTATTCTTTTGCACGCTATCTCCTGCTGAATCCAATGCAATTGAAATGACTGTTATTCGCCGTATGATTGTATTTTTTTATATCTCGACATAAATACCTATATACCGTCTTACATTATATATATATATATATATATATATATATATATATATATATATATATATATATATATATATATATATATATATATATATATATATATATAACGAAGTACATTACGATCGGTAACTCATCTTGTTGACGTAAATGACGTCGCATTGTCTAAAACAACTGACTTCGGTTTTGATTCTATTATTCGTTCATAGTGAATGTATAGGGCAGAGAAGTGTACCACATTTTGTATTATCCATAATTTGAAAGATTTGTCACACAGTAGAAAATGAGAGATTTGTAAAAGTCAGAAGCTTGGCTGTTCAAAATAACATATTTCTATTAATACGGAAAATTAAATCACTCGTGTCATATACTAATTGTTTTTTTTTTTTTAATGGTTTAACGCCATTTCTTAGTACAATATATGCTATGCATGGCGGCCAGTATTAATGGTGGAGGAAGAACCCGGGAAAACCTCCGGAAAGAACCACCGACCCACGAGAAGCTACTGGCAAGCTTTCTCACATAACTACATTAGCCGAATCTTAGACTCGAACCCACGCAGGCAGAGGTGAGATAGCAGTGATCCGTAACGGACAGCGGCCCCATATATAAATAAATATATATATATATATATATATATATATATATATATATATATATATATATATATATATATATATATATATATACCAGCACGTCTAATATTTATACACTAATTAAAGTACTTAGAAGGCTATTGTCCCCTGTCTGTTTATTGGTGATATTTTAAAAGATCACTGTTATCTGCATAGAACCTATGGTTTGTGGATAACAAGCATCACAGTCTGTCTGTTCGAACGTCCGGGTGTCAATTTCTCTTGCTACACACATACATTATCATGTGTTACCTTAAACCAGACGCAAAATAAATCATTGAAGTGATGGGTACGGCAACAGTGCACAGGTACATTTATAACATTAGCTGAGTTATGTTAGGGATGCAATGCTATTTAATAATGGACACAAACATTTCTTTACAGTTTTTTGTTGTTGTTCAGTGTAATGAGATGAAGACATTATATTGCATTAGAATCGAGAAAAGGATTTTGTTTGATAATTATATTTCAAAGAGATATGTGCGATAATTTTATCAGTTTGAACTGTTTATTGAGAGACAAGAAATGTTGTGAGTGCACTCGTGTTGAAATTAAAGTTAATTGTTAGAATTTAAGAAATGTGTACAGTAAAATAACAAAACGTTTCGACACTAAGCATGAAGCGATATACCTTAGGGACAATGACGCAATATAAAATCATATGATTCAAAATTGAACACAATATATGTTTAATTTGAATATAATTCTATAGAAAATCTCGGTACTTTTAAGTAATATTTTGCGTGATTATATATCTGGTTTTGCATTTCACGTTTATATAAGGAATATACACAACGATTTATCTACAGATACAAGATCTGCACGGAAATATACAGTCCAGCCTCGATTTCACCATGCTCAATTATACAAATTGGTGCGTTATCCGCTGATTTATAAATACATCACCAATCTTCGTCATTAACATTCAAAGCGCCATAACGTTTTCGTACATCTCTGCAGTTCCACGATTGATCCAGTTTCCAGAAAAAGTGTGTATTTTTTGGGTAGGGTTCGATGTTGGTGATGGAATGTGATTCTGTCGTTTGGTGCAACCAAATGATCACTTTGCACTACATAATGGTACTGTATTGATGGTTTATTTCGCGTGACATAATTATGCACTTCCAATCGTAGGACGTTTCTGTGGAGTTTTAATTAGCGCTGGTGTATTTTAAAAAATTATGTATCAATTCTTTGACCTTTATCACCTATATACATTTTCCAGGGATTAATTTATGGACAGAAGTCTAGTTGATCTCGCATATTATACACATTCAACCCCAAACTACCCAACCTACGAAAATAACCCGCCATGTAATAATAATGAGGACTTTGTATAGCGCCTAATCTTTAGAAGCTCGAAGCGCTTTATAACATTTATAATGATATGACTACAACACACACACACACACACACACACACACACACACACACACACACACACACACAACAACAACAACAACAACAAATAAAACAAACACCATGAAATTTGATAACATAACAAATGATGACAATATTTAAGGTATGAAATATTTTTGGGTCTTAAAGTTTGTTTTTGCAGTCGGAAAAGGTGAGTTTTAAGAGCAGTCATTAAAGGGATCACTATGTTCGTGTGTCTAATGTCAATGGGCAATTAGTCACACGTTGCTTGGCCCTGGTATGTAAAATAACGTTGTCCATATGACTTCGTTTTCATAGTCGGAATAATGAGTATACGATTGTCAGAAGAGGAGCGTAAGTATCTTGCTGGTGTGTACACATGGGTGAGTTCGAATAGGTATGTTGGACTGAAGTCCGTCAGTTAAATATAGCACAGAAAACAAATTTTGTGTTTGATTCTGGATCGAATGGATAGCCATTGTAGGGTACAGAACAGTGGGTATGCGTGTTCTGATCGTTATACTTTAAAAATGATCCGAGCAGCTGTGTTTCGAACTTTCTGAAGTTTCTGGAGTAGATATTGAGACAAACTAGACATACCTGAATTACAATAATCCAGTCTTGAAAGTACTAATGAACACACAAGTGCTTAGTGGTATCAACTGAAAGATATTTGCAAATGGAGCTGATTCGCATGATATGCAGCCTTGCATATGTTCATGACATGTTGTTGCAATGTGAGAGTGCTTAATATATATTATTTAATGTAAGTTATCGAAACATATCATACAGTGACATAAACAGAGTTAAAGATGCTGGCTTGTGAGATGTTGTTGGATTATTCAAGTTGTTAAAACCTTGATAGATATACATTGACTAAAATTCAATGAATTAAAGATCACGAAATATTGGTAGGTTGGTTTGAAATGTTTTCCACGGTATTCTTATCTGAATGTCTAATCCCATGTTAGGGTATTACAAATTGGAAGACGGGCACTTTTACTAATTGGCAATGCTTTATCAACCGAATGAATATTTACAAATCAATCAAATTTTGAAATGAGTGAAGATTGCACATTCATCTTATCAAATACACAGAGAAAAGGATATCTAGGTGGTGATTTTTTAAAAACATGATACCATTATCGAGATCACATATATAAAGCATGCAAGACATATTTTCGGCCGTGAAACGCTAACGATTTCCAAGCGTTTCGTGTATTATTTTTTAACATTACTGTATTGGGATTTTATGAACTGAATAAATGTTTTTCTTCTTCTCCTTTTGATCATTTACAAAGAGACATATTTAGTATTTAAGCCATGCATTCTACCTCTAGAAGAGTAGCATCGTTACCAAATTAACAAGTGATACGATAATAATGACATATATACAATTATTTCAAGCCATGGTGTAGAAGAAGAAGATCGATCTTGAGGATTTCCTAAATATAATATTAATATTGTACTGTAGTTCAATGACTATATAAACCCAATAACCTTAGAAGATTTTAAATGTAGAACCATACTGACCAGAGTATATCTGTTCTCTTTGAAATGCACTTGCCCCACCCGAGGCAAGGTATTTGCTTCTTGAAATTTATAATTTCATGTTTGGCTGAGGCATCCACAGCTAAGCATGATATGAATAGATAGTATACCAGGTCAAGGTCAGTAACGAATGTTATCTGCTCAATTGTCTGGGAATTATTTTCGTCCAAAACGTTGTATTCGTTACCCGAGTGTGTTAACAGTAGAATCAGACTGACTTTACTAAATATATTCTCTCTTATACGCGCTACGTCCACCAGGCTTAAGGTGATGGTCGCCTGAGCTTGTACTTGCAAGTTGACCTTACCTACGCTGAATCGACTGTATGCCCCAATACATCATCGGTGTTATGGTAGTTTATCGGATTTTGAGTGTTTGTTTCAAATATGTGTGAGATTTTGTTTTTTCCATTTTTAAAAAGGTTGTTTACATTTCACATAGTCAAATCAATGTAAAGCATCTAGACTCTAGTAGGCTGCAATGCATGTTGTTGCACGAGTCTCAGCAAATTTTTTCTGTATCATAATGTAAAAATAATTATAGAAAAAAAATATAGAACAAGATATCATATCACCACGCATTCTTTATTTACTGTTATTAATTGATGTACAAAGTTTAGAAACTTTATTCTTTTGACTCTGATTTATTCTTTCCACATATACATCAAGATTTCCCAATGACCCCAGAGTAAACAATATTACTACTTACTTCAAGAAATGTGCGTCGCTCTGTGAACCTTTTGCGCGATATTGCTTTTCAATAATATCGTAAGTTTAATTTGACGTAGTCAGACAGTAGATTTACAGTAATTTTTCATAACATTCTGTACATATTAGTGTTCTAGTATCTTTTTCAAATACAATAATAGGATAAACTTTTGTCAGTTGGAGTCACATCATTTAAAACAACATCTTTATAATGTTGACATGACATTGCATCAATTCTGTTCTCAGTAGATGCGCGTTAAAACATTTTGTTAGCGGCGGACATCTTAAATGCAAGTTCTATTGCTGACAAACCAGATGCTCATATCAGATACAGATGCATGAATATGAGAAAAAAACATACGAATAAAATGTGTAACCTTTTTGGGGGGTTTAGGACATCGAGGATTTGCAGACGCCTTGGATATTGTGGACATTTAAACCAGAATCCGTACT
Source organism: Unio pictorum (assembly GCA_030141615.1). Classification (NCBI taxonomy): domain Eukaryota; kingdom Metazoa; phylum Mollusca; class Bivalvia; order Unionida; family Unionidae; genus Unio; species Unio pictorum. The sequence continues at coordinate 26,170,931 of JARLTB010000220.1, read as the reverse complement.
TGGCGAGTTGACCTATTCGGAATCTCACTCTCTGTGGACTAATGAAATAGAGAGACTTGAGAATATCCCACCACCTCACCCATCACCAACGAGAAAGCATGAGGTGTTCCAACTGGAGAAGTATAAACACGTGGACAGGAGGGCGGATGAGGTAAGAATGTTTTTTCTTTGATTACTAACATTAGTACATATTAAATTTAGAAATTTTTCAAATAATCACTGTGCAAATCTTGCCATATTATCTGGTGTTCACCATAGACTCGCAAAAACATTTTGGTTTGATTAAGAACAACCTGGTTTAAGGTGCGTGGCTTTAAGGTTTTTAGATAAAGTATTACCTTAGGGCACCACACGGCATAATAGACAATGATGATTATTTTCCACGTGTTCTACAAAGATTTTGTAAGAAAATATCACAGGGTGGCAAAATGGGTTTTGCAGAAAACTTCATAAAACGTCGACTTGCTTGATTTTGTAATATGTTTCACCTTAAATTTAACACTGTAAAATGGCTGCGAACAAAAACAGATGCAACATTGTTTAAATTGAGTACAAAAGGTCGGTTTGGAAATAAACAACTACGGAAATGAAGTGAACCCTTCTGTCCAATATTAAGTAATAATATACCTTTATTTACTCCATTAGAGACACGTTTACAAGTCTCAAAGTGTCCCAGATAAACCAAGAATCACATGAACCTAAGTCAACAGGGTTTAAGTTTCTTTCTTTTCTGTTTTGATTTTGTGATTGAGTTAGACATAGTTTATTCGTGGTAAATATTTTCTTTGTGATTTTGTTGATTTCACTATAGACAGGTCAGAGGTTCAACAGAGCGTCCGTACGTGAACTTGTGACACACCTGACAAACGATTTCCCGGATGATATTTCTAAGGTCCGTTGTATTTACAAATGGATCACGATCCAACCGATTCAGAATTTGTCTTATCCCGATGAGGAACCCGATGAAGACACTGTCCTTTTCCAGTTTTTGAAGCTGAAGCGCAGAGATAAATCGTATGCGCAGTTCTTTAGTTTGCTATGTGGGTAAGTCTGTGGGTGAATTCATGTTTAGTAAAGTTTATGGGACTTCGAAATGTAATTTAGAAAACAAGCATTTCGCAAGCTTCTCTTTGGCAATACAATTGTCTGACCAATACTAATGTTAATATAAACGACTGTGTACATGAATTATTTTAAATGTTTCAGGAACGTCACCTAAGTGTTTCTTTATAAGTCTATTTGAGAATATCGAGACTGAATCAAAAAGTCATCCGTACGATCTTTTTAAATAAATCTTTTGCAAAGAAAAATCACTACTAAATACGATTTGTTTTAACACATTGAAAGTCTATATTACAAATTTCGCAACGATAAAATAATTCGGTATCCTTATATCCAGATATGCCAGTTTACCGTGTGTCGTTATTGACGGCCATATGAAAGGATCAACATACGATGTGGGACAAAAATTGGACAGCAAGCATACGGGTGAATGGAACGCTGTTCTTGTTGATGGAAATTGGAGACTCGTCAACGCTTTCTGGGGAGCATGCGTACTGACAGGAAATGAAAATAAAGACTTCTTCTACAATACAGACGAGAATTTTTTCCTCACAGATCCTCAGCATCTCATATATACGCACTTTCCTCGTGTTCCCGAATGGCAACTGCTAGACCCTCAAAAGAGTCAAGATGAGTTCGAAAAGCAGGCGTACCTGAAGGACAGGTTTTTCAATCTGGAAATGCGACTTCTTTCGAATCCAAATTGTACGGTAGATGTTCAGGATGGTGAGGTGGAATTTTTCTTTGGGCTTAATCCCCAAACTGCCATAAACCAAAGTTTTATGTGCATAACATCGATTTACGACGCAAAAGAAATTAATGCGAAACCGGTGGAGCTTTTAGATAAAGACCTGACTTTGGAATTCATCCAGCGGCCAAATGAACATTTGCTTTCGATCAAAGTGAGGTTTCCTGAGGTGGGAACCTACAGGGTGGAAATTGTTGGTAAAGATGACACTGTGCAACAGAATGACTATGATTTTGATTGGATAGCAATCTACAAAGCTACTGTTAAGTCAATACCCAATGAGCAGAAGTTTTTCCCTAAGCCTGAGCCCGAGGGATGGGGACCAGGTAGGCGCCTTCATGAGCTCGGACTAAAAGCCATAACACCATTGGATGGGGTCATAAAAACGGACACTGGAGAAGTGGAACTGCAATATCAGGTTGTGGACAATGAGAAAGCCAATGGAATTAAGCTCTGTAGTCACCTTCTACCCATTGGAAGTGACGTAGATGAGGGAGATGAAGCGGGCGAATTTACTATGAAAAATAACGTATACACGTTGAAGATTCAGATCGAACCAGGTGAATACAAACTGATAATTGGAGAGATGAGCAGTGGTTTGGAGGAAAATGTTTGTAACTACAACGTCGTTTCTAACAAGGCGAAGGCACAAGATAAAAAAGAGGATAGTGAAAAAGTGAAAGAAATCAAACGACTCAGAGAAGGTAAGATAAAGATCACATTATTGTATACAAAAATATCACTCACAATCACGACCAACTCACATTCAATATATATATATATATATATATATATATATATATATATATATATATATATATATATATATATATATATATATATATATATATATGTGTGTGTGTGTGTGTGTCCGGAAATCTACTTTTGCGATATTTGATTGTTTGATTAAGATTTATAATGTAGTTTTAACAATTTTTCAGTCATATCGCTACGATGTCTGCATCGAGGCAGTTTAGTGATGTCTAGCACTGGGGCATCATGCCACAGACGATATGTAGCCTGATGTTCCAGCCAGTCACATTATCCTGATACCAGTCCGACCAGTTCTAACACTAACCTCTTAATGCTGAGCGCTTAGCGAGGCAGATGTTAGTAAGTCTTTGGTATGACTCGGCCGGGGATCGAACAAGTCAAAGCACTAAGTAAATTCAAAAATAAGTTCTAATTCAGAATAAATTTTTGAGACGTGAATACGTTAATTTTTATTTATATCCTTGACGCAAACAGTAAGTATAGTACATTAATAGGCTGCGCTGATTAATTATCCGAATCTCCGGTGTCGTATCGCTTGACTCAAAGAATCTTTGCACATTTACTCCATGAATTTAGTAACGAATTAGAACAAGCGTCCGCCATATTGATATAGAACGCTAACATTATGTCTCTTATTATTTTAGTTTCTAAAAATCCCTTCCAAATTGGCAATAAACATAAACTATCCTTTTCATATTCTGTTAGATTGCCGTAAACTATGTAATGTTTTGGAAGCTTGCGTGTGGCAGAGCTGTTTTATATGCTTCCTGCTGTCATGATTCAATTTCGTCCCCAAAATGAAACATAGCACGTAGAAGGGTTATATCCGCTGTAAGAAGAAATCCCCCAACAAAGAAAGGGAATTTAAAATGGTATCTGTCCAATTTGAGAAACAACAGGTAATATTTTGAGTATTAAAAATAAATTAGAAGCAATTAATGCTTGCGAATAAATGCGCACAGTAAAGTTTGAGAAAGTAAAAAAAACCACATAGATAATATGATTATTTTCAGTTATAAAATGAATCACGTCTTTACTCAGTTAGGGGAGTTTGGATGCCAATCGTTGTACATTACAACGTATGTTTCAAACACAATTCAAAATAAATATTTCAGATTTAAAAATCGCCACAGAGAAGAAAACATTAGAATTGCTGGAACGTGCAGTTGATGCTGTTTTAACACGTGGATATGAATCTGACATTACGGAGGAGCTGAAAATAGCACAAGACATGATTAAAAGATTGAAGAGGATTCAACAACTGATGCACGAAGTGATGAATTTGAACCAAACTACAATCGCAGAGATCCGCTCCTACGGTAATCCAGTCAGAGAGATCCACATAGTCATGCAGGCAACGTTGCTACTGTTGGGTCATTTTGAAGAGGAGACCAAGGTATGGGTCAGAAGAAGCTCTAAGTGGGTGAGAGTGGGGTAGTTTAACATGTCAGCGGTCATTGTGGATTCGTCAGTGAGATCTACATACTGATATGGCAACATAACATTACTTTGTTGGGTCATTTCACGCATGAAAAAAAGTTATTTGTTTATCGTTGATAATCAATATGCGAATGGTGGGGGCGTGTCGGCATACGTAAAGTAAGAAATTTAACACCTAGCAGGTCTTATAAAATATTCCTTCTATTCCAAGATTTTAAAGTTTATTACGAGATGGCATATTTTCAGTTGGATAGTGTTAGCAACGACAAAAACAAGAATCTAATATATAGCATACAAAACTGTTTTAGTTTATACATACATACATACATACATACATACATACATACATACATACATACATACTATTAAAAATTATATATATTCTAAACGCTAGATTTGGAAGAATATCCAAGCAATCATTGGCAGGACAGGAAAGGAGTCCTTAAAGCGGAAAATTCAAGAGCTTGACATGAATAAATTGGGTTTTGACATTGCCCTTGGCGCTAAAAAGCTGATGGGAGGGCTGGAGTTGGACAAAGTGGTGCAACAAAGTGCAGGAGCTGCGACTTTCCATGCATGGGTGAGAAATAGTGATTTCAACGAGTTTTTATTGCACACGAGTTCACTTTAGAGATATTATAAGAGTACTCACTGCAAGAAAAAAAAAACAACAACTAATTTACATGCCTTGACAAACCAAATACTTTCCATACATGATTACTTATGGGATTATCTGTTGAATACCAAAAAATATAATCACAAAATGCCTGGAACTAAACGTGCTAAATGACGTTATGAAGTGAAATAAACGTACCAAATGACGCAATGAAGTGAACTAAACGTACCAAATAATGTAATGAAGTGTGAACTAAATATACCAAATGACGTAATGAAGTGATTTTGGAGTACATTGAGATACTAGTTCGTTTCCAACTTTGAATCGTGCGAATCCTTATTTTGCCAATATATCGTCATGTGCGATTAATTACCAGCCTAAAATATTTATTAATTTAAGGGACATAACTCGTGATCGCTTGTTGTAATATGTAGTCCAAGCCCAACCTCACATTTGTAATAAAGGCTTGCAAATTGGTGAAGAGAAACGGAATCGTATAGTAGCGACGCAAGGGATGGGTGGATGAGAGGTGTTGGAAGTTTGAGTGTCATGCGCAGGCGGCGTCCTGCAGTTAATATTTACAAGGTATTTCACCTTCACATTACTGTAGTTTAACGGAGGCATTTCTTCACAAAATGTATTTTTAGGAAAAAAATGGGTTGGAGTGGGAAGGAAGAGCAGACATAAAAAATATCACTAAAACCACATGCCTCAGTCACTTATTCTTTTTGTAATATAACGCCACGATGTTATATGTGATTAAGTAAAGATGGTTACACATGTTTTATTTTGCCGAAGGGGTTACATTGGGTTCTAAGGTTGTTATCGGTGGATGTGGGAGATAAGATTCCAAAGGTGCATGTGGGAGATAAGCACCCACTTCCCTTGGAAATCCCGCAATGGCTTGCATTTGATAGAGGGTATGATAACCAAATCGAGCTCCAGGCCTTCAAGAGTGTCTTAACTAAGCCCGGCCAAACCTGTTTAAACAGACTGGAGAAGGGATGACAGGCGAGTTTCTGGAGCTTCAAAACCATACGCTTCGGGCTGTTAGGGCTCGTTAACCTTGGATGATCGCCTATCTAGGAAAAGGTAAATTTTGAATTCAAACCTTTGATGCCATGCGACTATACCTTCTCATCAGAACGGTAAAGGACTAAACTCCTAACATAACATACGGCGACGGAGTCCATAAGGCAACTTGGCATTGTTTTCAGTGTCATCTCGGCAACTTCTGTGAGGCAGCTGGAACCATGACGTATCGAATTATCCTTTCCCTTGGATCCATCAGATGCGTGGAGAGGGGGAATCAGTTGCATGGCGCCACGAGTTGCTTCCGGTGGTGAGACAGATCAACAGCTCTCACTGGACAGCTGCGGTCCGTACCCAGAAAATTAGGCGCCGTCCTGCCACAGTTCGTCTGCATTACTGGGTGCGTAGGGCTTAATGTTTGCGGGTACCCGACAAAGCAGACTGCATCTATTGAACCAAGAAACAAGAAACGCAAACAAGGAAACCTCCAATCCTCAAACTAGGTACCTGGAAAATCTGGACCATTCTGACTGGACTCTCAGATGATCTTAAGGCAATTAGCGTCGAAAGACGCCAGTTATCAATGACGAACTTGCAGGACTCCAGGTTGACATTACTGCACCACAGGAGACACGGCTACCAGATTCCATGTTTCTCAGAGAAGAGAACTTTAAGTTATTCTGGCAAGGAAAGAACTCTGACAAAGCCAAAGAGTGTGGTGTTCGATCGCTGTCAGGATGTTTCTCATCATGATGACAGAACCCTGCCAACAAAAAAAACAGAAGACTTATCCCTCTGCCTTCACACCACAACAGGGATTGTCAGCCTGATCAGCGTTTACGCTCTAACACTAAGCCCCACCGTAGACACCAAGGATGAGTTCTACAATGAAATAAACTCGCTCATCGACAAACGTCCCAAGGACGAACACTTGATATTACTGGGCGACTTCAACGCTAGGTGGGTGCTGACGGTGACTCTTGGCTTTCCTGTCTTGGCAAGCTTGGCATTACGAAGATGAATGAGAACGGGAAGCGACTCCTACAGATGTGCTAGTACTTTTACCTCAGCATCATCAATTAATTCTTTCAGACAAAGCCACAGCAATAAGTGTCCTGGTGGCATCTCCGGTCCAAACAATATCAACAATTGGACTTGATCATTACGAGTTGGTCTGCTATGAATGGTTTGTTTCCTACCCGTACCTCCCATAGCGCTGACTGCGACACTGACGACTCAGTGGAGTGCTGCAACATTAAGCTTCAACCAAAGAAGATACACCGCTCTAGGCAGGACGGTAAACAACGCATTTACGTGAGCAAGACGTCGTATCCAGACAAGGCTGAGGAATTCACTTATGCCATCTCCAAGATGTTTGATTCAGTACCTCCCAACGAATTGCCAAAGACAGATAGGATCACATCAGAGAGACTGTGTACAGCACAGCCACCTGATCTTTGGTACGAAGCAGTCAAAGTACAATGACTGGTTTGAGGTTAAGGCCGTCACACTCACGCCAGACATATACGAGCGTTGCAGTGCTCACATGGAACACAAACGATCCCTCTGCCAGAGAACTCTACATGCATACAGGTCTACCACAAGCAACGTGCAGAGGTTGACTCGGCAGTGAGACATTCAGCAGCAGATACATGAAACATCAGATGATTGTAGTTTGTCATAAACAATCCTACTGTGGCAGAACTAACTTCTTTAGAGAAACTGTCCTTAGGTAAAGCCCAAGGGAAGAATTGTATCCCAGCAGATGTTATCAAGTGCGGATGCAGCGTGCTGCTGACACACCTGCATGACCTGCTCTGCCAGTTCTTGGATGAATGTGAAGTGCTCAGGACATAAGAGATGCCAACATCGTAACCCTGTACAAGAACAAAGACGACAGAAGTGACTGCCACATCAGAGGCATAGCACTTCTGAGCATCGTGTGTAAAGTCTTTGCACGCGTCAACCCAAACAGACTGCAGACGCATGCTGACAGAGTGCATATAGAGTCCCAATGCGGGTTACGCACAGAGATATTCATAATCGACATGATCTTCTTCGTCAGACAACTGCATGAGAAATGAAGATAACAACACAAACCATTCTTCTTTGCATTTATAGACCTCACCAGGGAGTTGTATCTGGTCAGGAGAGACGGACTCTTGGTTACCTTCCAAAGCTGCTAAGCATGATCCAGTCCTTCCACGATTTCATAAAAGGCACAGTTCATCACGAAGGTTCATCGTTCGACCCCTTTAACATCCTCAGCGGAATGAAACTGGATTGAATCCTAGCCTCCATGCTATTCAGCATCGTCTTCGCTGTCCTGCTCAAACATTACTTGGGACGTCCATAGAAGGGATCAACCGGCACACTCGATCAGACGGGAAACAGTTCAGACTGGCACGACTAAATGCAAAGAGAAAAGTGAGTGAAGCAACCATCAGGGACATGCTCTCTCCAGACGATGCTGATCTAGACACTCACACAAAAGCTGAGTTACAGCACCTGATGGACCGCTGTACTAAAGCATGCGTGATGTCTCAGAACGCGGACACCTTATGCATCATCATTAACAACTATGAATTTGAGATAGTCAGTCAGTTCACGTACCTCGGCTTTACCATCATCCAACAATCTATCGCTCGATGCTGAACTCAACAAACGGACTGAAAAGGCAACAACAACGCTCTTACTATCGGATTCCAACTAATTATTTCGTCGAATTGGTTTATATGCAGTATCATTGAATAACTTTTGGAAAGATGGCCGCTATCGCTTAACCGGCTTGAGGGAGCTCTTCCGTTTTTTGTGCTGTTTTTCATGATATATTTGCTTGTTGTCTATCATCGTCTAAATTATTGTGTTTTATCGTGCATTTGGCTGTTCAGTTCTTATGTGTTACTTTATTTCCTTGTTATGGAAACGATGAAAATTATAATTTTGCTCTGCTGTCTTGCTCGACTGTTACCACGTCCTTGTTCTTAAATAAACCGCCATCCCTTGATCGCCGGTCAACCTGTTTATGATATAATGGACCCTCATTAATTGCTTTAATTTACGAATCTTTGGCTCATAATACAACATTGTGCTCAAGACTAAGCGAACTGGAACTACATTCATCATTACTTAAATGTAAACGGAATCGAAAAAAGAAACGTTGTTTCAAAGCTGGCAGGCGAATAACAGGATGAAGAATCCAGTTATACTTTCACCCTTTCCAGCTAAGCAATTTAAAAATTCGGCCGTTAATTTAGATAACCTGGTGCAAATCCCTATTAAATTGTCAACTGTTGTCTGAACTATGCCAGAGATACCACTGCGTATGGCATTATTAAACACCCAAACTTTAGGACCACCAGAAAAGCAAACAGAAAGAGTTAATGTTATCAATGATCAGAATATTGACGTCTTCTTCCTGACAGAAACATTGCTAAAATATAAGACGATGAGCCCAAGTGAGCGGATCTAACACCCACCGGTCACTCCATCAAGTTTTTCCTCGCCACTCTCTTGGAGGCGGAATTGGCGTCATCACAAAGAATTCCATAATAAAATGTCCTAAACATAACACAATCATCAATTTCTGCAAAACATCGTTTGAACTAGTCCAAATAACACTCGCTCGCACTGGAACAAAGGTCAGTCCATTTGTTCCGCCTCTACCGCCCTCCTACTAGTAGAAAACAAACAACAAGCTGACTTAATCTCTCAGTTTGGAACAATTTACGAATGTCATGGAGTGTGGACATTCGATGCTTGCTTACCATCAGACTCACTATTCATAAACAAATCTAAGAAGCCGCTAAGAAGAACGTCACAAACATAGCGCATTTAGTTTCTGATCTTCTGTTCATTTTAAATAATATTAGCAAAAGCTGTTCTAACCCAATTTGTGTGTCATCTGAATGCAAACGTTATTTAGCAATGTACATTCTGCATATCGCCCTTGACACAGTACTGAAACTACTCTCCTTAATGACATTCTATCTGCTTTACATAGCGGAAAGATTACAGTCATCACAATCCTTGATTTGTCTGCAGCATTTGACACAATAAACCATGATATTCGTCAAGTCCTACTTAGGCAAAATGACACAAATTATATCTGCAAATGTAATACACTTCAGCCTTGTTGAGCTATGTTGCGGTGTTCCACAGGGGTCTAATCTTGGACCTGTTGCCTTCAGTCTATACACTCAGCCGCTCTCAAGTGTCATATATCATCACCAGTGTATCACCAATTGTACACTGATGACACCCAAATATACAAGTCTAGCCACCCAACTGATGTTGATGCTACCATCTAAGGAGTAGAGAGGTGCTTTCGGATGTTAAATAATGGATGACATGTAACAAGCTGCAGACGAATGATGAAAAAAAAACTGAGGCCATTCTGATCACAACACAAAGACTTTCACAATCACATCCTTTACCTCAAACAATACATATCAACAAAACCAACATTAAATTCACACAGTCAGTACGAAACCTACGTGTTACTCTAGACAATACTCTCACATTGCACCAAAATGGCAATGTTGCATATCTAGAGCTCAGACGCATCAGCTCTATTCGCAAATATCTGTCTTGTAACTCAATTCTGTCTGGTTCGTCTCAATATCTACTCCAGAAACTCCACAAAGTTGAAAACACAGCTGCTCGGATCATCTTTAGAGTACAAAGATCAGAGCACAGCTCTCCGCTTCTCTGTATCCGTCACTGGCTGTCCATTCAATCCAGAATCAAAGACAAAATTTATTCTCTGTGCTACGTTTCACTGACGGACTCCAGTCCAACATACCTGTCTTGCCTCACCCATGTGTATACACCAGCAAGATACGTATGCTCCTCTTCTGACAATAGTGTAATATCATTATTCCCACTATATGAAAACGAAGTCATATGAACAATATTCTTTTGCATACTAGGGCCGAGCAACGCGGAACTAATTATCCATTGAAATTAAACACAAACACAATGTGATCCATTTCAAAAGTGCTCTTAAAACTCATCTTTTTCGATTGCAAGAACAAACTTAAAGACCTAATAATGTTTCCTACCTTAAATATTTTCAGCATTGTTTATGTTTTCTAATTTCATAATGTTTGTCTTTGATTTTTGTTTTTTGTAGTCATATCACTATAGATGTTGTAAAGCGCTTTGAGCTTCGCTATGCTAAGTCTTTATTATTATTATTATTATTATTATTATTATTATTATTATTATTATTATTATTATATGTGCCACGTGTTGCAAGTTCGATATATTCAGCGAGTGTCGTAAACATTATAGGAGTACTCACTATGGATTACTTATCACTCAACTGCAGAACGTTTTTTTTTTATCGGTGATATTGAATTACCAATCAAAATGATTTCTTACGTTTCCATATACAGGAACAGAAGTTATTTTCTAGTATGGGATAGATTATCACTAACTGTATGATTAAGTATGAAAAAAAATATTAACAATAATTTATGTTAAGTCGTTACTGTGATCCAAAAAAGGAACTGACTGGAATTCAAAGTTAAACATTTATTTCAGATGTTCCATTAAAAAAGGTGAAAACTAATGTGTATTTATCCACAGCTTATGTTTAAAGACTTGGCAGCCATGAACCAGCTGTTGGGGTAATGGTAATAGTGCTAAGCAAGACTCCACACGTTTATACGTATGAAATGCCTGTCACATGATTTAATTATATACCCTAACCACTTCGTACTCAATGCAATCTTTAGAAAATTTGTTTGCAAGTGCGATTGAATTGTACGTAACATGTGAACATTGCCGAACAATGGTATGGGAATGAAGCAAAGATGTTCAGAATGAGTGTCTTAGGATATTCGCTATGATACGTGATGATTTTGACCAATATACTTAAATGTTTATATATATATATATATATATATATATATATCATCGATAAAGATAGTCGCAATACAAACATAAATTCAAATTAGTCATTACAGGTATTCAAAATGGAAATGATGGATTTTCTTTCAATTTGAAGTGAAACATTTTTTTTTTCTTTTCAAACGAACGGGATACAGTCTGACATAAACTTATCCAGGATTTACACTGACAAGACTCGGTAGCCTTGTACTATACTGTAGGGAATCTGGTAATGGTGTTTAGGAAAATTCCACATAAACATAATTCTAAACTAATAGTCGTATGATTGAAATTTATATAAAACAAATCCAATTGTATAATCGAACACCATTGTTATATTTAGTGAACTCTTGAAGTAATTTGAGTGTCCATCCAATTTAATTATATTTAACATAAAAACAATACACAAAGTTAGTACTGTAAATATTTTTTTTTACTTTTTTAAATATTTAAAACATTTTGTTTTATAATGTAAAATCATGCATCGGATGTCACCAAGTGTATATTAATTTTAATTCTGATTTTGTTTGTTATATTGTTGAATATATGTCCATATGTTTACGAAGTTAGAACTGAAAATATTCATTTATTTATTTATGTACTTTTATTTATTTATTTATTTATTTATTTATTTTTCTTATTTATTTATCTTATTTATTTATTTATTTATTTATTTATTGATGATGTCAAATCATGCATCGCATGTCACCAATTGTACATTAGTTTTAATTTTAATTTTGAGTGTTTATTATATTGTTGAATATATGTCCATGTTTACGATTTATTGAAGACAGTGTTAACTTCCACACGTGTCTGTTGTACTGAAAACTGTGAATATTCTTTAGTCTCCATCAATTTAATCTTTTCTTCTTTTATGTGTGTGTATGTGCAGATGACCGGTATCATTGCCGAAATGGAGGAACGACATAAGGATGAAATAGAAAATACTAGGCCCAGAACAACTCGGAATAAGATTGGCTGAATGTTACGCCCATTTGAATTGCAGAATGAAGCTATTCATCATTACATTTATAATTGCATCTTTCACGTTATATATCCAATGGATACAAATATTTCCTCAACTGACAGGTAGCATGCTACATATACTTGGAAATTAAGTCACACACACACACACACACACACACACACACACACACACACACACACACACACGTGCACGCGCCCGGTAGAGAAATGAGGAAGATACCAGAAGTAAGAACTGGTGAGGAATGAACTAAAATATTAGTTAAGAAATGTTTACTACGCAGCTGCTAGTTTTATTCTTAGAAATGTGCAAAAGATAATGGGTTGTGCAATGTGTGTGATGTGTGTAAGGTGTGTAATGTGTGTGATGTGTGTAATGTGTGTGAAAATGTCAAAACAATGTAACACGTGTGTCAGGAATGTGAAATGCGAGTCAAAGGGAGCAATATTAGTTAGCTGCATAAAATATGTCTTTAATGAAGAAGAGCTTATAACTGATCATGATAAAGGAAATGATTTTTTTTTTTAAATCTTCACAAGTTACATCCCTTTGTAAGGTTCATATATTTGGTCAAAAACTAGACTTGTAAATCAGACATCTTATTTTAAAATACGTTAAAAACTGATAATAGTAATTTAGACCCGAGTCATGTCAGGCCAAATGATATATGGCCAATTTTAATCAAACAATTATATTTTGCATTCTACACCTATTTAAACTTTACACGTGAAGTCTGGCAAACAAGGTCTTTGACAACTGTTTGAAAGAGCGTAGTACTGGTGTTACACAGGATCAAAGTTTAGGACGAAGTGCTTTTGAAAAACTAAACTTGATCTGCCATTTCGTCCTTAATTATAGTTTTTGTTTTTAAATGCAGTAAACGTTTAGCTGTTATACAAGATAAGTTCTGTCAGAAATATGGTAGAAATATACAAACATTTATAAATTATTTTTAATTTATTATGAATATATTGTTTTAATTGTTTCTTTAAATGTTTTATTTCATTATATTTATTGTTATTATATATATTAATATTGAATGTTGGAACTAACCTTGTCCAAAATCAAGTTTGATTTCTACTTGACCTAAACTATTTAATTTTAAATTCTGTATGTAACAAATACATAGTGAAAATATTATTGTATGTATTGGTTTAATATCAAAATAATCAACAACATACTTAAGTTGTTTATTTGGGTCTGGTCTATTTTATTGGAATCCCCTACAATTAACCTGGAATACTTTACATTTTTCAGGTTTTATATTATATTTTGTATTAACATACTTTCTAATTATAGCTAACATTTTATTATGTAATCATTAAGACGTTTCGAGAAGTTTTTTTTTCCATTAGGTAATTGTTATTGTTAGAAAATGTCAATTGTAAAATGAGATCAAGTAGAATACTGTATAAATCTTATTACTGGAATATTCATTCGTGCTTTAATATTTAGCATAATCACTATTGTAATATTGTTTTGTCCAGATGTTCATTGAATATTTTCTTGAAATTATTTAATTAAGTGGTTTTTGTTTCTTGAGTGCTCATGAAAAATGTATTCTTGGATATAGACATTCACCAGACATTCTTGGATATAGACATTTACTTTGACATTCTTGGATATAGACATTTACTTTGACATTCTTGGATATAGACATTTACTTTGACATTCTTGGATATAGATATTCACCAGACATTTTTGGATATAGACATTTGCTTTGACATTCTTGGATATAGACATTTCCTAGACATTCTTGGATATAGACATTCACTGGGATTTAAGGTGAATTCAGTCACGGAAATATATTACTGTGTTTAACAAAAGACTGTTGGACTTAATCTGGATTTCTAATAAAGTTTATTCAGAGCTTTGATAATTAGGAATTGAGTCTGTACTTCAAGGATTATATATGGGATTTAATTTGCAGTACCATAATTTTCTTTTTTTACATTTTCACGTTGGAATCATGGGTAATACAACAGTTGCTTAATTTTACAAATCTTGTTGCTTTTCATCCTTTTTGTTACTTATTTTAATAGTGTAGACTTGTAAAAAATTGAAATGCAAGTACAGATTGTAATTTGGAAAAATAAATTTAAATGACAAATTAAAATTTCAAACATATTTTAACATTGAAATTGACAGATTTTAGAAAAGTTCACTAAGTACAAATATTTAAAACAGGTGATAGCTTTGGGCTGTACAACATATAACTTGTATATGGTGTAGGAATACATATATACTGATAACATTTTAGGGGGAAAATAATTTAATTTTCTTAAAATAGCATTTAATTCTTTTCCTTTTTTATTTTTTTCCAATTTCATGGTTCTATTTCAAATATCAATATACACAATATTACTGCGAGGACACAATGACTTTTCCAGTATAAGCTCTATATTTGTTTATTAGTACCGAAGTTTGATTGAATCCAAATAAAAAAAATATCATATGTTATTCTAAAATACTTTTAAACATGAACTCACGGTGAAGATTTTGTCTTTAGTTATCAGGCAATGTTATGATAAGCTGGAATATTAACAAAGTACCGTGCATTAGGGTGACATTTTTCACTTCCGGATCAGTACCAATGCCTCATTACTCACTGTGCACTGTATCTGAACTACACACATACAACTACACTATAATGCTAAAATACTAAAGAATAAACAATTACATTTAGATCAATACTAAGACTGCTTAAAGCTGACTATTGTATCGCCACCAAAATGAGAGAGAGAGAGAGAGAGAGAGAGAGAGAGAGAGAGAGAGAGAGAGAGAGAGAGAGAGAGAGAGAGAGAGAGAGAGAGAGAGAGAGAGAGAGAGAGAGAGAGAAACATGCTCTAAATATAGACTGGGGCTACATTCAAATTGAACCGGAATTAATAATTGTGACGCGGTTTCAGCTCGCGTAGCTCTGAGATTTGCGTCATACGGGAGTAGGGTAAAGATATTCAGCTGGTACCCAGTCGGAACTAGGACGCCAATATCAGAGACCGGTATCTAACAAACTGTCAAACCAGTATTAGAGGCCAGTAACTAGTAAATTCAGTAGCAGTATCTCCCAATTGGTTAGTCATTGACGTCATTTACACAACAGATTGGAAACTTTCTCAAGTGAATGAATTGGTGCGTACATTCATATTGGAGCGATGAATCATGGGTAAATACATACGTTATATAAAATAAAGGATGATACTTATATGTGATCTTAAAAGTGTGACGCTGCTGACGACAAGGTATTGGCATGTGCAGGCACATTCTATCACCTTGGAAGTATATTATAAATATGTTCACATTTCTCGCTCATGCATAAAGGGTAGTCATCTGCTTTACTATGTAGATGAAACGAGCGACACCTGTAGGTATTTTGACAAAACCACTAATCGTCGTTAATAGTTCGCATTGACGCAAGAGTGTGGTTAAACTAGATTATACTTTAAGCAGCAAAATATCGTTTCTTAAGTATTAGAAAAATTACTCAGTTTTATTATTGTTTCTAAGATAGTTTACTTGTAAAAATTATTACCTTTTTCCTCATGCATGATAAGGTAGTTATAATTCCGTTACGCAAAGGGAGATAAATCAATTATATGGAATGTAACTATTTTCAATGGGAGATCATCTGTTGATAACTCTTACGATTCAATCAGGAATTACTTTATTCATTGGCTAGCGATTAATCTCATCGTTATGTGTAGCCACCTGTATAGTTTTGCATAACGATCTTGCAATTTCTTAGTCAGAGGTCTTCAGGAACTCTATAACTCCCACGCCCCCAAACGAGAGCAACCAAAATACCAGAATGATTGCTAGAGTAAGGCTTATTTATGTTAGATACTAAACATTATGCCTTGGAAACGCTTAAAATGCAGGAGTTACTATGAGCATCGTCCCCTGTTCCCACCCTGGGTTTTGTCCCAAATACCCATCTCTGCTTTTTACACACGCCTCACCCCTATAAATATCATGCCATCACAACTCCACGTATGGATGCACCACTTGTCTTTCTGATGAGACACGGGGACTTAAGATAAGTTTATTAAACATGTAAATAGTTATGCTCTTACAACGTTGCTGTACCACGTTGTTATGTTCAGCGAAGCGAAGTGCTATGTTGATACTCAGTTACGATGCTGATATATATATATATATATATATATATATATATATATATATATATATATATATATGAACAACTATTAAATAAAGGGTTTGACATTTTAATATACACAACACGGTCAATATGCGAGGTCCTTTTAAACACAGTTTCATTCCATGATTCTATAGTAAAAGAATATGCCTTAAATTTTCATATGATAATTACTAAAATAGACAACATGGTAACTCACTTATTTTGAGCAGGCTAATTGATGGAAATTTGTGTTAGAAAAAAGTGTTATTTTCTTCAAGGCAACGTGGGTACAATAGGTGCAAAGTTTCGCCGTTAATAGTTCATCTCTATCGTAACGACCATTTGTTCCGTCTCCCCCGCCCCCCCCCCCCCACCTCTTAAGAAAAATATCTAATGCCAATCATACCAATAAGACTTTGCAGGAAAACAGAGACGGTGACTTGCAAAAATGCCCAATATTTGTATAGAATTTCTACCGATATCTGCAGTAACTTAATCATTGTAATAAAAATTTAACTGAAGTTTTACTACTTTTAATTGGTATGTATCATATGGCAAATACTAATTCCGTTTTAAACCGCTAGTACATAATAGTGTCGTGGAGTTAGCATCCTGCACAATGGATTAAAAGAGATCTGCATTTTCTTTAAATGAAACGATGTCGCGTGCCTTGCCAAAAGTGCAGGATATTGCAATATCATGACGTCATAAAGTAACTTTAAGGCACAGTGTAATTGAATTGACGTTTATAGTTTACAGAATTAACTTTAATTTCAGAATTATGCATTAAATTATAAATGAAATAATTATATACCTGTGCTGAGGTGAATATGAAGTTTTATGAATCGGTAACTTATTGACCACTGTTCCATGTCGGTCAGTATGAAGTTTATTGGTTCATAGGTATAGGTAATTAAAAATTAACAAATGATGGACTCGAGAGCCCTCTAATTTGTACTACTCAGTCAATAAGCTGCTCATAAATAATTATGTCATTCTATAGGAAGAATACAATTGAAACAAAACACATTTCAGCTTTGTAACGGTGCAAAATTTTGTTGAACAGTTTCTGAAGAGTATTTCACATTTGTGCTTTTCGTAGTCAGCGTGACACGTATCCATTATAATTGATGTATTGGCTAGTCCCACAACTAAGTTGTTGACTGCTTGAGATAGTATATCTTTGTTTGGAGGCGTGAATTCAAATTTAGTTAAGATCTCTCTCGGTTAACAGGCAGGAATATACTATTGTAAAATGTTAATGTGAGGTCATAGCGGTACAAATGTTCGTTGATTTAAGCCAGATAATATTATAGGAAAATAAGATGCATTTTAACCAGGTGTCATGTAATTGTACGTTCCAGAATAGATATTAATTGAGGAAGACTACAGAAAATCATTCTGACTCTGTTGGGAGTGTCAAGAGTTTTGTCGGTAACGTAGTTATTCTGATTGGCTACGCTAAATTTGTGTGTGTATGTGTTTGTGTGTGTGTGTGTGTGTGTGTGTGTGTGTGTGTGTGTGTGTGTGTGTGTTTCCAGAAAAGGAATTCAGGGTTTATAATAGCTGTCCTCATAGAATTAATCGGTCTGAGGTTTTCGTCGGAAAGGGAAGCTGCCTCTAAGAACAATAGAATATACTTGTCTAGTTAAAAATAGTGAACGGTCAACGGGTTCCAAAAATATTCGAGACTCTCATAAATAAAAATGAAATCAAACATAACCTGTGAATGATTTGTTTCCTTCCAATAATAGACTTACAACATTTTTGCGAATTTCAATTAGCCGTTCTGTTAATGATAAAACCATCATTATTAACATATGATCGAGTGATAGATCCAACTCCAATTGCCTGTCATGACTCATCGCCTGGTGGTGCTCTCTCTCTCTCTCTCTCTCCTCTCTTCTCTCTCTCTCTCTCTCTTTCTCTTTCTCTCTCTCTCTCTCTCTCTCTCTCTCTCTCTCTCTCACACACACACACACACACACATACACACACATCCGCCAAAAGAACAAACTACACCTTGACGTGACGTCAAATTATGAAGTGTGAGCTAACACACACACACACACACACACACACACACACACACACACACACACACACACACACAGATATATATATATAGTTACATTATACTTTACTTTATGCGTATTGTACTTGACTACATGCGTATTGTACTTGATTACAGTCAATACACATGTTCAGTTATGAGCAGGACGATAACATTGCCAAGCGCCTACGTTATACGAACAACCTAAACGGCTTAGGCGTTATTGCGCTGGATTCGTGATCAAAAGGGTTTGATACCTCATAGACATGTATGATGTGTGTAGAGTACATACTCATAATCTCATAGACATGTATGTAGCGTGTAGAGTACATACTCATAATCTCATAGACATGTATGTAGCGTGTAGAGTACATACTCATAATCTCATAGACATGTATGTAGCGTGTAGAGTACATGCTCATAATCTCATAGACATGTATGTAGCGTGTAGAGTACATACTCATAATCTCATAGACATGTATGATATGTGTAGAGTACATACTCATAATCTCATAGACATGTATGATGTGTGTAGAGCACATACTCATAATCTCACATACATGTATGTAGCGTGTAGAGTACATACTCATAATCTCATAGACATGTATGATGTGTGTAGAGTACATACTCATAATCTCATAGACATGTATGTAGCGTGTAGAGTACATACTCATAATCTCATAGACATGTATGATGTGTGTAGAGTACATACTCATAATCTCAAAGACATGTATGTAGCGTGTAGAGTACATACTCATAATCTCATAGACATGTATGATGTGTGTAGAGTACATAATCATAATCTCATAGACATATATGCCGTGTGTAGAGTACATAATCATAATTTCATAGACATATATGATTTGAATAGAGTACTTAATCATAAATTCAAAGACATGTATGATGTGTGTAGAGTACATAATCATAAATTTCAGAGACATGTATGTAGTGTGTAGTGTACATAACCACGATCTCATAGAGATGTATGTAGTGTGTAGAGTACATCACCATACTCTCAAAGACATGTATGTAATGTATAGAGAACATAATCATAATTTCATAGTCATAAATGAAGTGTGTAATGTACATAATCATAATGTCAGAGACATGTATGTAATGTGTTGAGTATATAATCATAATGTCAGAGACATGTATGTAATGTGTAGATTACATAACCATAATCTCATAGACATGTATGATGTGTGTATATTACATAACCATTATCTCATAGACATGTATGTAATGTGTAGAGTACATAATCAATATCTCTGCGATTCTCTTGTCTTCGAGTCTGAAAAATCATCACGCTGTTTTGAATATCCAAATTACCTATACCAGAGTCAATCGCTCCTGTGGCCTAGTAGTTAGAGCGTCTGCCGCAGAAGCGCAAGGTCGTGGATTCGATCCCCGGCCGAGTCATACCAACAAAGACTTACAAAAATGGTACTAACACCTGCCTCGCTTGTTGCTCAGCATTAAGAGGTTAGTGTTAGGACTGGTCGGCCTGGTCTCAAGGATAATGTGACTGAGTGGGACATCATGCTACATGTCTGCGGCATGATGCCCCAGTGCTAGACATCACTATAAACTGCCTCACTGCAGACATTGTAGCGATATGACTGAGCGATTGTTAAAGCTACGTTAAAAATCCCAAACAAACAAACAAACAAGCAAACAAAACTAATATAAGAAATTTAAAATGACTATATCTGTGGCGTTCTTCATTAAAAGTGTTTGAATTCTTTCAGACTTCTACGAATTGTTGACGAAATAGCTTGATACCGTATGCTTTTTTTCTTATGTTAATGTCGATTTTGTTCATAGAAATAGTTATATGGGTATTTGCAATAAGAATCAAAAGGAAAATTAAAAAAAATTTATAAATAAGAAAAAAAATTAAAAAAATTTAAAAGCATCCAAAACTGGATGTTGAAAATAATGAATTTCTTCAGCTCTCATTATCTGAACCACATTATGAAATATCGTTGTCAATCATCAATTCTGGCTTTTGAAAAAATAAGATAAACATATGACGATAATAATAATAATAATAATAATAATAATAATAATAATAATAATAATAACAACAATAATAATAATAATAATAATAATAATAATAATAATAATAATAATAATAATAATAATAAATAATGCAACATAAATAAAGTGACAACAGTAATAATGATAAAACAGCAACAAGAAGAGCA
Organism: Unio pictorum; assembly: GCA_030141615.1. Classification (NCBI taxonomy): domain Eukaryota; kingdom Metazoa; phylum Mollusca; class Bivalvia; order Unionida; family Unionidae; genus Unio; species Unio pictorum. Next base: position 26,149,981 of record JARLTB010000220.1, on the reverse strand, counting down.
CAACTACTACAACTACTGCTGTTTCTACTACTACTACTATCAGGAAAAAAATGGGATATTATATTAGCTAAGACATGTCTTTTATTTTTAGCGGTATGTAACACTATAAATGATGACGTAACACAATAATATAGTTACCATCAATATATTCCGTCATCCTTCGTAAATTCCTAGCATAGAGACGACGAAAAAATATAAAAACCGCCATATTGTGTTGATAAGATAGAACGTTATGTTCAATTACATCATCGTTATTTGGTAGGATATAAGCTATTCATCCATTACGCATGTCAAAGCGGATGAGTATTAGATAACATACACATTATTCAACCATTACGCATGCCAAGATAGATGATTATTAGTTATGTGATACATAAAATTTTATGGTCAATTACATCATCGTTAGTCCTTAGTCACTGACAAGTGAGAGATGAATGTTTACTGTTCATAGGTCATTCGCTATAGCATTTATTGCCATATGTATGTATGTATGTATGTATGTATGTATGTATGTATGTATGTATGTATGTATGTATGTATGTATGTATGTATGTATGTATGTATGTATGTATGTATGTATGTATGTGTATGTATGTGTGTGTATGTGTGTGTATGTGTGTGTTTGTGTATGTGTGCGTGCGTGCGTGCGTGTGTGTATGTCTTTACGCATATATGTCTCTTTATCTTAAATATCAAGTGTATATATCTCAAATGTACACAAAATATATTATTTTTGCACCTTTACAGATAAAGTAGAAAAGAATCATTCTTAATTCACTTAACCGTCACCAATATGTAGAAATAACAAAAACAGTATTTGTATCTTGATTTCGTATGACATATTATTCTATAAAGAATAAATTGACTGAACGGCTTTCAAACTAAATGTAAATATCAGCATTTCGATTATTCATCATCTAAGTATGTGTGTTTGTGTGTGTATGTGTATACGTGTGTGTTTGTTAATTCATCGTCTAAGGGTGTTAGTGTGTTAATTCGTCATCTAAGTGTGTGTATGTGTGTGTGTGTGTGTGTGTGTGTGTGTGTGTGTTAATTCATCATTTAAGAGTGCGCGTACTTTTGTGCGAGTGTGTGTATTTGTCTTATAGCTGCAAACGTAACTGGATTGGTTCCGTAAAGATATTCATAGTGATACAAATTTATCTGTGCACACATTATGGGAATAAATATATGATTTAAGGCAAAATAAAAAAGCAAATTCAGAACTACAACAAATAAATCAGATTATTTATAATGAAATATAAAAATCAGAGACCGTATAATAGGTCTGAAAGAGTCAGTAATGGAAAAAAAATTACATGTACACAATATCTTCAAGAAGCATGTATATTTGAAATGTAAATTACATGATTTAACTATATTTAAAGAAAGTAAATAAATTAGCATACTCTCTCAATCATGTGTCACGCATGTGCACACATATGTATGTATGTATGTATGTATGTATGTATGTATGTATGTATGTATGTATGTATGTATGTATGTATGTATGTATGTATGTATGTATGTATGTATGTATGTATGTATGTATGTATGTATGTATGTATGTATGTATGTATGTATGTTTGCATGTATGCATATTTGCATGTCTGTCTGTCACTTTCTGTATATATATATATATATATATATATATATATATATATATATATATATATATATATAATATATTCAGGTTTCTTTGTGACAAACATTTTTTCGTTAGTTTTTCAGCGTACATAACTGTATAAAATATTTTCATCTGGAAATTAATGTTAATTAATCTAATATTTCTTAAAAGATAAAATGTAAACTGTTTGGAGTCTCGAAATTTATCTTTACAATGCAACCAGGTTAATAATCATCTAGCATTTATGACCCATCCAAGCTTTTCCACCACTTGCTCATCTATGAGGTTGTACCGGCATGGAATGCTTCATAGCAGATAACTTTGGAACCTACTGCAAAATACGTTTAAAATAGTACACCTACTTAGCGACATAATTTTAGTATCCTGATAATATTTCTGGCGCATTAAAGAATTCAAGCATTTTAGATTCGTCAGTCTTTACCAGACTATTACTTACGTGTTATGACACAATAATAAAATAAAACAAAATATGCAGACATTTTATATTCCTTCGTTATGTTCAGTGAAGCCAGCACAGTAAACTATGATTAACCTGTAAAGATGATTTTGTTTCTCTCTACATCAGTTACGGATTTGATATTGTTTCTGTCAATTTACCCTGACATAGCTCTACCTTGTCCAGCTTCCGATATTTTGTACACATGTACCTGTATATCAAATTCGTTTCTTTTTGAATGTTTTAAACGTGTACATGGACCATTTACTGTATTTAACTTGGTTGTATTTTATTGGCATATGTGTTTTATCACTCATGCATATAACACGGAATCTATAGCATGCAAGAGACGTTTACTGAGACTAATGCATATAACACGGAATCCACATCATACAAGAGACATTTATATATTTCACGGAATCCATAATATACAAGAGACGTCTGTTATCACTCATGCCTATAAAACGGAATCCACATCATACAAGAGTCTTTTATTGACACTTATGCGTATATCACGGAATCCACATCATACAAGAGGCTTTTATTATCATATTTGATACATTAGCAGAACCTTTTCTTTGTGTTCGGTCAAATTTATGTATGGGATTCTTATGAGATGTGATATCTATTTTATACAGAGGTCAATATTGATTCCAATAGAACAACCATCTTGCCTATTAAACAATTAAATTACATGAGCTATATCGGCTTTATTTAATAGCATATGTGTGTGTGTGTGTGTGTGTGTGTGTGTGTGTGTGTGTGTGTGTGTGTGGTGCGGGTGAAGTGTGGGAGAGTGTATTTTTTGTTGCAATGTCTCAGGCAGCATGGTTTTATTCCTTGGTGGGTCTCTTCATAGGTCTAATCGTTGTAGCTAAATGTACCTTGTCTCAGCAAAACTGCTGATTAACTTATTTAAATATGGTTTAATATCATTGAAAAAATATAATATTAATTGATGATCACTGATGTAAAAACCTTGCTAATAGATAAGTACGAGTCCCCACGCGACATCAGACACGTGGAGCAAGCTTTACTTGATGCGTGGTTTTGCCAGATTCCAGTTAGCGAGCGAAGTTTGTGATGGAGACATCGGCCTCGCTTTGAAACGCAAACTGTTTAGACGACTGTACACGTCAACAACGTTATGTAGTGTGTACAATTAGTTATGTAGTGTATAGAGTTAGTTATGGAGTGTGTACAGTTAGTTATGTAGTGTGTACAGTTAGTTATGTAGTGTGTACAATTAGTTATGTAGTGTGTACAGTTAGTTATACCATAAACAGCGTGAAAATTTAATTTTTAACTTTTATTGAGAATCAAATCGCGGGGGTGGGTGACCACACAAAATAAATAAACATGTTAACAGTTGAGTGAAAGTAAATGATGTACATCATAAAATCAACTAATGCAGGTAACGTCAAAACATAATAAAATAAAAATTCATGTTTGTTAGAGCAGGCAACTACAAAATAAAACAAAATAAAATTCATGTTTGTTAGAGCAGGTAACTACAAAACAACAATAAAATAAAAAATCATATGTTTGTTTAGTGCTGGCAGTTTGCCTGTTTGTTCCACATTACATTAGTGTTAGAAAGCATGGATACATGGATAGTTTGGTAAGTGTACCAAAATCGTGAATGAAAACACATCCAGGTAAAGAATTTATTAAGATATAGCCATTTTGAAATGCACTATATCTCTTGGAGATTTTTGATAGTTTGGTCAAATATAACAAAATCTTCACAGAGTTAAGAAGATCACTGAACTGTAAAGAATTGGGATTTCCAATGTATATGCAAGCATATAAACGTTCCTAATGTCTGAATAAAGTACATTTGTTAAGATAATTGTATCCATTACCCCAATTATCCAACTTTTAAAAAGTTATAAAAGTTGTAAAAAGAAAAAGAAACCCCCCCCCCCAACAAAATAACAGTTTCTATTAGCACTCCCTATGTTGAAGATATGACAATATTCAGTCGCAGGTCTCTGATTTAGGGATTATAATTTATTTACACATATATGCACAAAAACTGATAGAACAATGAAAACTACCTTCAGCTTGATCTTTATTATTTTTTAAAGAAAAATCCTAACATTTTCAAATTTTGCTCAGATTACGAATATTCGTTCTCTACGTTTGGAAATATTGGTCCTTAAGAATTTTTTTTAAATTTTGTGGCAAATATATCTCATTTTAAAATACCTATATGGACTAAAACAATATTCTGTAAGCCCACAGATTAATTTTAGAGTTGTTAAACAACAATTTTATATATGATTGAGAGTTAAAAAAGTGGCATCAGACGTTTCTAAATTATCTTCTCATAAAAACTTATTTACCCTTAAAAGTCTCGAAGATTTGTGTTTGAAGTTTTAATTCAACGAGAACGTCCATCAATATTTTCTGGCAACGTATTACGTAGGCGAAGTTACGCATACTTGGCATTTTTCCTCACATCTCCATGACGTCACGTGAAAGCAATTAGAACACACGTGATTAGCAAGCTTTACATGCCACTAGGGTTTAGTATTTTGTTAAAATTATTATTACTAAGCAAATTTTGTTTCATAAATGTAGATAAGATCTTTAATTATTTTCTTAAAAATAAGCTAGCACTTTTCATATTATGCTGCAGATGATTTGTTTTTCACGCCCTGTCCTAGAATTGATTGTTAAAGACAAATAGTAAAAAGGCGATTTCTTAGCCAGAGAAAACTTGATCTAGCACAAATAGTCGACAATAAGTTACTAGGGCGAACAAATTGCAAACCTCGATTACGGGCTAATACAGTTAATATTATTTTGTAGCGATTCATTTTAGAGATACACTGCCTTTATCAGGACACAATAATACGATTATCTTGACTGACATCAAGAAATGGGAATGACACGTCATTAAAATAAAACAATATTTTTGTTTGTCTTCGGTAACATATAGTTACGTCTTTTTGACATAATGTGAGGCAATATCAATGACCATCATGAAATGCCATGACACACAATGACGATGGTTTTTTTCTTTCTTAATACGACATGGTTCGGTTTATATTTCTGTTATTTACTCTAAATTTTGACCAGTTCCAATTACCAATAACATGTGTCCCTTATTGCACTGCTACAACGCAGTGGTCAGCGAATCCTGCAAAGTCCAGTTGGGGTCAATGCCTTGCTGTTTCTTTAGGCATTTTACTTAACACCCATAACTTGCCTTCTATGTACTGATGTGCAGATAAACTCATATCATTACATTAATCGATCGTAGTTGAACTAAATATTTTCTGTTTCTTCAAAATAATGACACTACGTTAGCTTCAAAATCCGAGCTAAATTAATAAGTATTGAATACTTAAATATAAACCAAATTGTGTAGTGAGTGATAACGTCCATTGAATTATCATTTCTCAAATTTGCTTGTAAATGGTGGTTGATTTGCAAAAATGCAGTCTGAAGCTGTCATGTACGATAATGCAGTCACTCAACACATAACAGTGGTAGCTTAAATACAAGTATAAGTAAATTGTACAAAATAGAAATAATAAAGAAAATTTTAAAAAAAGGGTAAAAAATGTCACGCGTACATATAGCACGAGTCAATGTTGTGTTTACGAATCTATACTGGACGTGTTTAGTTAATTTACAAACTGTACAAATGATCTGTGTAATGACCTTTTACCATACACCTATCATTCAATGTAATAATGTATTCTTCATAATGTATAAGATTTACTTCAAGCGTGATTTAAAATGTAACTGAACATCAATAAGTTTTATTTTTGCTAGCGTAACACAAAAACACAACGATATTGACAATAAATCAGAGTGTTTTACAAGAAATGCAAAATAAGCATAATAGAAAAATATAATCCTTTTGTGTCACACTAGTAGTTCTTATTTGGTAATGTTGCCATTGGTAATGTTGCCATTGCTGATGTTGCTATTACTGTTAAGTTCTTAAAAAATAATACTTATTGCCTCAATTAATTGAATCATTTCCCATGAACAAAATGTCCAAATGTAAAATGTATATATTCTATAAAAAAACAACATTAACTTGTATGAATAATTGTATTAATTTATACAACTGCAAGAAGACAATGAAATATTTACCGAATTTAATATTATTTTAATACTGTCATTCACACTTCATTCATATACCGATTTTATAAGAGAGGATATATATATATATATATATATATATATATATATATATATATATATATATATATATATATATATATATATATATAAGAAAAAACGTCTAAGTCGAGGCTATTATTATAGATACTGATATATGTGACATCAATCATACATGATATGGTACCGATAGATGCGATATTAATCATACATTATACGATACTGAAGTTTGTGACATCAATCATAAAGTATAAGCAACTGATGTATGTGAAATCAATCATACATTATAACTTGTACAATTATCTGTGTGAATTATTTATATTTTGTATATATATATATATGAAACATTCTTCCGGAAGTTGTATGCACACATACACAGACACACGCAACAAATGTCATTTACCATAAGACATTTGCGTTTTCGATATTACATAAAATGATGTCAGAACTTTGTGTCAGTCGACGAATTTGATGTTGACATACTAAATTCAGCTGATGTAGTGAGGCTGCTGGATTTTGTTCTGTTTCGAAAAGTTGACGGAGTCCAAGTTCCTGACGATAAACGAAACTGTCTGTGGCACAAGAGCTGCTCGTACAGTCTGCGCACCCGTCTGTTACACACAAACGACAAGAAAATAAAAATGCCCTGGCATGCATTAATTGCAGTCGCTATAAACGAAACTGCGATAACTTGAAATTGAGCGTCCACAATTTGCAATATCCACGTCACTCCAGTTATGCTAAAAAGTTTCAAGTATATGAAAAAATCCCTACCGTCCTTGGAGCTTCGAACATTTGGCGACCATCGAATTCGCAATGTAGCAATGATAAAATAGACAAAGTTCATAGCAATGAGGATCAAAATGGGCAAGACAAAATATAGGCCAATACTTTGCGGAGTAGAAAGAAAACAAGCATCCGGTCCATAGCCCAAAGACTCACCTCTTGTAGAAATCATTTCTACAAGGATTGTCACACCTGTGACTAGTATGGGAATACCGAAGATATAATTCACATAGTAAAGCAGCAAAGTCTCCTCGTCTTTGGGACCTGTTTGCGTCCTGAACAGCCCTGAGAAAACTCTGAACATATGGAACGAACAAATGTTCATGCCACAAAATGTTGCTATCCACAAGTAGTGAATGGCTATTCCAATTGCGACGCAGCCGATGCGGTTTTCAGTTTGGTTGAGTCCGAAGAACAGCAAGCTTTGTGAAAGAAACAATACGGACACAAGGATCATATTATTTTTCCCAGGGAGAGTTCTAAGCTTTTCAAAGATACAATATGTCGTAAAGGTAATAATAAGACATAATAAGGATAATATTGTACAAATCCAGCTAAATATCGTGAATATTGTCAAAATTTGTTTATCGTCAGAAAGAAGTGTATGTTGCAGGGCATCATGCAGGTATGAATCAATGCATATTGCTACAGTTTCATTTTCTTGCATCTCGTATTCGTTTCTCGTAAGCAAAACGTCCACAGCCTTTACGCGAAGAAACCCGGATCTGTCATTAATTTCATACTCATCCTTTACCAGGATGACATATGGGCAAGATATAGTCTTTTTCAACGCAACAAATACCACATTGAAAGCGTTCGTACGCAGAAAGCGTAGGACTGAATCAAACTTCGACTTGTAACTGAATTCCTTTAAACACTTGGATGTATCTGACATATTAGTTTTCTCAAATTCTTTTTCAATGTCTGTTTTTCGTTCCGATATGTTTTTAGACATTGGGACAAAGTTCAGTCTCGTTTCATTTAAGGAAATACTAAGGTTCTGGAACAGACTAGAAATTAAACGATCTTCAGTCAATCTGCGGTCGGCCTTTGCCGTCACAATGACGTCAAAAGCAACACCAAGCAGCACCATCGGTTGGCATGAATCGTCCAGACAATCTTGGAGCAGTTGGTTTGTTTCCTTATTGTTACACAAAAACACCTTCGTCCAAGCTTCCAGTGACAGAAACAGCAAGTTGTCTGGAGGAATGATCGTATACAAGAATCGTTGCATGCCTTCAAAGAATGTCCTGGCAATATTTTTCCAGTCGGAGTTGGTAAAGTTGCGACTGATGCTGACAAGGTATGTGTTAGAGGCGTTGAATCCTACATATATACCTGAGTTGATAATGGGCACACACGTGTTCATCGACAGCTGTCTTCCACCAGAGCACTGGATAGTTCTGCATTTACCCTGGAATACATTCCGTTAAATTAAATTTATTTATTGTCCACAATTCCTTAAGGGCATACAATACTACTACAACTACTACTACTATTACCACTGCTACTTAATTTGACAATATGCTATGACATTATCTGCACATGTCATCTTTTCTTTCTTTTATTCAAAGATTTCTAATTTTGCCACAAGGGAACACCTATGTCTTATTAAGTATCATGGTAAATATAATGTTTATGTTTCCTTAGCAACTAAATTTACAAACTTTGATGATTCTATTAATGCAGGCAATACTTAAATTAAAGAAAGTGTTCACAAAACTAGGAAGGTCCTTCAGATTCAATTTAAATTGCATAAACGTGATACAAATCTAAACTCAGAATTTGTTCCTTCTCATTTGAGCAAATATAGGAGTTAATCGACCATTTGTTACTCTATTACAGTGTTTTCGAAACGTATACCATTCACGTACTGCTTTTGGAACATTAGCGTACCCCTTATCCAAGAGCCGTGGTGTTTTTATAGTGCGATGGATCACCGGTGTTATGAATACTACACTATGGGAAACACTACTGTATTGGAATGGGTAAACCGAATGACTTAGTTTTGTATGGGCAAAGCTAACCTAAGTTTGGTAGGTATAATTTGTTTCTCAGTAATTTTGAAAAATGAAACGAAATGTTGCTTACAGTGATCACATTTTTATACGCACAAATGCTATTCATTACAAGGATGTATTGAACACAAAAAGTAATTTCTATGTTTAACAATCCTTCGTACTCATAGTGCACGTTTCAACTGTGTGGCAACTACAGCATACATAAGTTGGAGATATATTAAACTTTAAACTATAACTGATATAACGTATCAGATTCATGTTTTAATGAAAGAATTAAGTATGATTTTGTAAGAAAGAGGTTCTTTGTTTTTGGACAATGCTCGTTTAAGCGGCAATGCATTTTAATGAGCTGGCAAAAGATTTGTGTTGATCCTTACATATTTCTTTCAACACATGTTTCTTAGAAAACAAGAAAATGACACGTGGAAAGGAAAGTGCATAGCAAGCAAATTGAAATAAAGCATTCAGATGAACAATTGAAGCATTAGTTTATGCTTGGCCGGTATTTAAAATATATCTCACAACAGCTCATAAAACGTACACGTATAACGAAAAATTCCAAATAATGAACCGCCATATTTCAAACTGAAATGAAATATAAGTGAATAATTATTTAAATATTTCATCGTGTAAAGGACAAATCCATTTGTTTGTTTCTGTTTTGTCCTTCTCCCCGAATTGTGTTCAGTATAAATAACCTTCACATTTTAAAACTTAAGTGATCACGTAAAACAGGTGCCCTATGCTTGATGGGTTTCTTAAGTTGTATTTTGTAGACAGTGAGAACGGAAAAGAGTTGGTAGAAGATGTGAAGTATCGAATTTTGAATAAGCAGTAAAGCCTTAAAGTTGAACGTGCCAAGCTTAAAGATTTTATCACATATAGACCAGAGGAGTATTTGGGAAGGGTCATTTCGACCTTTATTCTTAATTTCTTGCATGTTAGTATTCCGATTCAATGAAAGTGATGGTGTGGTCAAAAATGGGGTTGAGAGACAGCTGAACTTTCAATCCATGTCAAATGACCATTCTCCAATGGGAATAGTTATATAACATAGTTCAGAGATTCTGACTGATGAAACAAATAATTGTATTAGGTAAAACGTTGAGATTTCATTGCTTGTGATTGGCCGAGTAAAATTAAAACGTACATCTTGGAAAGAATAGGCATTTTAAATAACATTAAATAAATACAGAACTTTTCTATACATCTAGAAAGTGGTACATATAGCGAATTAGGGATAATTTTGTCTTTTAAGGAAATAGTTTTCCGAGGGAAAGGGGACAGAGTCCAAAAAAAAAAAAAGAAAAGGGAGAAAAGGAGAGTAAGGTCTGAAAGAGAAAAGTGACGAGTAGAGTAAAATCTAGGACATCCAAGAAGGATGAGGCAGTCGGAAATGGAAGACAAGAAGACATAGGAAACGTTGGAACAGTCGAGAGGAAGATGGTGCAATCAGTCGTGGGCATTGATCTCTTTTCACCGCTCGTTATGCGCAGCTATGATAAGGAACTTTGAATAATGCAATTTAATCAGATTACGTGTGGTATTCTAGGATTTGTTATGGGTTCTTAAGGCATTTTCAAAAGTATGTTTGCCATTTCCTTGTCTAATTAGGCGATTAGTAATGAGCAGGGCAAATAATTCTTGAGAGCTGTCCCAACAGTAATGAACATTTCAGAAGAAAATAAAGCTCACCTACACACATATGCCTAGACACGAAATTTATGTATTTGTCCAATGTCAGAGCCATCAGTACTCAGTGATGATGAAAATAAATCAATGGCTGATCTAAAGGCTTGTTTGTTTTACTGTTTCGTTAACGCGGTGGTGCTATTTTCTCAGGATCTATACTCTCGCCCAGTTTGATCACTGTAGAGGTCATAGGATGAGAAGAAACTCATAAATATCCAAGTTGTGGATAACAACTGGAGTTTTAAAAAAAAATAATGCACATATACCAGATATCATAGTTGCAAATGAACGCTTTAACACGACAGAGGTACTTGATCATTAGAATATAAAACTTAAGTCACAATGACCTAACTTCGGTACTTTTCAGAATCCATGCACACACACATTTTAATTACTGCACAAGCGAAGCGACCTAAAATATATATTGTACGTGATCACAGGAGCGTGAATGGTAAGTTACATAGGCAGAATTGCCTAATTGTGGTATTGTTGTGATACTTATCATTATCTGTTGTTGTTGTTGTTGTTGGTTGTAAGGTTTAACCCCATTTTTCAGCACACTATAGGTTATATATGGCGGCCAGTATTAATGATAGAGTAAGAACCCGGGAAACCCCCTGGAAAGAACCATCGACCCATGAGAAGCTACTGGCACACTTTCTCACATACTCACATATGCCGAATCTGAGACTTGAACCCACGCATTAACTGTAAGCAGGTTGAATTGGGCTCAAAATAGATAGGTTTAGGAAGTTATAAATTCATTACAATTTAGTTTACCATAATTTGTGGACTCTTTACTACAGTAGTCTTTAGCCCAATGCGAAACTTTTCATTATCTTCGAGCTAGTGGGGTTCAAGAAGATCGTGAAATTACGTACATCGCCGTCATCGTAATATCTAACAAATATTAGTCCCGTTTTATCTTTTTTTTTATGCCACAACATTACCAACATTGTTTCTCAGTCACTATCTGAAAAGCACAAGCCAAATGTTTTTAATCAAGCAATGTGGGGTTTCATCGATATTGCATATATGAAACTTAAAGGAAGAAAAAACAGTTTGTGAAAGCTAGCCATTTGTCAGTTTGATAACATTACATGCAAAGGCATCGGAGGATTGAGCTATATGCAAACGTGTTTTACTAGAGTGAGAATGGGGTCACTGCTACCCATTTTTGTTGCCATAGTACGGTTTATGAAGATATAGGTACCCATTAAGTTTCACAGAATTATCTTAAGATTCAAATTGTGCGACGAAGCTTTTAGAGACAGGGGTATGATAAATAAACCTATGCAAAAGTTTCCAAATATGCATAGTTTTAGCTTTGTTTCACTTGTTTTCCTGGTTTCTTCCTCCACCATTAATACTGGCCGCCATGTATGCCATATCGTGTGTTGAAAAATGGCGTTAAACCCTACAACAACGACAAAATAGCGAAATAATATTTTTTTACCTTTACTGTGTCATAGAACTCGTTCCTTCTGCAGCGTGAGGATGTACTATCGTCTTTGAGCCTGTCGTTGATGGAACTTGTAAAATCAAAAATATATTTATAGCTATTCCATCCACCTTTGAATGTGGGGCTCATATGAAAAACCTTCACTTCAGGAATGTCGTTGTCAAAACTGACTTTCAGCGAGTCTAGAATACTGCAGTCGCTCGAATTCCCCGTACTACACATACAACAAAATCCATTTTTGTATCCTGTCTTTGTGTTAAAATATCGAAGAAGGTTTTTACATCCCCATTCATGTACATTAGATGGCTGCATATCAAACTTATCTTTACATGCAACAATTGTATTTTTGGTTACCTTCACCTTTTGACCTCGGTTGCAGTGATAACAGAATACGTTTTTATACTGAAACTTATTAACGTCATCAAAAATTGGAAGGTGGAAGTTTCTGCAGGCCCAGTCGACATCAGAGTTGTAAGTTTTCCACAATCCTGTTTTGTTGCAAGACTCAATCGGTTCATACAACGGAGGTTTTTGAATCGATTCAAATATCTGACACGGCCTTGGCTTCATCCATTCTTTAGGTTGGTATAAAATGGAACCGCAAACCGATTGTAGATAAGAAATAACTTCTTCTACAGAGCTGAACTCATTTGGGTTCATAGGATTTGGACAGTCTGAGGACAGCGACCATCCATCCGTCGAGGTCAAATCGTAGTTGCATTCAGCGCAATATCTATTTCTATATGAGTGTCCAGAGATCTTAGATGTCACAGGCATAAAAACTAATGGATCATCGCTATGTAAAGTTGCATTTTCACAATGGTCTTTAACAGTAGCGTTCTCCTTATATGCATATGCACACGTGGACATGAGGAAGAAGCCTCTTTCGAGGTAAGTGTTTTGACAGTGATATATTCTGTCAGATTGAATAGCCTGAATAACCTCAACATCTGGACAGCAATCACCGAAATTCGCACATTTGTCATCACAATTACATGGCGGACAGTTGTTAAAGTACACGTTAGAAATATTTTTACTGATGGGTAAATGAAGACGATCTGGATCACAGAGATGGTGCACACCACACGTCAAGGCATACATCATGGTAAGACGGTGCATGTTTCTTGTAGAGTTCGTAGTGTCAACAGTTTGACTTGCAAATAGGTCTCCTTCGGGTATGTACATATATGTGTTACTTGACTCTTGGCTTGTGGAGATTTTGTCATTATTAGATGATTCGTTTGTCGATACATCAAAGTCCCTCCCTATCGGATCTCGTGATAGTAGTTCACCCTTTCCTTCCACGATAACGTTCCGTTTCATTTCTGCTTCTATAAACGTACTTATGTTTGTAGGTCCAATAAAGGATCGCATGTCTTCTCCAACCGCTTCTGTTGCTGTGCTCTTGACAGAGGACAAAGATCCAGGACTATTCAAAGCTGTTGTGATGTTAGAGATGAGGGCTTCATTATCTGTACTGATGCTGTTCGAAATTTCTTCGATTGTTGTGTTGAATATGGTGTCAAAACGAACATTTGAGAGCATCGCCGTTGTTGCATCAACAGCAGGGTTATCCGAAGAGCTTTCATTGATCTCTGCAAGTGATGCAAAAGCCCATAACAGCCAAATAAAAAGTACAGCTAACTGTCTCCAGTTAGGGGAACTCATACTTGTATCTGAAAAGAGTAGGGGATAACATATTAGTGTGTGTGTTTGTGTGTTTTGCATTTTTATCATAGCTTTAACAACTGGTCAGTCAGTTTTCAGTGAGGCAGTTTATAGTGATGTCTAGTACTGGGGCATCATGCCGCAGAGATTTAGCATAATGTCAGTCACATTATTTTCACTGTCCTAACAGCAACCTCTTAATGCTGAGCACCAAGCGAGGCATCTGCCAGTATCATTTTTATCAGTCTTTGGTATGACTATACAGGCATTCGAACCCGCGACCTCCCGCATCTAACCACTAGGCCACCGGAGGTGGTACATCAAATTAGTGCCACAACAGCATTATCAGTAAGTTCTGATCTGAAGAGAATCAGTGAAGGTATGGAAAGGTGATGGGAGGCCATTATCAAATACCTGCTTGTTTGGAATTGGAGAATGTTTCAAGTTGTAAGCAAATTCAAGCAGTTGTTTGATGACTCTTCCTCATCTCACAACCTTCTTGCAATTTGTGTTCTGTCCAGAGGTCTGAACCAATAATTCATTTTCGAAATCGTCCTTCTTTATACTAGCTAAATATAGCACTGTTACAATTTCTTTGTCTTCCTTTGCGCCATGTAAGTTTTCAGAGAATGAAATTCATTCAATCATTATCTGCATTCAAAGACCTTCGATTGGACATCCATGATGACAGACATTTGAAGTTTCCAATTTATTGATCATTTCGACTTTCTATTATATGACAAAGTTTTTTAAAAAGGGCGTTACATAATGATATGTCGTGAAATGGAAGAAATTCACGTAAATAAAAATGGAAAGCTTAACAAGCAGAGAGTCACAAGATTAGAGAGGCAGTCCGGACACGCTATTACTCTTCTTTGGGTTTTTGATGGGCGGAAGAAGCTGGAGTTGCAATGGAGTTTTGAAAACATACTGCCAATCCAAATCCAATACGGACATTACTTACTGATTTTTTTAAAGCTGCATGATGAAAAGAAAGAAAATATAAATAATTACAATGATGTCAAGATCCTCCAATTTATTACTCACGACAACATAGATAATTGATGTTCTGTTTTTGTTTACCATTTGTACCCAACCCTGGAGCTGCAGGCATCAGTACGAGTATCAAAGTCCTTAAAATACTAAATACAACGAGTGTAAATCTAGATGATTCAATGCTCTTTACTGCCTAGTGTCGTATTTTAACTAATGGATTTCACAATGTATGATTTACTATCAATAGGTATTCGGGATTTCTCAGACCTTTTAATGTTTTGAACCAAACTGTACAGTGAATGCTTGTGAAATGACTAACGTTTTTAAATCAAATTATAGGTATATGTAGACATTTAGTCAATGATCTTGAAAGTTGGAGGGCTGTGGTTAACCGCAAATCAACAAGTTAACCTTAACTGACAACCAATAGGAGTAAATAATGATTCTGCATATTTTATAAGAAATGTAAATGACAGGTTGTTTCGACCTAGTTTATGATACATACAAATCCGTTAATTAGAATTTTTGTGGCGTGGGTTTTAGTTGAAAGTGTGTAAATCCTTTTATGTATGTCATATGTGTTTTCATATGTTATCTGCATTGTTCAATTATACACTAATATTCTTGTATATTAGTTTGGAAAAGTTAATGATACTCTTTTTCTACTAATTACGATTTGGTACCCACACAAGAATTTTTCGTATTCAGAAAGTAAGTCCTAAAAAAATATTTAAAGTTTGAAATCAGAATTAATTAATAAATCTTTGAATGACATATTGTTTTATTTGTCACTTTTTAAAATCACATTTGTGAACGAAGTACAAGAACAAGATTACGTTAGAAAGGAAACTGACCATTATTTTCTTTATTTGCTACTACGGCAACAACTAATACCACTACTACTGTTACTCTTGCTAGTAGTAATATGGGCTACAGTTGCAACTACGCAGATTGGGGATAAGAACCAAGCGACATATCTTCTTTATTTTCTGCCTTTCTATCACTGTTTATTATTATTATTATTATTACTATTATTATTATTATTATTATTATTATTATTATTATTATTATTATTATTATTATTATTGTGTGATGTCAATGCTGCTGTTGGCCATAATAAAAACAGTACACGTGACATAGCTGAATCTGATCTGCACTTTTGACTATGATAAAAAAATATTTACTACTTACTGCAAAATCTGTACATCCGAACGAATGAAGAGATGTCATTCCATTTTGGCCATCTGTATCACAGTCCGTCTGTAATTCGCGAATTCGATGACCATTTTGAAGTATAATTTGTTTCTCTTTTGATGAACAAAACCGTATACAAGCAGTGAGAAATAAAGAAGAGAATATCAAAGGGCGCGACAAATCTGACTAAAACGTAATTAGTCAACATGTTCTGATGCTTAATGACGTCATGAACAGGTATGTGTATCTGTACTTCCTCTCTACCGTATACAATGATGTAAGCATCTCTCCAATGGGTAAAAATAAAACTTACTTTCTAAAGCATGCGGGTAAATGTGTGTTAAAGACTAGAAACCTATAGTTGCAAGAATATTCCAATCAGATACAAATAGTTGGAAAACATACCTTTTATTAAATTAGATTGATTCTAATCAGTAGTGTTACCATATATTACACCTTTGACGGCGATCATGTATGAATGTGTGTGTGTGTATATATATATATATATATATATATATATATATATATATATATATATATATAATTTTTCCCAAGGGTTTTGACACGACATAGCCAACGTAAGAACTCAATCACAGCATATTAATAGGAAGAAAATTTAGTGATATTTGCTGTGAGAAATTAGCTTTGTTCATACTAATAGACAACGTAACATATAATTTGTTTCCAATGACAGTTTAATAATATTTCTTGTGCACAGGCCAATCTTTCTTCTCCTAGAGTCATATATTTTTTACTGAAGAAATATATGACACCATTTAGTGGTGTATCCATTGTTGTTCTTTTTTCTAACTGCATATCGTCAGATATACCATTATTTTGAAAGTTATGGTACTGTTTAAATCACACTATCATACACCACTCATCTGACGTGTAGAGTTGCTGTCACAGTCTGTCGACATTGACAGATGAGATTTTGTGGAGAACTACGCTAAAGTCCTGAATCCGCGTTAAAAGTTTGCTGGAGGACACGGAAATCCGATATGTTGTTAATCGAGCATGAAGTCTTTGATTTAATAAAGTCATACACTGAGGCAGCCAAAGAATTTGTTTCACTTCAAAATCCGAAAATGTTTTTAAACTCAGCGATATATTAATATGTCTCGCATCTTCAAGACATGTATGTAATCATTCTCCGGCTAGCTTTGACCGAATCGTTGAATCTCAGATTAACCTTTGGTAACAACCAGCTCGCCCAACTAAACGAAAGATAAATCGCAGCGCGTAATTTCAGCTAGTCTTGATTGATTTGTCCAATGGATGTTTCTGACTGATTGTCATTTGAATTTAGTATCATCTCGAACTGCATTGAATCGGCTTGATCTCGTACTTCAGAAACACTTATAAACACAAAATTGAATGATAAAACATATATACATCTTACAACACGCTATTTTAAAAAGATCATAAAGGCGCAAATTCAAAATGGTTTCACAACGTTGTGAGCTAAACAAGCTCATAGTCGGGGGGGGGGGGGGGGCAACTTATACAAAAACAAACACTAGAGACAAAATGTGCGAAACATGAAACATTCTGGCTGGACTTCTAAATGTTAGAAACACTTGGGGCAATTTACAACAACAGATATAGCAATACACTTTTAGGACACCCCCAGTGAAATAGTCCACTGCCATCGAAAACTTCAGTACCTGAGTCTGGCTGCTAAATAACTGTCATATATCTCCAGCAATTAATCCTAACTACTCGTATAAAATGCTATTGATACAGGTGCGTGTGATGTAATAATTAGTGTCTTATTCACGTGCATTTAAATATACAGAAAAACATTATTCGCGCCTAAAATTAATATTTCAACCAGTTTCATGAACAGTACCATAACAAGGCAGAGATCTCCTACTAGTTTGTAATTTGTTTGGTATGAAAGTAAGATATAACTGAATTTGTGTGTTAAATATGTACATTTTAAGAGCAGAGAAATGCATTAAAATTTAAGAAACTCTAACATATCATAGAAATTAACTAATTAATAAGAAACGGTTTCTATACCATACTTAATAAATAAAATTAAAATAGTTAACATTTACTGCAATAGTTAATGTGGGATGTACCGAGATCCTAATACGACTCAAATAAAATTTTGTTAAAATCCATATTTAGTTTTAAAAACGTAGAATCAAATATCGATCTAGAAATGAAGTAAAACGGGACTTCTTGCAATATCAGTGTTTCTTTCTGGGTTTTCCCGGGTTCTTACTCCACCATTTTTAATGGCCGCCATGCATAGCCTTTCGTGTGCTGAAAAATGGCGTTAAACCGTACAACAACAACAAAAGGCAACGTTTATTTAATCGATTGAAATGCGTACAAATAAAATGCTGATGAATTGCAATTTGCATAGTTATTACCTGCCAGAGACGGGATCGTAGGGATGTTGATGGAAATTGAACTGGCATGTAATTTTGTCATGGATTGAAACTAACCAAATTAGTCTATCCTAAGAGTAAATATAAAGTTGTGCAAACACAATAGACGAGCGGCTTCCTGTGTATATCACATTGCGAACAAAGGACAGAAATACAGGATGGCGAGAGATTAGCGCGATTTTAAGTATTTTGTTAAGGAATTGTATCTCGGTAAAATTATGCAAGGAGGTTCAGAAAGAAACACGTTAAGATAATTGTGTGTTGGAGTAATGATCAAGAACTACTACTGCTACTACTACTACTACTACTACTACTACTACTACTACTACTACTACTACTACTACTACTACTGATGATGATGATGATGATGATGATGATGATGATGATGATGATGATGATGATGATGATGATGATACAATCATAAAAATGTAATTACTTAATTAGATATTAGCACCAAATTTGCGTCGGATGCAAAGCTGATAACTATAATTTTGGTAAGACTGCGACGGGATGGTTATATTTTTTCATTTAGTTTCTTTATTTTAAAGATAAAATACCTGGTATAAAATTTCAAAGATATTTGTATATCTGTGTAATCAATGGGACCCTGTCTGCCACACAATCAGTCCGCCTCCGCCTCATCCACACACACACATACACATACATACAAGCACACACACATTTTGAATTATGTTACCTATTAAAAGTTTTCGTTGCTAATCGATATCAGCATTCAGACATATATTCATATTTGATAAGAACAAACACATGGATAATGAGTACAAATATTTGGGTTAAACTCTTTAAAAAAATGACACGTTTACTTTAGCTAAAACACATTTAGTCTTTATATCCTAAAAACATGATGTTTATTACTCAAAATCATTTATACATTGAATTTACCAGTTGAATGTCAGTTTATGTCATTTACTTAGACTGTACTATATGTTCTAGCATTTGGTTGTTTGTCTTGATTTCTTAAGATCTATTCTTCGTATGGAGAAAAACCCATTCCAAATTTTTTGTGATCAATAGCATGATCGGTATCACATTCGTCATCTGCTACTAAATCCTCGGAAGTTCAAAATTATCTAGTAAGCTAGCCAAGAAAGTTTTATAAAAAATATATACACTATATCGAACAATCTAACAGGTAATCACACAGGTAACAATCTAACAGGTAATCACACAGGTAACAATCGAACAGATAATCACACAGGTAATAATCTAACAGGTAATCACGAGTTTCCAGCTGGAAATGGACGCTGAAGACAAACTTTAGACATGCCATGAAATGCGTATAGGTAGTACTGGAGATATTGGTGTAGAAATTCATGATTTGCTTGAATACAAATTGTTGGCTGAAAACAAAGTGTCACATAAAACAGTTCAATAACAGACCAAATGTGATAAAATGTATAACACTAATAGATGTTTCTCGATAAGGTCACTAGCAGATGATATTCTAGCTATTTTATCTGGACGATGGGTAACCTGGCAGGTTCTCTTAAATGCGATGACCAAAAATGACCATTGTTAACAAGATACACCGAAGCAAAATCAAATTATAAAATAAAAATATAGATACTAACAACACTTGATTTGCGTTGTTTACGTATGTATTGTTTTAACACTATCTTCGGATTCAATGAGTTTATTTCAACTTCCAAACACAATATAAACTCTACGGTACATTGCCGGCATACCACAAATATGGCTGCTGATGACGTCATTCGGGAACTATCTTATTAGTGTGAAACATATTGTTCTGTTATTATTTTTTTAAAAATATTTTTTAGTCCTTGTTACTTCCTTCTGTGTCCATCCTGTTGGATGTAAATGTGACTTCATTTTTTGTCGAGAGTAAATATACACACGTTATTCCCCATAGCTACGGTCTCAGAAATCAACATAAAAATAAAGCTGACATACTCCGTACGAAAACAGACTCATTTGATTCAGAGGACAGATTGAAATGAAAAACAAATAATGCAGCTGTCAGCAGCAGTTGTTAACACCTCCCCTTTAGGCCAATATAAACATTTCTGAAATAACCCCTCCCCCCGCTTTCGAATCTGAGCAAACGCAATGGTGGGTAGTTTGTAGTACTTAATTGGTCGTGTTTACTAATAATGAGTTCTGTCTTGCTCTTCAGGATGAATAATTGCTACTCCGAACCTAGACATTGATGAATCTTGGCCAGCGTAATCTAAAATATGTGACCAATTACGTATGCAAATACAAAAATACGAATATATAAACATTCTTTCAACCGCAGGCGTAAAGATCAATGATGAATTTCTCCAAATTCATTAATTATACATGTCATATGAAAGTAACCATGAAAAGTAATAATAGTCCCTGTTTTAAAAAAAATGATATTAAAATGGTACACAATTTCATAGGAAGATTTTCTTTTTCCATTCCACTCTCGTGCGCAAATGACAAAAAAGGCATAAAGATGGAGAGAGAGAGAGAGAGAGAGAGAGAGAGAGAGAGAGAGAGAGAGAGATGGTATGGGTGCTTGTATTGTTACTAAAGAGGAATCATGACTTAGATAAACTGTAAATATGTTAGCAATATTTTAACTACCTCTTGTTGGTTCATCATTTCGCTTAGTCTATGTTTCACATTAATTACCATGAGCCGGTTTGTTAATGGCTTAGCGTTCGCATGAATGACGTCACTAACCAAGTGTTTGTAGTGCTCTACTTTTATGATTAAAACCATATTTCATGTTTAAATCATCAGTGTGTCTTATATTGATTTAATCACTCTGAAGAAAAAGGAATAAAAAAAGAAAACAATAAACTTTAAAATTTAAAATGGTGATTGTAAACAGCCACAAAAAGCATATAACTACATTTTGTAGCGAACACACTCGGGAATGTGAGTAGTTCATTCACCAGGTCAATGCACAACTGCCTGTAGTAAATCTGAACTCCGTTTAAAAGGGGAAATATATTTAGTTGTATGTCTTTATAACATATATATATATATATATATATATATATATATATATATATATATATATATATATATATATATATATATATATATATATATATATATATATATATGTATGTATGTATATAACGAGTGGTATATCATTAATACAGCGCACAGTATATATATATATATATATATATATATATATATATATATATATATATATATATATATATATATATATATATATATATATATATATACAGTATGTGCGCTGTATTAATGATATATCACTCATTATGTACATTTTTCATTAAAAGGAAACTCGGCAAGCCTCGTTTTATTTTAATGAAACATTTATACATCTAATGGCATATAACTTACACAGCGTAATGCCATACATAAATTATATACCATTGTTGTGTTTGTCCTTTTTTCCACAAAATTATGTACGTTTGTATGTTTCTTTGTATGTGTCTCGATGTGTGTATGCACGAAGGACATTTTTGTAGTTTGATTGAATATATTTCAAATATTTTTTTTGCATTGTAAATAACAATTAAGGAGAAAATAAAAACGTTTTTATCTTATATCTCGCAAATCTTTGCATATTTATCTATAATTTTCAATGTATCACGCAAATTTGTATTGGAACCCGGTAAAGACATGAATGGAAAATATCTGAATGTTGATGTAACTTTCAACACGCTCATTTGAGTCATTTTTTTTCAGAAAACAGAAACCACTTTGCGCAAGTCACCATAAATAAAAAAAATATCAGTGCCATGAATATGGGGTAAATACAGTCTAAAGATTCCATGAGTTATTCTGATATTTCCTTTGTCACATGTATTCAGATTTCGTGTTTCTTGCGTACAAAGATGCCAGAGGGCGGTTTATGTATATTGTACAATATTTAGAAACAGTGAGTTCGGTTTTTCCTGTGCCGCACGTGCGAAGTGCTCTCGATGTTAAAAACCAAATACTTTCAGCGCACAGACAACGTAAGTATCCATCCTCTGTGTATCCCCGTAAGACTAAATCTTCATTATAGTCTTAGTCTGTATCCCCGTTTGTTTGTATCCCCCTGCCGATTTCAGCAACAAAAAGCATACACAAGATAAAAAGTCAATAAATCTTACTCATTTCATTCATTGATTTATAATTTCTAACCCGATTGCGACCAGGGTGTCCATAGCACCTTTATCGTCTGAGCGTCTGATGCTTAACGGAAGTTTTCATACTAACACGACACCATTCGTTACTGAAATCGGCAGGGGGGTACAAACAAACGGGAATATAGACTCAGACTAAAGATATAGGACTGTTAGGGGGCATAACCGTTTCTGGCTTCCCGTTTTCTGCGGCCGCTTTGGTCCCAGAACAGTGGTCTGCTTTTACGGCATATTTTGAGATAAATTTGGAATTTTTTAATGTAAAAGCATTGGAACCCAAATTAATAAATATCCGGATACATGTTTATAGTACTAAGCGACTTGTGGAAGTAAACGTGCATAATACACTCTTACACTCATAATACACTCTTTTATCACCACAAAATGAGAGGAAAAATGTTCTAAAATGGGCACCGAGCTGGAAATACTAATTTCGATGCGAGTCCAAATGTTGCTCATAGGAAAAGGCCCACTGAGGTATCTCCCCTTTATTATGGCCCCTTTACAAATATTTTTCATTTTTGAAGTTTAATATTTATTAAGCATGGCTATATTCTGTTGAAATAATTTATACAAACAGAAACAGTTGTAATGAAGGTCCAACAGTTGTGTTAGTTTTCATGAAATAAATATGGGGTCGAGTAAACGGTACACATATTTCTCAGCAGGTTGACGATACATGTGACTTGGCATATTTTTCATTGTTTGCCCTAATTAAAACTAAAGCTATAAATATGTTTTCAGGTACTATCAAGAGTTGTAAACTTTTTTAATTTTTCTGCAATTAAGTGGGACCATGTTTTTCTGAAAATTGTCAAAAATGCATTTTGAGAATTGCCTACCCTTCACTCATTTCATGTCCTGAAATCACACCAATCTGCATCACAGAGACAGTTTAGACTTAATTTTTATCATTCTTGGATGCATCTCAATTGCTTGATTTACTTGCAAAAACTGATATTTCAATTTTCATGTCCAATATCTATCTTCACATTACTGAACGTCTTGTCAGTGAGCGATCTACTTAAGGACTTGCATATTTGTAGTGTTCGAGGTATGTGAGTTATTTATTAATTTCTTATGTATATTATATGTTATAACTATTGTACTAATACGTTTATTTTGGTATCTTTCTTTTTTGCTTCGCATACGTAGTATAATGCAAATATTTTTTATTCTTGTTTGTGACTTAGCAAGAGATTAATAATAGGAATGAAAATGCACTTTTTTATATAAAAAGAAACGTTTAGTACCATATAATTCTTATCGGACACGGGTACGTTCACTTCTGAACTTGTTTATTACTTTTTAATGTCGTGCCGATGACGTCATTTGCATAGCTTACCATATATAACGCCATTACGTGCTACCGTATATGCCAGTGTAATTCATAGTACACGGTGTTTAGAGGTAATTTCAGCGTATCAGAGTTGACGTGATCAAAGCTGTAAAGCTAACCATAGAAATTGACCATAGCAGATGTAAAGCTGAACCATAGCAGCCCTCGAGTAGAGTGAACAGTGTTACTGGTTGAGTAGCGGATGATCGAGCATTGCTAACGGATTGGTGGGCACTGAATGCTTGATTGACCAAGGAATTGTATGGTGTCCTTTGACTACCTAAACTATGACGGCTTGATAGACCAGTGTGACTGGTAGCCAGTATGCTATTGACGGATGTAACCTTTTAGCGGAGGGCTAATTGTGGGATTTGTAATATCCAGTGTTTTGGGATTGTAAAGGTAGTAAGATATCCGTTCCATTGTTTTCATCATTTTCTATTTGAGTAAAATACCTATTTTTTTCAGAGAGAGAGAGAGAGAGAGAGAGAGAGAGAGAGAGAGAGAGAGAGAATGATAGATAATTGTAAGTTTCATGCCCATGGTGTCCTCCTATACTACTTTGTTAAATATGAAGTTGTTACCCATGAAGTGATTCAGTACTTTAGGCATTAGTTAATATGTTCAACCTAAGCAGACACCAAACATTACATTTCAAGACCCGATTTATATGTGCCTCCCACTAGGCACTGACTTTGTTGCAAAACATAGAGAGATTCTGACGATGTGGTTGACGCTAGCATGAGGGACAGACTGGTATGTTAAAAAATACTTCCGATGCTAGATTTGTTTTTATACCAATGCACCTAAACAAGATTGTGAACCCGCGACTAGATACTGCTGGAGCCAGATTTCTATCTGGAAGTACTGTACATGCTGCCACAAAGAAAAGTATGGTTTTCACCATGTCGCTCTGAATACGGGACATACACAAGAAGTCATCTGCAAATACTAATCCTGAATAATACAGATGACTTTATATCTCGATAATTGATGACTTCTCTCCGAATCATGACCTAATCAGATACCCTTGCTGGATTTACAGTAAATCCGTTAAGTGAAGCCAACATAGATTACAGACTGATTTCTGTGATTGTTGGATGCATGGACTATGCATTTATTTGACAAAGACTACAAAAAACCAGTTTAACAAATCTGCTTAACCTCTTTTTCCTGCTACCAACTTTTTTCCCCCTTTTTCAACCTCTCCGATGGACTAGTGATTACAGCGTCCGCCGCGGAAGCGGGAGGTCGTGAGTTCAATCCCCGGCCGAGTCATATCAAAGACTTACAAAGAGTCAGCATTAAGAGGTTAGTGTTAGGACTGGTCGGCCTGGTGTCAGGATAATGTGACTGGGTGGGACATCATGCTACATGTCTGCGGCACGATGCCCCGGTGTTAGACATCACTATAAACTGCCTCACTGCAGACATCGTAGCGATATGACTGAAAAATTGTTAAAGCTACGTTAAAAAAATCCTAATCAAACAAATAAACAAACCAACTTGTTTTTACAGATTCCCTATAGTTTTCGAAGAGGACTGTCTTATTTGCAAGTTGCAACAGTATCAACATAAGTTATCTCCCTTTTACTTTTCTGCATGCGTACGAAACAAAAATGACATTTCGTGGATCCCTTAGAGCACTCACTTGCTCACATTCTTCGAGAATGACTTGTTTACAAGTTGCAAAATATCTGCATAAGTAGTCTCCCTTTACCTATGTTGCATGCCGACATAACAAAAGGTAGTTTCGTCGATCCCATTTCGTCGTTATCTTAATAATGACAGTTGCACGCGATATATTTGTTAGTGTCAATATCTTATGTTAGTGGCGTATGATATATATATATATATATATATATATATATATATATATATATATATATATATATATATATATATATATATATATATGTGTGTGTGTGTGTATATATATGTATATGAATGTATATATATATATATATATATATATATATATATATATATATATATATATATATATATATATATATATATATATATGTATGTATATGTTATTATTATCAGCAAGAACAAGGCCAACACCGTCTTACAGTGGAAACCAGTAAATGAACGCTTGTTGTACGTCAGGATGAACTCCAAGTATGCCAAACAATCAGTTGTAGTAGCCTATGCACCAACAGACGGCGCGGAAGAAGAGGACAAAGACACCTTCTACCACGCTCTTCAAACCGTTCTAGAGGACGTCCCCCGACATGACGTGCTGATGTTGCTTGGCGACTTCAACGCTAGGGTTGGCTGCAACAACAAAGATAGAGAGAGGACCATGGGGCGCCATGGAATAGGCATGATGACTGACAACGGGGAAAGGCTGGTCAACTTCTGTCAAGAGAATGACTTGGTCATAGGAGGGACTCTGTTCGAGCACAAGGACATCCACAAGCTTACATGGACGTCACCAGACGGCAGAACCCAGAGCCAGATCGACCACATCATCATCAACGGTCGGTGGAAACACTCTTTGCAGGATGTGCGAGTGATGCGGAACGCTGACGTTGGCAGCGACCATTTTCTTCTAGTGGCCAAGGTGACTCTGAAGCTTAGGAAAGTTAGGATAAGGAATAAACGCTTTGATGTGGTCAAGCTAAAAAATCCAAAAGTGAAGGATGAATTCAGGCTGGCTTTAAGGAATCGGTTTAGTGCTCTAGGAGATGAGACAGCGCTGACCATCGACAATTTTAACAGAGCAATGAAGGAAGCAGGAGAAGAAGTTTTAGGTTACAGGAATAATAGGAAGACAGATTGGATATCAGAAGAGACATGGACTCGCATAGAAGAGAGAAGGCAGATTAAGAAGAGACTTTTGGATTCAAAATCACCAAGACTAAAAGAGAGAATTTTGCAGGAGTATGGAGGAAAAGACAAGGAGGTGAAGAAATCAGCAAGGAGAGACAGGAGAGAATTCGCAGAGAGGCTAGCAAAGGAGGCAGAGGTAGCAGCAGAGCAGAAAGACATGAAAACGGTGTATCAGAACACAAAGAAACTGAAGGGCGACTATAGTCAGCACCACGATCTTCCAGTGAGAGACGAAGTTGGAAACTATGTCACAGTGGAGGAGGAGAAGATGGAAAGATGGAAGCAACATTTCGAGTATATCCTGAATCGCCCAGACCCACCCGTACTCGCTGATATTCCTGAAGCAGAGGAGGACCTTGACATCAATTGCAACGACATCACTGTTGAGGAGGTCAAGCAGGCCATTCACAAGCTGAAGAATGGAAAGGCACCTGGCGATGATGGAGTGTGTCCCGAGATGCTGAAGGCAGAAGACACAGAGACGCCGAAGCTTCTTTGCCATATTCTCCAAAAGATATGGGATAGTGAAAAAGCACCAAATGACTGGAAGACCGGAATCATAGTTAAACTTCCCAAGAAAGGAGATCTGGGAAACTGCAACAACTGGCGAGGAATCACATTGCTATCCCTCTCCAGTAAGATCTTTATCCGCATCATTCTTCAACGCATCACAACAGCTGTGGACGGCATCCTACGCCAGGAACAAGCAGGCTTCAGGAAAGGCAAATCTTGCATCGACCACATCTTCACACTGAGGCAGATACTTGAGCAGTCTCATGAATGGAATGGATCCCTTTATGTGGTCTTTGTGGACTTTGAGAAGGCCTTCGACAGCCTACACCGAGACTCTATGTGGAGGATCCTACGACATTATGGCATCCCCAAGAAAATTGTCAATGTCATCAGGTCCCTGTACGAAAACTCTGAGTGCAGAGTAATCCACAACAACCAACTCACTGAACCATTCAAGGTGGAAACTGGAGTGAAGCAAGGATGCATTCTCTCTCCAATTCTCTTCTCACTGGCCATTGACTGGATCATGCGCCGCACCACAGAGGGCAAGAGGCATGGAATACAATGGACGTTGACCTGAATGCTGGATGACCTGGACTATGCCGACGACATCGGGTTGCTGGCAAGCAGATACCAGGATATTCAACAGAAGACACAACAGTTAGTACAGACAGCAAATACCATAGGTCTTCGAGTCAACATAGGGAAGACAAAAGTCTTGAGGAAGAATACTAGAGTGGGCAACCCAATCACCATCAACGACCAGCCTCTGCAAGAACTAGACGATTTCACTTACCTAGGTAGTAAGGTCGCCACGCATGGAGATAGCACAAGGGAAGTCGTCACAAGAATCGGCAAGGCCAACCAGACCTTCGCAATGCTGAAGCCCATATGGAGGACAAGAAACCTCAGTGTCCACACGAAGATCCGTATCTTCAAGAGCAACGTGTTGAGCGTCCTTTTGTACGGCTCAGAGTGTTGGAAGTCCACTGCGAACATAGAACACAAGCTCGAAGTGTTTCAAACCAAATGCCTGCGACGCATCATGAGGATCTTCTGACCAAACACGATCTCAAATGAGGAACTTCGGCACATAGCGGGTGTAAGCACCATCTCTGAGATCATTTCAACTCGGCGATGGAGATGGTTCGGCCATGTCTGCAGAATGCCTCCTGACTCACTACCAAGGGTGGCACTGAGATGGACCCCACAGGGGAAAAGGAACCGTGGCAGACCCAAAGAGACCTGGCGACGAACAGTGGAGAGAGACC
The DNA here is from genome assembly GCA_030141615.1 of Unio pictorum. Lineage (NCBI taxonomy): Eukaryota > Metazoa > Mollusca > Bivalvia > Unionida > Unionidae > Unio > Unio pictorum. The sequence continues at coordinate 26,121,448 of JARLTB010000220.1, read as the reverse complement.
TTAAGACCAGAGGCCTCACCTATCAGACCGCCCCTGCAATAGCTGCCGACAGACGGAAATGGTGCTCCCTTGCAGTTGCCTGAAGCACCAGACGGCGCAGAGAGGATTGATTGATTGATTGATATATATCTATGTATATATATGTCTATGTCTATGGATATGTATATGTATATATATGTATGTATATATATATATATATATATATATATATATATATATATATATATATATGTATATATATATATGTATATATATATATATATATATATATATATATATATATATATATATATATATATATATATATATATATATATATATATATATATATATATGGATATGGATATATATGTATATATATATGTATATATATGTATATATATGTATATGTATATATATAAATATATATATATATGTATATGTATATATATATATATATATGTATATATATATATATATATATCTATATATATATATATATATATATATATATATATATATATATAGAGAGAGAGAGAGAGAGAGAGAGAGAGAGAGAGAGAGAGAGAGAGAGAGAGAGAGAGAGAGAGAGATCCTAACTTCTCTAGCGTGCAAGAGACATCCATGTCGCCTCTTGTCAGTGGTGGTCAGGACACTGAGGATATTTCGTTAGCCCACGTTATTGCTCTTTGTTGCAAAGCCTGCTATATGAATTTCAACCCAAAGCCTATACACTAGTGCGTAAGATGTCTTGTCTACCATGACTATTTCTGTACAGGTATTGAATTTCTAATAGTTTGTCGGTTTGGATAATGCCTTGTAAAACGGTAGCTGGTGAGCCGCTTAGACAATTCTCCGCTTTTAGCGCCGACCTCATATCAGACTGCAGCCGTTTGCCCTCATTCTAAGCTACCAACATCAACTACCTTATGTTATTTTACACTAGTGTCTCAGCTACCAGCCTCAGTTACCAGCCTCAGCTTTCCAGTCTGCCTACAAGTCTCAACCTTTAGTGCAGGATGCAATTTTCTGATGTTATGAGCGTAGTTCTGTTGTTTTCATAAGTACTCGTGACTGTTTGTGGCTATTTATTATTCGGTGTCTGGACGCAGTGGGTTTGCTTTGCGGATAAGGTAGACTTCCATGTGCATGTGTAGTCTGAGAATAGCTGACATGGTGAACAAAACACATTTCTCTCAGCGATCTATGCTAAGTATGTGATTTGTCGTGATGTACTATGCTCTTTTTGGCAATACTTTGCATCAGGTGACTGGTAGGGTTGTCGCTGGTATCTTACAAGTTGGTACTCTCAGCCATATGTACGATAAGGAGTTCGGTTCTCCATCTGAAACACCAGTTGATTGATATCTGTGTACAGCGTTGGTTCTTTGCCATCATTACAGAATTGTATATTGTTATAATAAAGACTGATCAAAGTAAGCTTCAAAACCATTGTACATACATAGATTTGGTGATCGTTCTTAAGGTTAGACTTCGTATTATAGACCGCGATGAGGTTTGTATTAAACATGCTTCGACTCTCACAAGCCACATATGATCGGCACAGCATAGCCTTTTTGCCTTTGGGGAGAACAAGATCCATTCGGATTATCAAGCAGAGGTGATTCATCGTCCGGCTAAATACAGAGTTAATCAAAAGCTCGAAGAACCGTTTTTCGAAGTATTCTTTGACTTGACGCGTGTAGATGTTTGGAGTTGGATATAAGCTGCCATTTAGAAGCCCTAAGTGAGCATCACATCTCTGTTAGGTTTTGTCATGCAAAGCCAGTTACGAAGTGAAATTACTGTAAGGATAATACCTCTCTGTTTCACTTAGGCTCAGTGCTAGCTGCTTCTTACAGTACGCTGATAGTATCTTATTCAATCTTCAGGTGGAATAAGTGTTGACAAGGCAAGAAGATTTCACTGTGTTCCTGGAGATCTTCGGGATATTCTCCATAGAAATCTAGTAAATAACCATTGGACTCGTCTTCTTTGACGTGATGCTAGTTGCTATATATTTTAATTACTCGTAGCTACGAGTAGGTGGACTTAGCATCATTGCATACATGTGCAGTTTATTGTTATCGAAGTAGACGATCCACCTTGTTTGCTTGTTAGTCTGGAAACGTCGGGTTATATGCATTGGCGACACTATAACGAAAAACCAACGAAGAATTTCCTTTCAAAGAAGATATGCACATCGATATCATTTAGCTGCTTTAGCTTCACTCGATCTTTTATTTTATAAGGCATATCAAACCATACCGTGTGAGCCATTAAAGTGGGTTGTGACTAGACATTAATTTTGTGTTAGTCTCAATGAACGCTTCGAACGTCAAGATGACCCAATCGATACGGGCGAAAGGTCTTACTAGTTGCCAAGATTGAGACAATTAAAAGTTTTACAAACGGTTTTGCATAATTTTGCTCCTAAGCGCTATCATGCAACAGTTGAACTGGTTCTTTATGAGTTAAGAGGCTGGAATACCATTTGATATGTAGACCCATCACCCAGAACGCTTTATTAGGCAAATTGGCAAGATGCTGTTCATAGACGTTCCTTACCATGCCGATTTTGCTCGTTTTGTACCAACCCTACCTTAAATACTCTATCCTTTGCAAGGAAACTGAGAGGCAATTATAGTGCGTGAAAACTTATGTTATATGATAAAATTCAATATATTGTGCGTGTGTGTTTTCGGTCTGAAAGGCACGTGAAGAAAAAGAAACAACAAAATAATAATAACACAATATTATGTCAGAAAGACAGGGCGATAGTTTGAGAAGGAGTTACGGTTCGTTCAAAGGTGTTAATATTAGGCGCAAAAATAGACCTTTTTGGAGTTGCATTTGTTTCTGTTATTGTAAGACATCATTGTATGCTTGAGGCAAACTGATGAGAAGAATGATGTTGCTTCAGCGCTTTGTTGCCACGTAGATAACGTACCCACTTGTTTCGGCGAACACCACACATATTATAAGGCATTCCAAGCCGTTGAGATCCGAATGAGCCTCAGACATTATGAAGAAAAGATGTAGTGGAATATGATTATTTACTACGTGGTTAGGTACTTCTGACCTGTCTTTTTGGCTTGCTATGAAGATGCCAGTGCATTGGAAGGATATATAAGTTTCCTTACTATCTTCAGATCCGATAAAGAAGGTCTGTTAAACACCTGCATACCTGCTCGCTAAGAGTCACAACTCGCCTGACAAGTTTACAAGGCTAATGCTTATGTTTTGTAGTCTTTTTTATTGTTTCCTTTGCTTGTTTGTAAACGTTTTGCGTTTTTGAGACTTCCTTTGCTTGTTTGTAAACGTTTTGCGTTTTTGAGACCAGTCACTCATTGCTACAAAACCTATACTTTTAAAATATTGCACGGTTTTGTTAGTTGAGGCGAAGGATATAGAGCGTCACTCACTACGAAGGAAAAATTAATGCCGACTAGGTTCTTGTCCAAAGCCTACCGTCACATTTTAATTGTAGTAGCAATAGATCCGGCCGTTTGCCTGAGGACAAAAACGTTGTGTTTGGTTCCTGCTGCAGAAATAGCACACCTTCCCCTAGCTGGCCGCTCAGTGGCTGTGAGTGCTCCGTGTACTGCCAGTGATTGATTTCTACTTTCTTTGCAGTTTCGTTCCATTCCACTCTGAGCACGTTGCGATTTTCTTTAATACTTCGTTGTCCATAACAGAATTGTCGGATGACACCAACACTCAAATTATTGGCTTCCACTCGACGGTTCGCTTGTGAGGATGTTTTACGTAAATTCTAAATACGAAAGCCAATCATAGTTAGAATGACTTCAAATTCCCACGGCTGTGTCTTGACGTCTTGGACCTAGCACATAGTGAAGCTTTCGTACTGATCTTCAGGCCGAAAGGCAGTACTACTATCATGTGCCATTAATAATCTTAAACGAACGTGTTCTCAACGTGGTCTGTAGTGGAGAAAGTGCCATGGCTTTGCCTAGTGTAAAAAAGCAAATAGTTTCAAATGTTGTAAAGAATCCTAAATTTGGTGCATTTAATGTCTTAACTCCAGCCGCTGTCACGATTTTTTTCAATTGTTAAATACAAAGCTTCGAAGGCGGCTCTGGCTATGCTAAGAAAAATAACTTCGCTGCCGTTGATTTCAGTCTCTGCGACAAACGGTGACGATTGGTTTGCACTCGTTAGACCTAGCACATAGTGAAGCTTTCGTACTGATCTTCAGGCCGAAAGGCAGTACTATCATGTGCCATTAATAATCTTAAACGAACGTGTTCTCAACGTGGTCTGTAGTGGAGAAAGTGCCATGGCTTTGCCTAGTGTAAAAAAAGCAAATAGTTTCAAATGTTGTAAAGAATCCTAAACTTGGTGCATTTAATGTCTTAACTCCAGCCGCTGTCACGATTTTTTTCAATTGTTAAATACAAAGCTTCGAAGGCGGCTCTGGCTATGCTAAGAAAAATAACTTCGCTACCGTTGATTTCAGTCTCTGCGACAAACGGTGACGATTGGTTTGCACTCGTTAGAACATTCGTGCCTGATTTGAACAGTATTAAGTCTCTCCAAAATATTAACTGGAAGTTGTTTTTCATATAAAATGCACATTAAGAATTCACTGACGACACCTTCATGTATTCAGGTTTTCTGTAGGAGTAAGCATACCTGACCTTGTATGAACCATCGTATAAGGTGTAGCAGATTAATGTTTTTGCTATCATACGTATCTTTGCTTGTGTTTATCCCGACATATCGTCGTGGAATGTTCACGATGTGTACACGTATCTGCTTCGACGAACAGTTCTTTTGAACAGATCCTAAAGATGGGCCGAGCAGTCCCGGATTACCCATTAGGCAGAGTAGGCAACTGCCTATGGGCCCCGCGACTTTTATGGGCCCCATCAGGGGCCCCCATGAGACCGTGACCGTGGGTCTGGGGCCCCAAAAGTTTGACTGCCTATGGGCCTCCACGGTGTTTAATCCGGCGCTGGGGCCGAGTGACCCATGTTCGAAACCTCCAATAGTACCATAGATCAGATATAAGGGTGCTAACCAGCCCGTCTCCGTATTACTGTCTGTGGTAATTCCAGATAGCCATCAGGTACGGCATTGATTCTTTTGTCGTCAAGGACCTGTAAATTTAATGTGGTAAATTGGATATTACCTGTTTCAGAGAGAGAGAGAGAGAGAGAGAGAGAGAGAGAGAGAGAGAGAGAGAGAGAGAGAGAGAGAGAGAGAGAGGATGGGTAATAATCGATTTTAGAACCTTATAAAATGTTTAAGAACAACAGCAGAAGATTAAAACACAATACAGTATGTGTGTCTCGTAACTGATAAACTTCACATACAATCTTAGTGTCACTGGGGATTGCAAATATGTATCATTGATATTGAGAACACTGTAGATATATCCCAAGGAAAGTCTATACATACCGTTACGACGAACTAGATTACTGTAGGTTACTAGGTACAAGTTCAGTTTTAACGTTTTCGTCCAGCGCATTATTTTTTCTCACTTCAGATCTTTATTTTGTCATTTACGCACGAGACGGAGGGTAGGGGTGGGAGGGGGAGGAAATGATTCATATGAAATTGTGTACATTTTAATATCATTTAGAAAGCACGGACCAGAAATATTTTTATCATTATTTTAATGAAAAATTCATCATTGATCTCTAGTCCTGCGGTGGGCTGATAACAATTTGATATACCAATATTATTGGTATTTCAATTTGTTTTATACCAACACTTTAAATGCCGTGTTATGTTTTGTTACAATGTTCTATGGATAGAAAATTTGTATTGACATGAACTAACAACTACTATTTGTGATGTTTGAAATATTTTATAGCTTTTAAATAATGAAATGCAGTTATATTTGGACTTGAGGGCGTGTAGATTGTGGAATTGGCGGACAGCTTTTGCAATGTGTCTGGTGTATAATAAATAGGTTGAATTCATTCGGGATGGTGATTATATTTTAACCCTGTTGTATTTCGCACTAATATATGTGCCCGCCTAGTCATATCGATAAAACCGTAAGGTTCATGCTGTAAACATGATACTATTAATAAGACATTAAATATTTGTACAGAATTTCTTCTTGAACTGTGTTTTCTATCAGCCGCACATTGTTACATCACGGCCCAAATACATGAAACAAAAAGTCTGAGAAATCGTAGAACAGAAACGTTTGAACTGTGTACTTGTGGATCTCGTTTCCAGCAACACCTGTGACACAGACATTCAACAATGTAAGTTATCTTAAATACACTTAAATCTACTTCAGCTTCAGACGTGGAAAATATGGTAACGGAACTTGCTTATAATATTTTGTGAAGGAAGTATAAGTGTATAAACTTTCAGTGGATGAAGCAAAATGATAACACGAATAAACGTGTGACGTAAATGCAGATGCATCACCGAAAGAAAACGTTTTCGCTGACTTGACTGAAGTTTGAAGTATTAAATCTTCAAATAATGTTGTTGAGACTTATCATCCCTGGTCACAAGAAAGAATTTTGTTTACATTTAAAATCCCTGTGACTTTTCGAGTAAAACGAATCTGAAGTTAAAGAATAACTGATGATATAAGAGATACGGACAGACCAATGATGCAAATATAAACTATCTCTTTAGGCCTAGCGCCATCTAGAAACGTCTTATGTGTTTTTTTTTACAACATTCTAATTGTTAAATCACAGGATGGCAATTAAAGTTTTACGAATTAATTTAAGTAATGTTTTCTGAATTCCGATATTGAATTTGCTGATGTGTCATTAGGCTTGATGAGTCCTCGATATTTTCAAAGCACTGTTTGTACAAACGTCATTGAACATTTTTAAATTGCAATAATGAATAATTTAGACAGATAACACCTCTTACTCATTAACAGAAGGTAACTACAAATATGATCACATATTCCTTAGGACTGATATTAAGTTAGTTTGAATAATCTTGTTCATCAGAACCTTATGTAAAACCAAAAGACACAATAGGATGGTCAGGATGTGGGTCGTAAGTTCGCTACAAGAACTTTCTAAAGTCAAAAGAAAGACCATGTCAACATGTTTAAAAATGTTATCTTAATGTACATCCCACAAACTTGGAATTTTTAAAGTTATCTAGACATTTGTTTACGAATGACCATTAGACTGCTACATATTATGGATAAAATTAGATAAAACATTAAATATTCAGGACAGTATGTTACTCCTGAAGAAAAAATTGAAAAATATGTACAATTTTAATTGTTGAATGTGATCCGGTTTCTTTTTCATATAAGAGCAATCCCATTACCTACTTTTTGAAAACGTTCTAAATATTGTATTAGAATATTATAAAGGACAGAATACTGAGTTAATTTATGTAACAAGTATGGCTCTCATGTTGCAGATTTGCAGTTGATTATGTCTTGTTTCAGATCTGATTAAACTCATGAAAAGCGATCTAGGAAAGCAGTTTTTTGATCACGTCACAGTTATCCACGCAAATGTTGAAAAGTTACATATCTCATATATATTTATAATTGCTTTCTAACATGGTTATTCAATATATGTCATAAGAAGATAGTTTTATGGTTTGATTCTACACGTTTTACAACACCATATTAGAATAAAGTAATCTAAATCCAATGTATGTATTTAAGACGATTCAGTCACTTCACAAAGAAATCGGAAAAAACTGCAGTTGTCTATTTTTTCCTACCATTTTCTCCTCTGTCTGGTAACAAATATTTTTATCAAAAGTATGAAATATTTAACATAAAGAATCATTTGGAACGTCTTCTAAGGAATGCAAATATACAAATTGTTTTGGGAATAGAGATGCGCCCAGTACAGGAGATATCTGAAGATAAATGCAAGCAGTCACAATGATAAAATGCTGTACATTTCATCTCTACTGGTAATCTCTAAATAAAAATTGTTTACTGACGATGAAGCAGGCAGTTTTCGCTATACGATTTTCACATGTTTAAACTTTGTCCATTTAAATACTACTTGAGAGATTCTAGGTAATACATCAGGAATAATTACGGAGAAAAGAAAGTTAATTGTCAGATTACCTGTCATCCATCTACAGGCTATGAAAGCGTTCAAGTTAATGTATTTTTTTTTCCATTTCATTTCCTCTACTGACTAAAGAAGTCGCTAATGAAGCAAATGTGGCAATTACAAGAAATGTATGCATTGATCATGGTGAGCCATGGAAATATTACTAACTTTATTATCTATATTTGCTTTATAAATCGATATTCTCCATCTGGATTCTAACGAATGTGCCCAGCGAAAAACAGTTGTAACTTTATCATGTTTAACTATAATTGTTAAAAAAAGTTGGTCAGCATGTTGATGTTTACATATATTGATGGATATCTTTGGTGTGTTTCTTTGTAGCAAGGAACACATATATCCTGTACTACATGTATATTTAAAGAGGCAGCTGTGGCTCAGTTAGTGGGACGTTAGAATCCTAACCAAAAGGGCGTTCGATTTTGACCATCGGATCAGAATGAATGAATAGTTGGATTTAAAGTGAAACCGGCCACTAGGGTCATATGTTCACTATTTTGCACTGTCATTTATTTACATGGCAGTGATTTAATTTATCCAGGAAGATGGAATGGTGCCACATCTTCCTGGCGTTTATGCGCACAGAGTGCGCTATTTAATTTGGTCGTCATATCATACCCTTAAAAAGGGGCTAATGATATGAGTGTTAAACCTGGGTGAGTGGGAATAGACCCATCACGCACTCATCCTATTAACCATCGAAAGTACGTACGCTTATTCCAAATTCTATCCAGTTTATCTAGTGGATTTCCCTATGCCAAAATTGTGTAAGACACCGATGCAATTCATCAAATGGTAGAGTTGAAGAATTAAATTACGTTCCTATCTATGCCAATCTTCTAGTACAAAAGTGTACATATTATATGTCCCTAACAATTTCTTTTGCTGATATGACTAAACGTCATTTGAAAGGTAGCCACTGTCAGAGAGGATTAGATTGTTAATTTTGAGCGGTGGGTCCGAAAAGATCAAGTTAGTATTTTTGGATAGAGCTTGTCAAGGAGGGTTTCCGTAACCAAGTGGAAGACCCTATTAAAACAATGAAAGACAATAGCCCTAAAAAGAACGTTTTTTTCCGGAGAATCCCATGATCACTTGTTAGTGACCGATTATCCCTCTGCTCCTGTGGTTGGTCCCTGTATACTTCTTGAGTGTCTTGTTTGACCCTGTATTCACTCGATGGTTCCCTGTATACATCTTGGGTGTCTTGTTTTGGATTCTCACTCTAAACATCCTTGCTCTCTCGTCAATTTGCTTCCGTATTTTTCCCTATCAATTTGGAATTCTTTGTGCTGTTTTGTGTAGAATATATAACCCCATATGACAACTATTTGCATTGTTAGTTAATGCATAATGTTATTAAGTTATTGCAAGGCCTGATAGTTTTAGGGTTAACTATATTTAGAGTGTATGAATTTGAGGTCATTTTCTAAATTAGCATATTTTTGGTTGCAACCTTGTGTTGCTGGGCCTGATAGTCTTGGGGTTTAAGACTACCTTATAAGATCTAATTTGGGGTCATAACCTATGCATATATGATGAGGTTTTTAGTTGCAACATTGTTTCGCTGGACCTGATAGTCTTGGTTTTGAGACTACCTCATACACTCTAGTTGGGACCATAGTTAGGGGCGCGTGTTAGTGGTTATACTTTAACCACAGCGGTATCGCGTTTTTTAGGGGCCTATAATACCTTCGTAATATTAAACTCAGTTATGAGATGTTGTCAGTGGGGTTATATATCAGCCAGGAATTGTTACCGAGGTCTTCTTTTGTTCAGCGAATTTTACTATAAAATCTTCATGGATCGTAGTGCCTTTAGCATGAGACGAAACCAAGCCGAATTAAATATAGTTGTTTTGAGGGGAGAAAGCACAAAATGCATAACAGTACAACTTCTTGATTTGCCAGATTTCAGACTTTAAATCGAATGAACAAATGTAAATGAAGGACCAACTAACCTGCATGTTAGGAAAACACTATATAATGAATAAAAACACAAGTGTTTGTGAAGCCATATCGCTGTTATGACTTTTACACAGCCTTTTAACTGATTCAGTAGATATAATCTTATTTAGGATTCTGGTTATCAACATTAAGCTATAAATCCGTTTCTGGAGACGTGCAAAGGGTTACTTGTCGTATGAAGTCAACTTTTACACAACCACTCGTGTCAAGTATAGTTCCTCCATAAAACTATCGTATTTGGTTTATAATGGGGACAAATTTAATACCCACGAAACCCCACATAAGCGTCAAGTATAGTAATTGTACTATAAGAGTTATGACTTTTCAAATGTTTCTAAGTATTTCTGATGAATTCACCATCGCGAAATTTTATTGTAGGGGCATGCATATTTAGGTTTTAACATAAATATGTCTGTTTCATATAGTCAGTAAATACAGTTGCGGAAAGTGTTCAGAAACATTTTTACGTGCATGTAGTCGGTCACTTCCCAATACATATATGTCATTGTCTTTTGTGCTCTTCAAGATTGCCAGTTACACTAAGAACATATATTCCACTTTTCTGATCAGATCTATATGAAGTCCATATTTATGCAGACGTTTAATATTATACTTTAATAAGAATAGGTTTATGTCGGTAGGTCATCTTTAAAAAGGACCTCTCACAATCGAGTTATTTACTTATCTGAAACTAAATAGCAACAAAATTGTTATCATCTGCCTAGAACCACTCCGGTGGCCTAGTGGTTAGAGAGTCCGCCGCGGAAGCGGGAGGTCGTGCTTCAATCAACGGCCAAGTCATACCAAAGTACTAACAGCTGCCTCGCTTGACGCGCAGCATTAAGAGGTTAGTGTTAGGACTGGTCGGCCTGGTGTCAGGATAATGTGACTGGGTGGGACATCATGCTACATGTCTGCGGCACGATGCCCCGGTGTTAGACATCACTATAAACTGCCTCACTGCAGACATCGTAGCGATATGACTGAAAAATTGTTAAAGCTACGTTAAAAATCCTAATCAAACAAACAAAACCATCTGCATCAGAAATACAACCGACAAACAAGTTCACTTTTTTCAGATGAGTAAATAAATTTGAACGATAATGATCCTAGGCCCTTCTCTGAAGATAATGTCATTAAATCCTATTACTTACATTGAAATGTGCTTTCTGGTTATGCTTTTATCTTGTTTGCGATAAGTATAAATCAAGTCAAATAATCAGTTTCGCCGTATATGTACGCATTTTTGCACTGTAAAATGAGTTTTTTGAAACCTAATCATGCAGTTCACTATCGTTATTACAATTTTATGATGTGTAAGGTATTTTATTCTTAGTAAGGAGATACATGTTTAGCTTCAAACGTTTTTGGACAAACTAGTTTAGTGCACCTAAACAATGAATAAGAAATTTGGACAATACTAAGACATCAGTCATTTTTGAAGTATAGACTTCCGGCAATTATGTAACATTTGTTGCTCTTCATTTCCTTTCAAAGTAAAATCAACGTGTATTAGTAGGAAATATGGATAATGTACATGACAAAAACATAATTGTTTTAACTTCAAAATACAACATCGCATTTTAGAGCTTCTCATGTTATAGTATAACAGAGTCTACTATTTTATGCGCTAGAATAGTATTAATTAAAATTAATTGACATAAGGAAAAAAGTATATGCATATCCACAAACATTACTTTGAAAGACATTACTGATAACTAAATCATACTTTTATGAGATGTTTGGCTGGAATGTTCTATAGATCAATCTCATAAACACATGCTGGAACTCAGGACGATAGAAAGAAGAGAAGAATGAGTTCCTAGATAAAGGATGTCACATGATGATGGAATGTCTAGGGAATCAGGTACGGAATCGTATGAGACTCTTGCTGGTACGGAAAACTTTATTTATGATGTTAGTCCACTAATGTCGTTTTTTCAAAGAATCTTCTCCATAACTTTCATGAAATAACTCTCTCAAAAGAAAGAATCACTCATAACGGTGTAAATACGGCTACATCTTTGAGAGAGAGAGAGAGAGAGAGAGAGAGAGAGAGAGAGAGAGAGAGAGAGAGAGAGGAGAGAAGGCTCTCTTAAAAGAGTGTCGCCGCGATGATAAGACAGCTACGTCTGAAATGAGAAGGCGAAAATCTATTTTCTCGTCGATACGGAACTGACTTTATTTAATTAATCAACACACATATATTGACTACATTCTAGAAACACATCTAAAAACTTTATAATAAAAATTCATGATATACATATTATATTTTCCCTTTTTAAGCTTTCCAACTTCATTTATTCGTATAACTTCTGCATTTTAGAATATTATACAAATAGTTAATTCTCGATCAATTTCAAGACAGCCAAAGGTATAAAATGTAATAACCATAGTTAATGTAACAATTAATTTAAAGAAATGCATTTTACTTTTTTTAAAATAGAATATAGATTTAAAATATATTGCTAGATAATATTTTTTCTTACTTAAAGAATACTTTATTTCAATCATTAAATCAAAACATGGAGTTGGTAGCAATCTCAACCTTACAATAAAAATTACATGAATATAATTAAATATGAATCCTTTAGAACATTTAAACATTCCGTTACAATATATTATAAATAAAAGTATTAAGTGAACAATGTTGCAAACATAACAATGTTACCACCAAAACCTCAAACATTGAAAGTACTCATTCCTAAAGAAGTTACGACATATACAATTGTTTTACCTGAAATGAGAAGGCGAAGATCTATTTCTTCGTCGATAGGAACTGACCTGACCCTTTAATGCGTGGTCTATTTATACGCATCTTGTGTCAGGTTTAAGGTATCGGAGAGGAAATATGTCCGCTCTTTTCAGGTAAGAATCAGTTTATCCTTGTCAAAACCAGCTTAATTTACGTCATTTGGCATCAGTTAGAACTCAAATTTGTAGTTTATCTATATTCGTTTGGCACAAGTTAGGTCCAAATATGATAATCCCTTAATATTCTAAACCAGCAACAATGTTTTAACATACTAATCCAGCAGCGATGTCTGTCCATCATTAGATAGAACCATTTTGTAGCGACGACTGTCCATCATTAGATAAGAACCATTCTGTATTTACGTCAGCACGGAAGTTTGTTCTACTTTTTATTAACCGAATTAGGATTTTGCCAATACTTGGGTTTCAGAATATATGTTTTACTGATAAGACTTAGGAGCTGACTGACTCAGTAAGACTTTTTGCTTTATAACCTCATTCCACACAATAATGTACATTCGTATTGTTAGTGATTTACGTTGCCAACTTTATGCTTTGTACATCAACTATTTTCCTTCCATTAATATATAGTTGTGCTTTGAAAATAAATGAAACTAATCTTAACACACTTTAGAACTTACTTTAATATAAAACATTACTTTAATACAATTTAAAGAAAAGATCAATCTTATTAATTTTACTAAAAAATCAATTCCTAATAATACTATCTCAAAGTTAAACAAAAAAAAAACATTATTATTCAGTCTATAAGTTACTGTTTCGCCACACCAAGTGGCATCAATGTCGCATTATAATAGATTTTCATACCCTGGGACGATACGCCAAAAACTTTGTATGCGCAACACAAAAAAGAGGTGCATAATATAAATGTCCGCATAACATGGGAGCAGCTATGGCTCAGGGTAACTCAGTTGGCATAGTGTAGGCAGCGGGTTCGATACCCACCCAAGCCAGTTACTGTAGACTGCCTTATTTTTCCTGGGTGAAGCGGCACTTAACTCCATTTTTTAGCAGTATATAGTCAATATATGTGGCCCTGATGAGAATGCATTCACTTAACGTTGAACGTATTACTAGTGAACAAATGTGAAATAAATTCATATAAATTCAAATAGGAATAATCCTCATGGCTATTTGGGTTGTTTGAAAAGGCAGTATAAAATGCAATTTAATAGAGCTACAATTCGACAGCGGCTTGGTATTAACAATAATGATAACACTTACGTTATACGAGACCAAAGTGGGAATTATTCTAATTTTAGTCCAGGGGTGAAATTTGATTATTAGAGAAAGATCAATCATGGTAATTTATACCGTTAAAGAGTCTAATACGTTGTATATTAAGTCGAGTTTGTTTATTTTTAAAAAAGTCTACTTCGATTTAGAAGCTTATTTACAATATTTACTGCACTATGTCATTGTTCAGCTAGACACCGTCCCACTCTCTCTCTCTCTCTCTCTCTCTCTGTCTGTCTGTCTGTCTGTCTCTCTCTCTGTCTCTCTGTCTCTCTCTCTCTCTCTCTGCTATTTCGTGAAATATCATGTTCCCCAAGGACATCGTATACGAAAGCGTTTGTATTTCGCTGACGGTTGTCTTAAGTATAAACAGTACTTGAACAAATAATATGAAAATATCACTCGAATATAGTTTCTGTTTTGTTTAATAAACGACGAACTATTCATGCATTATCAATAGATAAACACATTTAAAGGCATACAACCTAAGATTTTCGACTTTTTTGTTCTTGCAAATGCATGATATTATGAAAAGTATAGTAGAAATAATGAGTAATTACAGGTAATTCAGTTTAAAAAAATGTACATCTTTAAGTTTAATCAATGAAAATATAACGATTTTCTGTACGGATTGCTAATTAATTATGCAGAAACGGAATTTACCGATATTCTCCGAAGTCGCAGTGTCAAGTGACGCGCGTCAACAAATAATGGAAGTCGAGGTAAGCCTGTGATTCTCTTTTGATGTAATTATTGCCTTATTCTTCGTCTGTCCTTCTCCTTAGTTCTTTATAGTCACCCACAATATATGTATTGCTTATAGATTTCTCATTATATAAATTACAAGAAGTAGGCAAAAAATTCAATATGATGGAAAATCCTGACAATAAGGGGTTCCTAAGGGGCCATTCTTGAAAGTGTTTACTTCTCGTGTTTGTGTGATTCTGTTACGTTGTAAGATAAACCAACTAAAAATATGATAATTTGTATCATTGTAATCAGAACCGCTATTAAAAGGTCTCGCTAAAGTCGCTTCTTTGGCTCAGAATAAAGTTGATTTTCTTGGACAGTTGCATTACCACATCACGTTCACGTATCCGATAGTCGATGTGATTTGTGCATTTGTTTGTATATTTACACGTTTGCTTCATTGCATAACACAAAAATTAATATTTTCCCACATAATATTTAATGGATTTATTTTATTTGTAATTTTTTTACTGACAATGTTTTAAAAAATTTCTGCAGGACTTCGACCTGGTTGTTTTAGATGAAGTCGTGCTCCTTGTTGCACAGAGGTATATTCAAGATGTCCTGGCAGCAGAAGATAATGATTATAACCAAGGGAAAAGGCATACTGCTAATAGGCAGTTTATATTATGGACTTAACGGATACCTAAGTACTGGCAACAGACATGTCATTCCAAGCTGTTGTGTATGGGGTATAATGGATAAATAATTTTGGCCAGTACCATGGCTTTACACAAGGAAGACTTAGATGATCTATCCAAATATATGATGTGTGAATAATATAATTTATGTTGATTTTCTGTTGTATAAAACATTTATTTTGTAGTATACAATTTTTATTTTGCATGAACAAGTTTTGTTAAACATTTTTTAGTTACCTACCCACTAAAGAATGATTATATGTATGGCTATGTTTTGAAAGCAACTGTGAGGAGACTATTTATTAAAAACATAGGATGAATTGAAGTTGACTAGCATTGTCTTGGGATGCAAACAATATAAAAAACAAAAGTACACTGGTGAACATGATTTTAATCGTGCATATACAGTAACACATTAAGTTAAATTATAAATAACGCATATTCATATTGAGTTGAGAAAGCAAAACTTGTTGCAGTGTTTCATGAATACAGATTGGCTTGCAAATATCAACAGAACTACAAACACTAGGATACTATTCTATCCAGACAATGCTCATTAATTACAATATCATGTAATACAAAATGGCTCTGGAAACAGAATAAGGTTTTTAAGACTAAAATACTAGTTCATCTAAAGCAACATTGAATGCTTATATCACATATGTGCATCATCAGCCATCTTATTACAACTAATTCAAATATACTCGACACCATTTAAAAGCATCAAATTTTCAGTTTTTTTTAAATGTGTTCATTTACCATAGAAATAATTATATCCTTTATATGCATACCCAGATGAATGTACACAACTGCATACACTGTAAAACTAACTATTATATATTATGAAATGTACAAAACTTATATAAGTACAAATGTGCACGTACAGCCTAGGTATAACTTTAATTCAAGAGTACATGTACAGTCAGGCATAAAAAACTGAAGGATATCATCTAAGAATAATTATGGCATATATAGAGGTTTTACATGTTATTTAGGTTGGATGGGGTGCTCCCAATATTATTTAAATTATTACAAAAGACCCCCTTGGCATGTTTTTGTGAGGAATTGAAGTAGTGATAGATGCAGTGCTCAGAGCCCCCAGTCAGTGGTGCCAACAGTTAAATTAATGAATACACAAAATGTGAAAGTCAAATAAACAACAATTTAATCTCATTAAATAACAGTCATCTTTCAAATGAAATTCAAATTAAAATCCTATCACTCGTCTTTAACTCAAGCAAGTTATGGCCTATATTGTCATCTGACTTAGTGTAATAGATTTTCCTCTTGTCCTGTGTTCCTACTCGTCTGTATGATCTTTCTCTGGACTGGTAGTCCAATTCCATTCAGTCCATCACACTTCTGCCTCCATTCTTCCTTTTTCTTTGTCTCCCATAGACTTTTATATGAGAAACTAGTGTACCATTACTATAAAAGATTGATTACAGATATCCCATTCCAAAATACTAGACAGTTATATAGAAATTACATTGATGTTTTAGAATCCTGTGCTTGGTTTCTATGCTTTTGACACAAGTGATTACCATTTACTCAATGCCAAACTTTAGTACATCACCTAAACAAACTACTGCAGAGAAACAAATATTGAAATTAAGCCCACCCCCATGTATGTTTCCTATTGCATTTCTTTTAAAATTAGGGTAGCTAGGTACACACACACACACACACACACACACACACACACACACACACACATACATATATATATATATATATATATATATATATATATATATATATATATATATATATATATATATATATATACTGAATAGTATATATAGTGTACTAAGTACAACGCAAAACTGGCTCAGATATACATATCAAATTCAGGAATGCAGGGGTCATGTTATCAGGCGAGGAGACTTTGACCTCTTGATTTTTTAAACGTAAAATGACTGGTTGTACTTTATACCTTCCTTGATGTACCCATCAAGTTCTGGCAGTGTTGTAATCCAAGGCATCATGTATTTATGCAGTGTTGATACCAATTAGCCTATGCAAACAAACAAACTCTTACACATTCACAGGGGTGTTTTAATTGCTAACTGACCTTTAACCCTGTTTGCAGCAATATATCACTTCTGAGTTCATGAAATTGGGCCTACTGTACAGTGATGAAAATATACCAAATTCTGTTTCAAAATTGTAACAGTGTGTGTGATTTGGATTTTTAAGATACCTTGAACAATTTTTCAGTCATATTGCTATGATGTTTGCAGTGTGGCAGTTTATAGTGATATCTAGCACTGAGGCATCATGCCGCAGTCATGTAGCATGACATCCCACCCAGTTACATTATCCTGACAGTAGGACGACCAGTCCATACACTAACCTCTTAATGCTGAGCACCAAATGAGGCAGCTGTTAATACCATTTTTATGTCTTTGGTATGACCTTGCCAGGGATCAAGGCCTCCACAACCTCTTGCATCTGAGGTGGATGCTCCTACCACTAGGCCACTGGAACGGTCAACACCAGTATGTAAATAGTAATTTGTTGTTAACAAATATAATCAGTAAAGATCATTTCTAATTGATTTCTTTTTTATAAAAAAAACCCAGAAGTTAACAGCATTTTTATCTTTATAAAATTAGTTTGAAACTGTATGTGAACCGGTAATGGCAGACATCGCTGCACCTGTGATAAACCACTTCATTACATTGTATTCTTAAAAAATTGGGCAAATAAATTCAGGAAAATATGTAATTTAATTAAAACAAAGTCTAAATATTTTGTGTTAGCCTAAATATTTAATAATGAAATAAGAAATATGGGACAATACTATGTTGTGGAATTCGAAACAATGTTGTTAAGCTCAATGCTGTTTTCTGATTTAATTCATTTTCATGAAAATACATACATACATACATACATACATACATACATACATACATACATACATACATACATACATACATACATACATACATACATACATACATACATACATACATGGATTGAAGTCATTTGCTCCTATGTACATTTTTTCTTCTTCAAAGTATGCTAGAAATCTTTCTGACTGCAATTTTACACAAAACATGTAGAAAATAAAATTATTAAAAGGTACTTTATTATGCAATAATACCAACTTGCAATTACACAATTTTAATCTTGTTACTCCTATAAGATTAAATGAATTACAATGAATAGTTTCTGCTGTTCTTTTTTTTTTATGGCCAAAATACACTGCATTTACCTCAATCTAAACATACATATAAGACAAGTATAAATGCAATGGGTATGAAAAATTTGAAAAGGTCCTACATCTTGTGGTTCAAATGCATGTTTTTTTAAAAAACTTTAAGAACATAATCAACAGTGGTCTGAAGATAAACTGAATCTTGGAAATCAAACAGATGCTGGACTTTGGCTCATAGTAGACACTTCAAGAAAGACAGTCAAAGTCTATATGGGTCCATGGTAGGGATCATTTGTTATCATACAATCACTAGAATAGTCTCTCCATAACAATTTGATATCAATAGGTGTTATCTGACTATAAGGCCTAAATCATTTTAACTTAAAATGAGATTTCTGCTTTGTAACAATCTCTTCTGTAGGTGGTAATGGTATTGGAGCAAGTACATCAGATATTCACCTATGATCATTTATGACCAAAACAACTGGCTGGTTCATGCCAACTCTATCATCTAACCTCATTTTCAATATTTTTATAATTATTTCCGGAATATACAGGTACTGTTGATCAGCTTTCTTTGGGTTTGCAGACCATCTCTCACTTTTTTGTTGAATGACCTTTGGTATCTGACAAGAAAATGCAAACATTTCACTGAAAATGTCATTTTACATTTTTTTAATTCTCAAAAGTCCAAATAAAAACTGCATACAATTACATGTAACAAATCATTTTGCTACAGATGAAAATGTAAATATAGCAAACCTGTATCTAACCCATATATCATAAAAATGTTTAGGTTATTTACAGAATTTTCTAATTACATTAGACTAATTCTAACCAAAATTGGTTTATGAAATTTATTTTAAAAACTTTCTTCTGTATAAGATTAAATTGTACCACAAACAGATGGTTTATCAACTTTCAGGTAAAGCATTAATATTTTAACGAAAATTAATTATTATGTTAACAAACAAGAATAAAGTTTATTATCTTATTTTTCCATCTGTGTTTACAATCACATCTCTGTCAATATGATTGTTATGATCAAGAGTTGCCAACAGATTCCTAGCTCTGAAAGCTGATGGCTTATATGAATGTTCTTTGGAGGCATACAATAAAATCAAACTTCTGGAAATTCTCCAGTTCTGCTGTACTTCTGAAACAAAGTAAAATAACTAAAATAACTAAATAAATAAATTGATTCAGATGCAAAGAACTATTTCAAAATTATAAATCCCAATTAATCTGTTTTGATGAAAATGCCAATGTACAGTAGCATTATACAGGCAGAGAATAATCAACTCATTTTACCCCTACACATTTTTTTCCTTGTCACCTGAAATGGGGGTAGGGAATGCATTTGTGGGCTAATTTTGAATACATTGAAATACATCTGCTTCCAAGAATTTTTTGCTTAGATATATGCCTAGGTGTGCTAGAAACATCATTCAGCATCTGCATAAGGGTAAAAGTTGGAGTTTTTTCTTCTTCTGACCCATCACTTTCTTCCTGGCCACTTTTTACTTCCAATCTCCAATTTATCCTACTTCTGCAAATGTTTATCTGTCTGTGTATAGCTCAGACTGATATGAATTAGACTGCAAGCAAAAACGTAAAAATTCCGGAAACAAAATCTGATTCCAACAATGGGCATGTGCACAAAAATCGGGTAAAGCTTGACCCCTCCCATACTTTATTTTTTTACACACACCCCATCTGCGTACATGCAATTGCCCTCCCCATTCTGTAGAACAGCCTATATTTAATCCACACAGAAAAGACCAAGGATTAATAATATTATGTATTTAATGTAACAGATAGTCCACCAATGTTGAATGTCTGGCTGCATCAAATAAATAAGCTGTGTAACTTTAAAAAGTTTGTCGATTGTCCACTAAAACTCAAACACCAACTGAACCCAGTCAAGCAGGTTACATATTAGACAAATTACTATCGAGGTATATGTGTACATACATAATCAGCAGGCCTCCCACCCCCATACACAAGCATATGCATTTGGGTACCCCCCCCCTTGCCCTCTCCATGTGTACTAAACGGACAAACCATAACTATGGCCTTAGTGTGGTTTGTATTTATAATACAATGTATTCATATTCTTACAATGATAACCAGTATATCTTCATTTTTTCAATTACGCATCAATACTATATTTAAAGATATATTGTAATTACACATTTTTAACTTGTATGTTCATACACTGCAAAGAAAGCTTTTGTGGGAGCAACTTTCTGGTTTATACACAAATACAATCCACAAATACCAATACAATACTATACATGAATATATATGGTCATTTTTTAGTATACTTAACACGTATATTCTCCTTTTTTGTATGTATAACAATTATTTTTGTTAGTATACTTTCTCAAATGGGTTGATAAAACTTTTAGACTTTTCCATCATAACACTTTCCTTTTCCTTAAGTTTTTCAACTTCAGACAAGACTGAATCCCTTAAAATAAAATTTTGAAATGTGTAAATACTAATGTTGAACTTGGAAATCTTTAGTTTTGTATCAAAAGAAAGCATTATCATTTATCTTGGTTATTATAAGGGGAATTATAATGCTTCAAGAAATAATAATAATAATAATAATAATAATAATAATAATAATAATAATTTATTTAAAGGGGTGACTCATTTAGTCAAAGACTATTCTCACTTGAGACTAACTAAAATACAAACAGCATGATGAGGAACATATCAATAACAAAAATGACATGTGCCAACAATTTACAACAAAAATAATATTCTAAATAAAACAAATCATATTTTAACAAAATGTACAATCTTTTCCAACTGCAAAAGATTAAACTAGTATAGAATGATACATTTCCAGGGGCATCTACCAAAATATTTGTAAACAAGTAAATATACATAAAATTTAATAAAATGTAGTAATGCTTACATAGATGTCATATCTGATTCTGATGTGGTTATATCAGAGACAGCAGGAATTTGCATTCTATGAATTGTTGGCCCAGGTGTAGAAGTTGTGGCCATGTCTTCTTTGACAATCCTCTGTTTCTGATGTTTTCCTTGCACTGGCATTAAATTCATAACTAATATAGCAAGGGAAAATAAATATTTCATTAGATACAAAAATTATATATATTTTACAAATAAGAGTGAATGAATGAATGTTAAATTAAAGTGAACCGGCCACGGTGGGTCATTATTCACGGTTTTATCTTTCAAAAGAAAGTTATTTAATTTTTCCCGTGGGGTAAGGAATGATGCCACATCCCCAAGGGCGTTTATGCACACATAGTGTGCTATTTAATTTGGTCATGCATAAAATATACTTAACTGTATTGCATTAATTTTATTTACAGCCATCACTATTTACATTATAAATAATTTGTATTTTAAAAGAAAAAAAGTAGTGACTGTTTGCCTCTAAATAGTCTTATGGTTGCGTGCGAAAATGAAGATGATCATTAATACACCCTTTGGTAGCCTCAAAAAAAAGCTACTGTATGTTATGTACATGCGGATTTCCGCGATATTGTTGCATGGCTGTGGCATTTTATTTCAAGCTAAATGGAATAATGCCAGTTTATATAAAATATGTTATTTTAAGAGTTTTGATAAAGAGTTAACAATACAGAAATAAAACAGCGGTATAAAAACTTGACTGTACATTGCAAAATTGAGACTCACCAGTATCCAGCAAGAATTTGGCGACCTCTGGATTATTTTCCAGGCTCAAAGTGGACTTCTTTTTATTCCATCGTTCATGCTGGTCACCAATACATATGCGTGTGCTGCCATAATTTGCCCAAACAGCTTTTTTTCCCTCCTCCTTTCAGAATCTAAGTGTTGCTTTCGATCTAGTTGCGGCCACGCCATTATTTTTGTAAACACGTGTTTGCGCATGGCTAAAATTCTTAATCTTCGGGAGAGGTCAACACAGAGGTTACATGAATATAGGCGTGGCGAATAGCGAATTTTTGTCTGCAGACAATAATTAAAAATCGCTTATTTTATCACAAAATTACCGATACTAGCCTGATTTCGGCCTCAGTAACAGCATGAATCGTAATTTTTCAACTAAATAAGTAATCACGAACTGAAAAAAGAACAAAATAATTTTATTCGTTTTTACTTAGGTTGTATGCCTTTAATTTAGATCTGGAATAACTTTTGCAGAATGAGAAACCTTAGCTAACTTGAGATTTTTTGCAGACTATAAACACTAGCATAACAATTAACTAAAAATTTTGGATCTATATGTCTGCGCCTACCTACCTACCAACCTACCTACCTACCTACCTACCTACCTACCTACCTACCTACCTACATACATACATACATACATACATACATACATACATACATACATACATACATACATACAAGCACGATCACATTTATTTGATGTAAATAAGTATTATGTAAATAATTATAAAATCAACCATGCTAATGATACAGACCAACTCTATCGCAAACCACATGCTATCTTGTATATTTATAAATGCAGTGCAGAGGAAAACGTTGGCATGAATATATTCTACTCTAGAATTGTATACATTGTTTAAACCTAAATTCGAAATGGCTAGCCAATATACGCAAGATTATTTTCATTGATATCCCTCCCAATGCTATATCAATGATATTGCAAGATGCTGAGAATTATTTGTATACTCAAGTTGATATCTATAGTTTGGTTTAAATGATGAAAACTATTGTTGATCACTTCCAGTGAGGTGCATCTCCGAAATGTTTATGACAGAACTTTTACGCATATAAAGCAGAGGCGTAGCGATGATATTTTGCGCCCGGGGACAAACTATAAAATTGGCGCCCCAGCGATCTTGTGACAGATTTATTACCCTTGTTTTCTTATTATAATGTAACGTTGCAAGCCTCATTTTGGCGCCCCTGTACCTTGGCGCCCGGGGACATATGTACCCCCCCCCGCCCCCCCCCCCCTCGCTACGCCTCTGATATAAAGAACGACCAGAATGTAATTTACTGTACTCAGGGTCACGTGATCAGTAAGTTAATGGGTACGAAGACCTTTGTTCCAATCATGACGTACATATTAGTAGTAATATGAGGTGATCGAGGGCCATATGGAAATTAGAATGATGATTTTATTATAGGCCTTTCTAGTTTCAATGGAAATTTAATATTACGGCTCCATGTGAACATTTTTCTTTGGAGTTGTATAGGGTGAGGTAGAAAATGTAATGTTAAATAGTGATTTACTTTCCAAAACATAATTATCAACAGTCTGAATATACATTCCCATGTATTTGTACCGATTTCAATAACGAAAATCTTTAATGTAATACAAAATACACAGCACGTAGTCAAATCATTCATTGACTATTGATTTCTTAGCTGAATGTGACCAGAGCGCCTGTCATGCGTAACTAACTTTCCTTACTAACACGGCGCATTGTTGCGTACACTTCGGGCGAGTTGATTTCATCAGACAACATTGTGATGCTGTTCATCCCATTCGGTAACTACCGGATAAGTCAGTAAATTACCATAATGTCGAGCCATTAAAATTTACCCGTTTGCACTCATATACATAGAAATCATACTGCTTGTTAAATCTATATGAAAGGCAAACTAGTAGTCGTCATTCTATTTCCTTGCTTAATTGGACATTGTGAAACAGTAGTTTATTCCTTGTACATACATGTGCATTCAGGCATACTCCTCTTCGCTGAAAATGGACTTTTCCAGGAACTGGAAATGAATGGCGAACATTGTGGTCCTTACACTGAAAACTTCCGTTTAGAATGAAACGCGCAAAAGATAACAGTGTCAGGTTACTACCTGGGCATACTGGGAGATCAATAAATAAATTGACGAAGTTCTGTGCATCTCTGATCTTATCTGTGCGTTTCTTTTTTTTTAATTGTGTGTTTGTGGTGGTGGTGGTGGGGGTGAGGGAGTATAAACAACCGGTGACGTTTATTCAGACTAAACTAATGAATACCATGCCTTCAACATTTTGCATGTAGTGTCAAGTACTTAGATGCTTTTTTACAATAACAAAAACATTACAATAACGTAAGAGGGGGTAGGATGTTAATTAAAGTAAATACAATACATACTGTCTTACATTGATGCATATAATTACATCAATCTTCACTAAGGATGAAAACATTTCAAGACAGAAAGTTACACACCGTTGTTTGGTACGTTCTTTTGAGGTAAGCTCATACAAAATTTCATATCACATCATGTGTTCTTCTACGTTAGTTTCTTTTGCTTGTTTTGAATTTTGAATTTATCTACTAGTATGAGTTCTTCTTCTGTTTCTGCTGAATGTTCCTCATTCTAGTTCTTGTTTTTCTTGGTCACTCTGACGACCAATGCCTTTACGTCCTCGGGAAAGGTAGGCCTTGCATTTATCCCCTGGGCTATCAGTACTGTACTACAATTGAACGTATGGAAAACCAGAAAAAGAGATCTTGACGTTGTACATTATAGGGTAATTTAGGCCTTTTATAATAACACACCTTCATGACTATTTACGGTACATACTGAGACAGTAGTGGAATGTGGTGACATAGTTCCTTTTGGAATCCTTCTTATCTGAAATAAGTGGCACATAAGCAACATATTGGGGTATTTACATTATTCATAACAACGATTGCCATCCAAATCTCTCTGTCCATTCGGTCACATAAAGGTTTATACAATATGTAGCGAATGTGCAAATAATAAACAATAAACAAATAAAAAAAAGAAACTGGTTTCAAAATTAATTTTACAATACTTTTGCAATGTTTTGCCTTCGGCTAATTGAAAGTGGTCTCGCGGAATTCACTTAACCATTTACATGTCTCTGGTTGTTACTGATGTCATAGTATTCAATTGATAAATCTTATTTATTTAGTGTAAAACGAAACTAAAGTTGTCAACGTGGCAATAAATTGATAATCACTAGAATCAGTGGCAATTTATATCAAGTCGTCAGTGTGATTAAGAATAATTTGAGACACTTGAATATAATATGTTTATAGTATTTATTAAATTTAGTATTTGCTGCAGTGTTCATTTGTCCATAATCGCTGTTCACTTCACAGGATCATTCTGTCAATCATTCATAGATTTATTCTAAATGTAAGATCGAAATATATATATCAAATATATTGAAATCATTACCCGCTTTTTCAGAACTTGCAACGTGAGCATCTCATACTTAATGATTCTGTAAGATGGTGCATATTTCAGGTCTAACTACATCTTTAAATATCTTACTAGATGAGAAACCTCTCACCATAAAGAAACCTTAATGCAGAAAGAGGTTGATAATTATCCCAAAGCCAAACTATATTTGATAAAACCTGAAGGGTACGTCTATGGAACTAAGAGTATCATTTGGCAGAGTTAACAACCAACCAATCCATTATTTAACAACTCGTGATCAAGCAGCCACGTTTGTCATTGGACGTGGCACAATTGTCATGGTTGCAATGGTTGCTATTGTAACCTGTGGAAAACAACTATTTAAGCCTTTGAGAACTCAAGCAGACTCTGATGGACTCCAGCTGTAGAGTAACTAAAACTGTGGCTGATATTCAAAGTAAGCGTTGAATCGCTTTTTCCTTTTCATATCAAAAAACGCAATGGTCACACTGCAAAGGTAGGCAAACTTGTATACTCTTTCGGTCAAGACTGTTCAAGAGCAGCTACAATTGGACAGTGGAAACGTCCAAAGAATATCCGCATCTGACTGACTCTGTAAGTTGATGTTTTCATGCAAATGTCAAGATCAATGTGGTTATGATTGGTTCTTCTACAGCATCTCTGGAAGCCTCTCAGCCCATCTCAAGCACTTTTTAACGGGCTTGTTGTCTAATACTGTGTAATAGATGACAGGTCGGTAATCATGATTTGTTATCGTGATAGGTTCTACACTATAAGCTGATATGAATCCTGCCCAGCTAGGCTTTTCTTGTATGCTATGCTGCTCGGTGCCTTTGCAGCCATATTAGATATTTCAAATTCAAGTTGCTCCAGACGTTTACTTGTTCATTCTAGCTTCCTATAAATTAACTTTCTAAAAGGTTTCAATTTACAGCCTACAGGTGCACAGTGAAAGTTAAACACTTGAAGTCTTCAGTTCCATCAGACAAAGCAGCGGGTTTCATTGGACCTTTATTGGAACTATTATCATAAACTTTGATAGAACAGGCCAAGTTAGAGGAAGATCTATTAGACTATCGACCTATGTCATCAGTAGTCAAGCAAAATTCTGTGAGGTCAACAGAAGATACGGCTTCCTTTTACTGGTGCATTTTATTAATTAAATGTAATAAACCAACTAGACAAGATTCCACTTAATCAGACTAAATGTGCAAGGCAAACAACTCTTTCCTTGTATTTTTACAAAAAATATATCATGCAAATTTTCTTGTATTTTTACAAAAAATGTATCATGCAAATTTTCTTGTATTTTTACACAACATATATCATGCAGATTTTCTTGTAATTTTACAAAACATATATCATGCGGATTTTCTTGTATTTTTACAAAAAATGTATCATGCGGATTTTCTTGTAAGTTTACAAAACATATATCATGCTGAATTTCTTGTATTTTTACAAAAAATATATCATGCGGATTTTCTTGTAAGTTTACAAAACATATATCATGCAAATTTTCTTGTACTTTTACAAATCATATATCATGCAAATTTTCTTGTACTTTTACAAAACATATATCATGCGGATTTTCTTGTATTTTTACAAAATATATATCATGCGGACTTTCTTGTACTTTTACGAAACATATTTCATGCGTATATAATAGTTTGCTTATCCATTCTTATTAGAAAAGACTACTGAATAAAAAAAATAATTACATATCAAGTTATTTGACTCCGCGCACCATAATTTGGCGTCTTTACCTATCCATTTACTTGTTTTATATCTCGTCCACAACTACACACATTTCTCAAACACTTTACTCCAGCAGTGTGCAATTTAAAATGATTCGTTTGCTTCTTCTTATTGCTACAGCCTCTAATAAGGTCTGTTTTCGGCATAGCATTGCAACCGTTATATTAAAAAAGTGGATTTGAATATTCCATTGACCTTGCATGATTATACTAAGAACTACCATTTACTGCCTGTTTAATTAATTTCATATGACGCTAGGAGGTCAGAATTGCCACAGGAGGTATTGCATGATTACAATACAGACGTACAAAACACAACTGTACAGTACAAATTAGTATGTACCATAAACTAGATGTTGAAGTGGGTCAGTCACTACAGAATATTAATTTCGTTGCATACATTTGGGTTGAAAACTGACAAAGAATTGTCGTCTTTGAGCAACAACCATTCCCCAGATTTAACACACAAGTTTAAGACAAACAACATAAAACGATTTCT
The DNA here is from genome assembly GCA_030141615.1 of Unio pictorum. NCBI lineage: Eukaryota > Metazoa > Mollusca > Bivalvia > Unionida > Unionidae > Unio > Unio pictorum. Next base: position 26,093,481 of record JARLTB010000220.1, on the reverse strand, counting down.
GGTATATGTCGTCATAATATTGTTCAGCAGTGTGTTCAGCAGAGTGATGGAAGATCTTAGGAATTAACTAAACCCGAAATATTGACGGATTTAATATATTTTAAATGTGCAATATTGTCTAGGATAATTACTTTCTGTTGTCAGTTTGACCAAACTAATTTGGGTTTAACTGTATGATTAGAGTTATCCAAATGAATGATATATGAATGTATGTCACCTTGTTGAAAAACACAAGATGATATAACGAAACTGATACATACTTTATTCTTTACCCATTCGTGATGAGACGGAGTACAATGATATGAAACGCAAATCAAAGACAACACTCTTTTGTTTACTGTAAATGGGTAGAATGTGTGTGGACTTCCCATGGAAGAACTGAATCGAGTTCTCATTAGAGATGTTTTGTGTGTTCGTGTATGGTAATGGCAGAACTTTATTGACGAAAGACGAACGAAGATGTAAAGAATGTTTGCAAGAGAATAAAACGTATCTCGTAGAAATGCAAATTAGAGATGTAAATATATATCTTACCAAGAAACGCATACAATCAGATTATCATATCACGAATGTCTATAAAATACATCTGTCGTGTCAAAATCAGAGCAAATTTTGCAGATTGTTCTGAATGCTTTTCTGAGAATCAGGCATAATAGATATTTTAGGTGCATCTTACCTTTCGTTTTTGTTCACTTGAAAGTGTTTGCCTTTATTAGCTTAACTGAATTTAAGGCACTACATTGATAAAACTTTTCTGTATCAACATGTGCACTCATTTTTCATAGTGCCATATACTCTTTAAGTTCATTTTGTAAGACTCCAGAGCATGTTGTGTCAAAGGTATATTGAATGCTATATCGAAAATTTTGTTTTCACTTCTATAGGGATAATATAAAGCTTCTTAATTATAAATGTATCATTTGTGGACTGCATAAATGGTTCGAAGTAATCATATTGTACCGGAGATAAATGTTTCCGGTTCTCATTCTTGGTAACCACCTTCTACCTATTAGGAGGTTCTTAAGGATATTTTAAACTGCAATCCAGTGTAGGTGCATGATGTTACAGTAGAAAAGGATATGTTCGTATCCGAATGTCAAGCTGCATTCTAAATTTTGTTTCGAAATACAAAAGCCATGAAAGTCATCACCAGTATATCGCGTAAAATATATAGCTTATAATATCATTTTCAATTTATCAATTGTCTTAAACAAAACAGACATTTGCACAGACATTATAACAATTTCTTTACGACTTCAGGTCTAGCATAAAATGTTAACATCATTTCAAACCAACATATATGGTACAACATTATTTTTGTTGACCTTAGTTTTGGATTTGTCATTTGTACATTTGGTTAAAAGTAATATTGTTACGTGTTTTATGAATATAATGATGTCTGTGTAATCAGGTATTTTATTCATACATTTAGCGTTGATTTTTTGTGACGAGTTAAGTATTTACCCTCGATCGCAATTGTCTTATTTAGTTTCCTTATACGCATTCATTCTGTATTATTGACTCACAACACACTAACGTGCAAAACAAGAGCAATGAACATATGCTCATATTAAATATGATCATTTAATCATTGGTATCACACATCCAGTTTTGACTATCCAGATTTGTAATGTTCTACTTCAATTTTGTTTTCAGTTCCTGGTAATGTCAGTCTTTCCCTGAAATAGTGTCTTGTGTTCGATGAATGTCTATTGGCCTCTACAGTTCTTCCAGCTAAAGCTGACATTGTTTTATATGGGTTGTTATTTATTAGCTGCACGATTTTGTATCCACATGTGTAGAGTAAATGTTCTTAATCCTGCAAAGTGTTAAATACCTCTATTGGGCTGAGACATGTAAAATATTGCCCTTACAAAGAATATTTAATAGGATAAGATGGTATAGGTATACATGTGTCACGAAAAAAATGGAAGTAATCCGAATCTAAATCTACATTTTTTTGTGCTGACAGTACGAAATAATAGTTACCATCCCAAATTGTTGCTGGTAACTCTGTCATCCATGCGGTTGGTATGTAAATCAAAATGACTATTCCTGAATAAAATCACTCTCTATTCCATATTCACTCCTAAGGAAGTCAAACCTGGCTCTTTTAAACGGCTCGTTTGTGTCAGCATTACTCACAATGGCTTCCAATTCTGTTCCCCTGCATGTCATGTCGAGCTTCAGCTTCCATTTCTTTTTGTCGTTGTCGTTAGGGAGTTCAACTACCAAACTTCCTAGCAACTGTACCCCTTCTTCATTGCAATATACAGGGTCTTTCTTTTCACTTTTGTACACCTTCAAAAATACTCTATGATCTTTTGGGTTTACAACATTATAAAAATGGCTTTGAGTGCTCCCTCCAACCACCATTGATTCTCCAATTTCAATATATTTTACAAAAACATTATCTACGTACTCTTTTCCTCCTATTCTCTTTATCCTATTCTTATCGTGTCTCTTCTTATCAAAGGTTTTTCTTGTGTGAACACCATATGTCCATGGGGAAATCCGCTCAGCAATGATATTCGGACTATGCCCAAACATCACGGCTCCCTTTAAAACTGACACTCCGGCTTCAGTGGGCACAAATACTGTCTTTGTCGTGAACGTCTTCTTGATTTTGTCGTGTACCACCCGTGATTCTGCAAATCCACCCACCAACATTATAGACGAAACGTTTTTTTCCTTTTGCAAGAGACCGCGTATGTGTTCAATAATCTTATCAATTGCAACATCGAAATATTCTTCCATCTTTGTTGAATTTATTACAAGGTAAATGTTTTCTTCAACCTCAAGAGCGTCACCGTGATTCCTTTTAAATGTTTCAGCCAGGTTAAGATTTGGTCTTTGAATAAAATATTTTGGAAGATGCAATCTGTGGGATACAGAATCTTCAGGATAAAACTTTCTCTTTTCATCCTCAAATTGATTTTCAAACTCTATCCATCCATGTGGGTCTTTCCTAAGAAAGTCAATAAAAATGTCCTTACCAACGGTCTTCTCAATGCTTTGTCTAAAAGCTTCGTTCACCGTTATCCCACCCCATGGACCACCAGAGGCTGCATATACTTCCTTGAGTGTACCATCGGTATTAACCTGATGAACAGTTGCGTCAACAGTTCCACCTGCAAAATAGAAAAACCTCTGGACGAATTGTTACGGCTATTGGATTTAAATTATTTATTTTTTTTAATTATTAAATCCAAATTTGTCATTTAGGGTTTAATATTCATTAAATGGGACATTTTTCTGGAAAATTCAGTTTGACCTGGACTCCAGTTGTAAACAGGCTGACCTTGGCTTGGTTACTTCATTATCTGACCTTGCTTTAGACATTGTAAACAGGTCTTTAATATTATTGGTTAATTTCAAGGACAAATGTTTATTTTTAGTTCTTGAGGGTGGGAAGTGAATGATTTCCTTCTAGATCCTTCTTTTTAGTACGTGACTTGGAGAAGGTAGTTCTTTCTGTGACCTTCCAGAATCACATGATTCCTTTTTATTTACGAGGGAATTACATATATATAGCTGTGCTTTGGAAGCTAACTTTAGCAGATGTTTGGGCTTTATTATTAAGTTGTGTATTTCATGTTTGAGTGTTAATATTATTTTGTTCTGGACTTTGTGTCAATTCGTTGGAAAAGAAGAATTATTCCATTTATTTCGAAAAAGGACGTGTTTCATAATTCATTTGGATGAATTAAACAAGAACTGCATCACGTGACATTGTCAGCCATTTTGGATTACATCGACAGCATTCGAACCTGGAACTATTAGAACATTTATTTATCAGGACTCTTACAATTCCATTAGTGGATTATTTTTGTGAATTCTGTATTGGATTAATGTTGGATTTGATTCTCTAAAACTGTAAGTTTATTTATTTTATGAAAATAATTGTACTTAATAAATTCATTGTTCAATTTATACAAGCTTGTTAGTTTTCACTCTTTCTGTGTTGCTGCTTATTCGAGCCTAAGCACGTAACATAGAATTGGGGGCTCGTCCAGGATTGAGATTGAGATTTGAGATAAATTTGAATTTAAATTTGAATTTCCCCTAGTTTTTTTTGAAAATTTAAAATCTTTAGTGAGACTGACACGCTTGTATTAAAATGACATCTAAGGTAGAAATATTTCTTTCTAATCCTACCCAGGAGCAATTAGATCTTTTCAAAAAAGACGAGTTGGTTCAACTTGCCAGAAAATACGATCTTTCGGAAGTGAAGGCTTCTTTAAAGAAACAAGATATCAAAAAGATTTTGGTCCAGTATTTGGTAGAACAGGATATTTTGGAACAAAGTGCTTCGATTCCAGTCAGTAAGTCTGCATCAGACTCTGACATTAAACTAAAGGAATTAGAGTTAAAATTCCAGATGGAATTAGAGTTAAGGAAGCTGGAGTTTCAGGAAAGGGAGGAAGAGAAACAAATTGAATTACAAAAAGAGCAAATTCGGATTGATAAAGAGAGAGAGAGGAGAAAGAAAGACAATTACAATTTGAAAAAGAGGAGAGAGAGACAAGAAAGGGAGAAAGAAAGACAATTACAATCGGTATTAGAGTTTAAGAAGCTGGAATTACAGGAAAGAGAGAAAGAAAAGCAATTACAATTTGAAAAAGAGGAGAAAGAGAGACAATTTGAATTACAGAGAGAGCAGATGCGAATTGAGAGAGAGCGAGAGAAGGAAGAAAGGGAATATCAGTGTTAAATGAACCAAATAGAGCTGGCAAGTGAGAATCACCATCATACTTCAAATCAGAATTTTGATTTAGCAAGGAATATTAGATTAGTGCCCCCTTTCAAAGAAAAAGAAGTAGACAAATATTTTATTCTTTTTGAAAAAGTTGCAGAAAATTTAAAGTGGCCAAGAGAGAATTGGACTCAGTTACTACAATGTGTAATTACTGGTAAGGCTAGTGAGATTTACACTTCACTGTCTATTCAGCAAAGTGGTGATTATGATGTAGTTAAAGAATGCATTTTAAGAGGTTATGAGTTAGTTCCTGAAGCTTATAGGCAAAAATTTAGAAATTACAGAAAAGAAGCTGGACAAACTCATGTCGAGTTTGCTAGACAAAAAGAGCAGTTGTTTGATAGATGGTGTTTAGCCAAGAAATTTGAGCAAGATTATCAAAATCTCAAGCAAATTATATTAATTGAAGAGTTCAAAAACTGTGTTCATAGTGATGTTAAAACTTATCTTGAGGAGCATCAGATTGAAACCTTGGAAAATGCTGCTCGAGCTGCTGTCGAATATTCTTTGACACATAAAGTTCCTTTTGTTAGCAAGACTTCTACTCAACAATTTAATGGCAGAAAAGTATTTCCGCCTAATTCAAGCCCTTCTAAAACTCAAACTAACACAACTTTCAAAGATCGGACTTCAGAGAAGTTTGATTCTAGATCCTTGTCTCTTCCGACGTGTAACTTTTGCAAGAAAAAAGGACACGTTATTTCTGATTGCTACAAATTGAAAAATAGGCATCATAATCAAGATAGACCTGTTCCAAATGCTCTTATTTCCAAGAGGTCAAGGTCACAGTCATGTATTGAAAGCAATACATTTGTTGGGTCTAATAAATCCCAGTCTGATTTTGATATGGATAATTATGAACCATTCATATCGAAGGGTTCTATATCACTCTTGAGTGATTCAGCCAATCCCACCCCTATTAAAATTTTAAGGGACACAGGAGCTTCTCAGAGTCTTTTATTATCAGGTACTTTGCCTTTTTCTGAGAAGTCTTCTTCTAATGAAAGTGTTCTTATTCAGGGAGTAGAATGCGGCTTTGTTAATGTTCCTGTTCATTGTGTAAATTTGTCACCAGACTTAGTATCAGGACCTGTGACAATCGGAACGGTCTCGTTTTTACCTGTTGAGGGAATAGATTTATTGCTAGGCAACGACTTAGCTGGGGACAAGGTTGTGGTTAATCCACTTGTAACTGACAAGCCTAATTTGGATCAGAAAGTTGATCCAATTGAAAAAGAAATCCCTGATATATTTCAGGCTTGTACAGTTACCAGAGCTATGGCAAAGAAGGCTCTTGAGAATGAAGTTGAAAAGGGCAGTATTCCCTTTGTTGACATATGCATGGGTCAGGTTTATGTTATTGAGGGCAGTATTCCCTATCTGACACCTGCGTGGGTCAGGCTTATGTTGAAAAAGCCAGTATTCCTTTAGCTGACATGAGTAAAGGTCAGGTTTATGTTATTGAGGGCAGTATTCCTTATCTGACACCTGTGTGGGTCAGGTTTATGATGTTAAAGAAGGCAGCGTTCCTTCAACTGACGCTTGTATAGGTCAGGTTTTTGATGAGGTCACTTTTACTCTTGGTTTAGATCAATCAGAAGGTATTGATCATAGTGATCCTCTTTTAACAACTCATTCTCTTAATCAGGGTGATAAACGACAGTTACTTGTCGTCGAACAGGAGAAAGATCCTGAGATCTCCTGTTTGTTTCAAAGGGTCATAAATGAGACTGAAGTCACTGAAGTTCCTGTCTGTTATGTCATTAAAAATGGAATTCTTATGAGAAAATGGAGACCTTCCGAGGTACCTGTTGGTGATGAGTGGTCAGTGAAGTATCAAATAGTCGTTCCAAAACCTTACAGACAGGAAATACTTAATTTGGCCCATGAAACTCCTTTGGCGGGTCATTTAGGGATTAATAAAATGTATCACAGGATCTTGACTCACTTCTATTGGCCAAAAATCAAGGGTGATGTTGCCAAATACTGTAGATCTTGTCATACTTGTCAAATGGTAGGAAAAACCAATCAGAAGATACCTAAGGCTCATCTGCAACCTATTCCTGCCTTTGATAAATCATTTGGTAAAATTATGGTAGATTGTGTAGATCCCTTACCTAAGACCAAGTCAGATAACCAATACCTGTTGGCCATAATGTGTGCGCGTCAACAAGGTTTCCAGAGGCTATTCCGTTGAGGAATATAAAATTTAAAACTACAGTAAAAGCTTTGATAAAGTTTTTAACTCAGTATGGCCTTCCCAAATCCATTCAGTTTGATCAAGGTTCAAACTTCATGTCTGGAATTTTCCAGGAAGTTATGAATGAATGCCCAATTCAACAATTCAAGTTAAAAACGAAACTATGGTTTGAAAGAACTACAAGGGAGAGAACTTTTGAGTCTGATATTGGAGTTGTGTTACTCTTGCTCATTCTTCTTACTTTTCTTCAGATTAGCTATTATGGCCCGTACAAAGTTAAGAAGAAAATGAATTAGTTAAATTATAGTATTAGTGCTCCTGGGATCTAAATTAATTATAGGAGTACCAGTATATTGAAAGAGATAGCCATGTTGAATATGAAATTAATTTAGTGGTACCTGTCCCACTCTGTGAAGAAATATCATCGGATTCAACTGATATTGGAGCGACGAATTGTTGGAATTAAAAAATTATGAAAAATCTAGACCAGAAACTTTCACATTTGCAAGTGCAAGAAAGAAATGAACTGAAAGTTATTATTATTATATGAGCACTTATGTCCAGATATTCTTACAAGGACAAACAAAATTTTCATGACGTTGAAATTGAAAATTCCAAACAGCATCCATGCCGGACGAGTCCACTCAAACAGGAATTCTTGAAAAAGGAAATTCAATATTTGCTGGAGAATGATTTATCAAGCCCAGTAAAAGTGATTGGAGTTCACCATGCATACTTGTTTCAAAACCAAATAAAACTTTTCGTATGTGTACTGATTATAGGATGGTGAAGAGAGTGACAAAAACAGATTTATTCCCATTACCAATTATTGACAATTGTATTGATAAAATTGGGAATGCCAGGTATGTCACCAAATCTTGACCTTCTGAAAGGATTTTGGAAGAGTCCACTACGGAAAGAGCAATGGGAATGTCAATATTGTGACTCCAAATGGACTCGACCAATATAGAAAAGTCCAATTCAACGTCTCATAAAAATGATCATCTCTGGTCTAGAAAAATGTGACGTCATCATCTACAACAACACCTGGAGAGAACATCTAGCAACAATTAGAAAATTCTTTGACAGACTCACTAATGCTTGTTTGACTGTTAATTTATTTAAAAGTGAGTTCTGCCCTGCTAGAGTGTTTTTTTTTAGGACATTTTGTGGGACATGGACAAGTTAAAAGGTTGAGGCTATTTCTAGATAATATAATTTGCAGGCGCTCTTTCCTGTGTATAATTCATTATATTGTGTAATTTATACTAGTTCTTTTAACCTCAGATGTAAATTGGTTTGTGATAAAAAGAAAGTTTTATCATATAAACCTTTCTTTTTATTTTATGGGGGAAGGTGTTACGGCTATTGGATTTAAATTATTTTTTTTTTAATTAATAAATCCAAATTTGTCATTTAGGGTTTAATATTCATTAAATGGGAAATTTTTCTGGAAAATTCAGTTTGACCCGGACTCTAGTTGTCAACAGGCTGACCTTGGCTTGGTTACTTCATTATCTGACCTTGCTTTAGACATTGTAAACAGGTCTTTAATATTATTGGTTAATTTCAAGGACAAATGTTTATTTTTAGTTCTTGAGGGTGGGAAGTGAATGATTTCCTTCTAGATCCTTCTTTTTAGTACGTGACTTGGAGAAGCTAGTTCTTTCTGTGACCTTCCAGAATCACATGATTCCTTTTTGTTTACGAGGGAATTACATATATATAGTTGTGTTTTGGAAGCTAACTTTAGTAGATGTTTGGGCTTTATTATTAAGTTGTGTATTTTATGTTTGAGTGTTAATATTATTTTGTTCTGGACTTTGTGTCAATTCGTTGGAAAAGAAGAATTATTCCATTTATTTCGAAAAAGGACGTGTTTCATAATTCATTTGGATGAATTAAACAAGAACTGCATCACGTGACATTGTCAGCCATTTTGGATTACATCGACAAGAATCGAACCTGGAACTATTAGAACATTTATTTATCAGGACTCTTACAATTCCATTAGTGGATTATTTTTGTGAATTCTGTATTGGATTAATGTTGGATTTGATTCTCTAAAACTGTAAGTTTATTTATTTTATGAAAATAATTGTACTTAATAAATTCATTGTTCAAATTATACAAGCTTGTTAGTTTTCACTCTTTCTGTGTTGCTGCTTATTCGAGCCTAAGCACGTAACATAGAATTTGGGGCTCGTCCAGGATTGAGATTGAGATTTGAGATAAATTTGAATTTAAATTTGAATTTCCCCTAGTTTTTTTGAAAATTTTAAATCTTTAGTGAGACTGACACGCTTGTATTAAAATGACATCTAAGGTAGAAATATTTCTTTCTAATCCTACCCAGGAGCAATTAGATCTTTTCAAAAAAGACGAGTTGGTTCAACGTGCCAGAAAGTACGATCTTTCGGAAGTGAAGGCTTCTTTAAAGAAACAAGATATCAAAAAGATTTTGGTCCAGTATTTGGTAGAACAGGATCTTTTGGACCAAAGTGCTTCGATTCCAGTCAGTAAGTCTGCATCAGACTCTGACATTAAACTAAAGGAATTAGAGTTAAAATTCCAGATGGAATTAGAGTTAAGGAAGCTGGAGTTTCAGGAAAGGGAGTTAGAGAAACAAATTGAATTACAAAAAGAGCAAATTCGGATTGATAAAGAGAGAGAGGAGAAAGGAAGACAATTACAATTTGAACAAGAGGAGAGAGAGAGACAAGAAAGGGAGAAAGAAAGACAATTACAATCGGAATTAGAGTTTAAGAAGCTGGAATTACAGGAAAGAGAGAAAGAAAAGCAATTACAATTTGAAAAAGAGGAGAAAGAGAGACAATTTGAATTACAGAGAGAGCAGATGCGAATTGAGAGAGATCGAGAGAAGGAAGAAAGGGAATATCAGTGTAAAATGAAAGAAATAGAGCTGGCAAGTGAGAATCACCATCATACTTCAAATCAGAATTTTGATTTAGCAAGGAATATTAGATTAGTGCCCCCTTTCAAAGAAAAAGAAGTAGACAAATATTTTATTCTTTTTGAAAAAGTTGCAGAAAATTTAAAGTGGCCAAGAGAGAATTGGACTCAGTTACTACAATGTGTAATTACTGGTAAGGCTAGTGAGATTTACACTTCACTGTCTGTTCAGCAAAGTGGTGATTATGATGTAGTTAAAGAATGCATTTTAAGAGGTTATGAGTTAGTTCCTGAAGCTTATTGGCAAAAATTTAGAAATTACAGAAAAGAAGCTGGACAAACTCATGTCGAATTTGCTAGACAAAAAGAGCAGTTGTTTGATAGATGGTGTTTAGCCAAGAAAGTTGAGCAAGATTATTAAAATCTCAAGCAAATTATATTAATTGAAGAGTTCAAAAACTGTGTTCATAGTGATATTGAAACTTATCTTGAGGAGCATCAGATTGAAACCTTGGAAAATGCTGCTCGAGCTGCTGACGAATATTCTTCGACACATAAAGTTCCTTTTGTTAGCAAGACTTCTACTCAACAATTTAATGGCAGAAAAGTATTTCCGCCTAATTCAAGCCCTTCTAAAACTCAAACTAACACAACTTTCAAAGATCGGACTTCAGAGAAGTTTGATTCTAGATCCTTGTCTCTTCCGACGTGTAACTTTTGCAAGAAAAAAGGACACGTTATTTCTGATTGCTACAAATTGAAAAATAGGCATCAGAATCAAGATAGACCTGTTCCAAATGCTCTTATTTCCAAGAGGTCAAGGTCACAGTTATGTATTGAAAGCAATACATTTGTTGGGTCTAATAAATCCCAGTCTGATTTTGATATGGAGAATTATGAACCATTCATATCGAAGGGTTCTATATCACTCTTGGGTGATTCAGCCAATCCCACCCCTATTAAAATTTTAAGGGACACAGGAGCTTCTCAGTCTTTTATTATCAGGTACTTTGCCTTTTTCTGAGAAGTCTTCTTCTAATGAAAGTGTTCTTATTCAGGGAGTAGAATGCGGCTTTGTTAATGTTCCTGTTCATTGTGTAAATTTGTCACCAGACTTAGTATCGGGACCTGTGACAATCGGAACGGTCTCGGTTTTACCTGTTGAGGGAATAGATTTATTGCTAGGCAACGACTTAGCTGGGGACAAGGTTGTGGTTAATCCACTTGTAACTGACAAGCCTAATTTGGATCAGAAAGTTGATCCAATTGAAAAAGAAATCCCTGATATATTTCAGGCTTGTACAGTTACCAGAGCTATGGCAAAGAAGGCTCTTGAGAATGAAGTTGAAAAGGGCAGTATTCCCTTTGTTGACACATGCATGGGTCAGGTTTATGTTAATGAGGGCAGTATTCCCTATCTGACATCTGCGTGGGTCAGGCTTATGTTGAAAAAGCCAGTATTCCTTTAGCTGACATGAGTAAAGGTCAGGTTTATGTTATTGAGGGCAGTATTCCCTTATCTGACATCTGTGTGGGTCAGGTTTATGATGTTAAAGAAGGCAGCGTTCCTTCAACTGACACTTTTACAGGTCAGGTTGTTGATGAAGTCACTTTTACTCTTGGTTTAGATCAATCAGAAGGTATTGATCATAGTGATCCTCTTTTAACAACTCATTCTCTTAATCAGGGTGATAAACGACAGTTACTTGTCGTCGAACAGGAGAAAGATCCTGAGATCTCCTGTTTGTTTCAAAGGGTCATAAATGAGACTGAAGTCACTGAAGTTCCTGTCTGTTATGTCATTAAAAATGGAATTCTTATGAGAAAATGGAGACCTTCCGAGGTACCTGTTGGTGATGAGTGGTCAGTGAACTATCAAATAGTAGTTCCAAAACCTTACAGACAGGAAATACTTAATTTGGCCCATGAAACTCCTTTGGCTGGTCATTTAGGGATTAATAAAATGTATCACAGGATCTTGACTCACTTCTATTGGCCAAAAATCAAGGGTGATGTTGCCAAATACTGTAGATCTTGTCATACTTGTCAAATGGTAGGAAAAACCAATCAGAAGATACCTAAGGCTCATCTGCAACCTATTCCTGCCTTTGATAAATCATTTGGTAAAATTATGGTAGATTGTGTAGATCCCTTACCTAAGACCAAGTCAGATAACCAATACCTGTTGGCCATAATGTGTGCGCGTCAACAAGGTTTCCAGAGGCTATTCCGTTGAGGAATATAAAATTTAAAACTACAGTAAAAGCTTTGATAAAGTTTTTAACTCAGTATGGCCTTCCCAAATCTATTCAGTTTGATCAAGGTTCAAACTTCATGTCTGGAATTTTCCAGGAAGTTATGAATGAATGCCCAATTCAACAATTCAAGTTAAAAACGAAACTATGGTTTGAAAGAACTACAAGGGAGAGAACTTTTGAGTCTGATATTGGAGTTGTGTTACTCTTGCTCAATCTTCTTACTTTTCTTCAGATTAGCCATTATGGCCCGTACAAAGTTAAGAAGAAAATGAATTAGTTAAATTATAGTATTAGTGCTCCTGGGATCTAAATTAATTATAGGAGTACCAGTATATTGAAAGAGATAGCCATGTTAAATATGTAATTAATTTAGTGGTACCTGTCCCACTCTGTGAAGAAATATCATCGGATTCAACTGATATTGGAGCGACGAATTGTTGGAATTAAAAAATTATGAAAAATCTAGACCAGAAACTTTCACATTTGCAAGTGCAAGAAAGAAATGAACTGAAAGTTATTATTATTATATGAGCACTTATGTCCAGATATTCTTACAAGGACAAACAAAATTTTCATGACGTTGAAATTGAAAATTCCAAACAGCATCCATGCCGGACGAGTCCACTCAAACAGGAATTCTTGAAAAAGGAAATTCAATATTTGCTGGAGAATGATTTATCAAGCCCAGTAAAAGTGATTGGAGTTCACCATGCATACTTGTTTCAAAACCAAATAAAACTTTTCGTATGTGTACTGATTATAGGAAGGTGAACAGAGTGACGAAAACAGATTCATTCCCATTACCAAGAATTGACAATTGTATTGATAAAATTGGAAATGCCAGGTATGTCACCAAATCTTGACCTTCTGAAAGGAATTTGGAAGATTCCACTACGGAAAGAGCAAAGGAAATGTCAATATTGTGACTCCAAATGGACTCGACCAATATAAAAAGTCCAATTCAACGTCTCATAAAAATGATCATCTCTGGTCTAGAAAATTGTGACGTCATCATCTACAACAACACCTGGAGAGAACATCTAGCAACAATTAGAAAATTCTTTGACAGACTCACTAATGCTTGTTTGACTGTTAATTTATTTAAAAGTGAGTTCTGCCCTGCTAGAGTGGTTTTTTTAGGACATTTTGTGGGACATGGACAAGTTAAAAGGTTGAGGCTATTTCTAGATAATATAATTTGCAGGCTCTCTTTCCTGTGTATAATTCATTATATTGTGTAATTTATACTAGTTCTTTTAACCTCAGATGTAAATTGGTTTGTGATAAAAAGAAAGTTTCATCATATAAACCTTTCTTTTTATTTTATGGGGGAAGGTGTTACGACTATTGGATTTAAATTATTTTTTTTTTAATTATTAAATCCCAATTTGTCATTTAGGGTTTAATATTCATTAAATGGGAAATTTTTCTGGAAAATTCAGTTTGACCCGGACTCTAGTTGTCAACAGGCTGACCTTGGCTTGGTTACTTCATTATCTGACCTTGCTTTAGACATTGTAAACAGGTCTTTAATATTATTGGTTAATTTCAAGGACAAATGTTTATTTTTAGTTCTTGAGGGTGGGAAGTGAATGATTTCCTTCTAGATCCTTCTTTTTAGTACGTGACTTGGAGAAGCTAGTTCTTTCTGTGACCTTCCAGAATCACATGATTCCTTTTTGTTTACGAGGGAATTACATATATATAGTTGTGTTTTGGAAGCTAACTTTAGTAGATGTTTGGGCTTTATTATTAAGTTGTGTATTTCATGTTTGAGTGTTAATATTATTTTGTTCTGGACTTTGTGTCAATTCGTTGGAAAAGAAGAATTATTCCATTTATTTCGAAAAAGGACGTGTTTCATAATTCATTTGGATGAATTAAACAAGAACTGCATCACGTGACATTGTCAGCCATTTTGGATTACATCGACAAGATTCGAACCTGGAACTATTAGAACATTTATTTATCAGGACTCTTACAATTCCATTAGTGGATTATTTTTGTGAATTCTGTATTGGATTAATGTTGGATTTGATTCTCTAAAACTGTAAGTTTATTTATTTTATGAAAATAATTGTACTTAATAAATTCATTGTTCAATTTATACAAGCTTGTTAGTTTTCACTCTTTCTGTGTTGCTGCTTATTCAAGCCTAAGCACGTAACAATATATATATATATATATATATATATATATATATATATATATATATATATATATATATATATATATATATATATATTTATATATATATATATATATATATATATATATATATATATATATATATAAATATATATATATATATATATATATATATATATATATATATATATATATATATATATATATATATATATATATATATATATATATATATATATATATATATATATATACACACACACACACACACACCGGCATGCCCATATACCATGTCATATTTAGATACATGCATGTACATACATATACGTACTGGCATACTTAATCATATCGATACAATAATGATACAATAAGGAAAAACAAAAGGTACATCCTTATTTACAAACTCAATACAATACCTCCCAAATCGAGAACAATATATGTCTCCCCCGGATTGAAATGCCGAAGAATAGCTCCCCCGTCCTTGGCCTCTTTTATGATCGCCAGTTCTTTGCAATATATTGAAGCTGCTTCCGGTTCTAGGGCAAGGCAAAGCTGATCTCCTTCTATGCCAGCCTGAAGTTATTTAAAACATATTGCTTGAATCCGTTCTGAGTAGTGCATTTGGTGGAGAAAACGTCACTTTATGACGCAGGCATAACTCATTATATGTGTCCTTTTTACCGGTTTGTGAGGATGATATACGGGATACTTCTGCATCATTCGTATACCCAAGGAAAGATTGCTAATAATAATAATCCGCTAGTTGCTGAAAGCGGCTTGAAGTCTAAACTGGTCCGAAACTGCTTTTTCGGGGCGAGCAATATAATGGCTAAAATGTCAGATATAAATGGACAAATTCGGAGGATTCAAAAGGGAAAGATTGAAAACGTATGTTGGTCACCTTTGAAAAAAATTAGTAGCAAAAAACTAAAACAGTAATATGTTTTTAATTTGATTTACAACAATGCAAAACAGGATCGCGTAAATTTAGCCCAGAATGCCATTTCGATGAGATAGGGTAACCTACTGACATTTTAACATCGATATAGCTAATTCGGAAGGTCCAAACATGTCTTGCTTTAGAACTGTAATTACTGATCTCATGCAGCCTCAGCCGTACAGTAAGAAAGCAATATAAATAACTTTTTTGTATTACAAGATGCATTCGTGAAAACAAACCATTAGGGACAATATCTCCACTATCTGGGTGCAGAACGCATATAGCCGCTTTAGTTACTATCCATACGATAAATCGAGATGGCTAAATATCAATCTTAATAACATAAAGTAAGTGAAGACTTGTTATGACAAATACTAAATGAAGGAGCTCCTTTATGTGATGTTAAAATTTCCTGATGTAGAAAACAAAAACATCTCAGGAAGTAATATATTAGTACGGAGGTTGGACACCTGCAAAATCAAAGTAATTTACCTCTGTTCATTTGTACTGCATGATATTTATTCTGAGAGGAAATGTTATTTTAACGAAAATATGAAATGTAAGCTGTTTTGAAGCTGGATAAATGAATTCATGTATGTATTCTATATTTTTATGTTTGTTTTTACGTGTAGTACATTATAGACATGTTATTTAGAATAACAAAAACGCAAGGCTTGTTGTAGCAACAAACCTTTTCTGCAGACTCTCTCATGAACAGCTTTGCAGGTTCTGACCAGATCGCCGGCACTGTTAACACCCACCTAATGTCCGACCTCTTCACTTCTTGTCCACACTCATTTGTAATCTGGTAGAAAGAAACAAACCCAGCAAAATAACTTTTACTACGGTTTATATTCTTTCGTTTGTCATTGCACTCTGTATGTGCTTGTAATTATATAGTTGAAATAGTAATTAATGTCGATAAATTGCGCAGATATTCTACAATACAGTTACGGAAGGTGTTTGACAATAATTTATAAATGTTTGGGACTTGCATTGTCTTGAAGAAGACTTAAAAATATATGTATAAATCCCTATATATAGTGACATGTTAGAAGCAATCTATATAGTAACGATAATAACTGTTTATATTGGTTAAATATATATTTTTAATTACCATAAGTGCTGCTAGCACTTAGAATGTAGTTACATGTATACTTTATGTTGTATTTATTTCAAGTCATACTACTGAAATACACGGTGGTGTAATGGTCAAAGCATGGTCATAAATCTTAAATATGTCTATCTTCCCACATATACCATGTGTAAAAGGGTTTCTAAAAGGTGGAATCAATCTTTAAAAGGTCACGTCATCGATATGCGAAGGCATATCCGTTGATTCATTATCCACTTCTTCAAACAAACATGTATACTACTATTTGTGGAAGGTTCATAAAAATTCACAAAAAGGCTTCTCTAGGCAGAAATATATCATAAGACCTCATACATATACTTCCATTTTATCTCAATCACATAATAACACATTATACTCTTGTTTATTAAACATATTCCATTTTAGAAGACACTTATAATAACATCATGACGAAGATCTTTTCCTCTTACTTACCGTTGTATACAGGTGATCCGTAACAGCTTTGATAGCCGCAGAAAAAACGTCCAATGCTTTCATCAACTTGTGATTGGATGCCTCTAATTCAGTGTCTCTTGTTAGGTTCTGTGATACATATAGCAACAATAAAAAGAACATCTTGCATTATGGTCTATGAGAAATAAAATGCAGCCAGCGAATTAAATCATGAAACGTGCTGCTTGGCTGGAGTGTAGTATTGTGTGATCTAATGATATGTTATTTCATTTTAATTTTTCTGTTGTACGAACAATGTTTTCAATTTAATTTGTTGCAATATTACAAGCCACTGTTACTGTGTCATTCATAACGATTGTATTGGACATTGATAAAAGTCACGTCAGGATGTGATGTACTATGCTCATTTCCATGTTTAATTGTCGAGTATACTCTTATCCTCTTCATTAGCCCGTCCGTCGTTTGTTGTACTTCTAGCTGCTTTATTGGTTGGTGAAAATGCACCAAACATTGTCTATCCACCCAAATTAGATGTCGCTAGAATTTCTTTACCTTTGACTTTTTGTTTGCTTATTGGCCTAACCGTATCTAAGCCAAGCACACATTTGTCATCCAAAATTGAATGGTCACGATTACCAACTATTCGCATAACAGTGATGAGATTCATAAGTGAGATTATGATTTTTAACATAGCTTTAACAAAGTTTCAGTCATATCGCTACGATGTCTGCAGTGTGGCATTTTTTTTATTGATGTCTAGCACTGGGATATCATGCGCAGACATGTAGCATGATGTCCCACCCTGTGACATTATTCTGACACCAAGCCGAACATATCTAACATCTTAATGCTGAATGCCTAGGGAGGCCGCTGTTAGTACCATATTTGTATGTCTTTAATATGACTCGGCCGGGCTTCGAACCTACGGAGTCCTGCTTTCGAGGAGGACATTCTAACCACTATGCCACCAAGCCGTATATCATTATCCATGACAAGTACAAATATTGGGCCAATAACACTATTTAGGTTTCAAGGTTTAGTAAATTCAAGATATAATTGCTTACACTATGTTATTACCTTGACACGATGCAGTACCATCTTGAAGTGTTTGAAGAAGTACCAGTGTTCGTGATTATTCTTGGCAGCAAGGTCTTTGTATTTGTTTTCTGCTTCGAAGCCGAAACATTGAAATTTCTGGTTAGTATCAAAGAGGATAGATGTAGGTGCCTGTGCGCTGATTTCTACGCCTCCTTTCCATGATTGTTTAATCTACATTATGACAAATATAGAAAAAAAGTATACGCAACGACTAAAAATCGGCAGCAGAAACCCAAGAATTCCATCCACAATATTTGTTTCCTCAGATTAATTCCTTTCTTTCCTTGCAGCGTTTTGCCAACTCATTAAGATGTTTGAGAGCTGGGGACAAAGATATTACTACAAATATATTAATAAACATGTCTGATATTCAATTTGCATCTCTAAAAAACGAGAAAGTGTATCTAAATAAAGTATTTGAAATTAACTGATTTTAATATTATATAAAATAATTGTATCCTTAATATATTAGCAGGACAAGGTAAAGGTCTTGAGTGCTACCTTATCCATATGCACGGAATTAATTAAAACAAGATCTGCATTAATGTGAAAAACAATGCTCCATAGAGTCCGATTGCTAAAGGTGGAGACCTTTCTAACTAGTTATTCTTAAACGCCACACAAAGTATTTTAACTCCTCTGTTCCCGTCGCATCTTATTTGGATTTACTTTGAAGAAGCTTATTAAATTATATTGAACTTTTTCTGAAAAGGAACTAAAAGCATCGTAATATTTTATCGAGATTGAATTAAGACGTTTATTTATATATTTAAAAAAGAGGTGTCAGAATACATTTGCTAAACGTCTGCATTTCCACAATAAATATACCCTTTACACCCCACCCACTCAGACATACACACACACACACACACACACACACACACACACACACACACACACACACAACATCCCGCTGTAAGTACAAACATAAGATAGCTGGAAGGTACAGAATAGTCTTGATGCTTTTTAACACCCTTTAAAATTATGACAACAGTTCAGTCAATAGATATAGAGGTGTTATTGGGATTAAATACCTCCATATTCATTGGAACAGTGTAGACTCGGACATTTCATTAGCAATCTTGCTTTGAAAGAATGTAACTGTTTATTTACTGATAATTATTGTGTTGATACTTTGAAATTCCAACAGACCTATTAAATCTGTAGTAGGTGTCAAAGAGATATGGAAGACTCACGATACTAAATTTGTTCCCATGTAGACCTATGCGACAGCATTGTATGACACATTGGATAACTTTAAATTTCGGAATGCTCATAATAAAAACTATATTTATGAATATATACACATCTTTCATGTCAGTTGATGGATAGAGAAAAATATATATGTCGCGGCGTTTTCTGGATCTATATGAATTTGAAACATTTGTATTCGATTCCGTACCAAATAATCAGGTGCTATTTTCGGTAATGAGTTTCCCAAACTCATTCTTGTAATAAAAGCCCGAAGGTCCATTAATGAAACATCGCCTATGTTTCCTTTGACTTACAACTAAAACAGGCTCGCGAAGTATATTTTTTTAAAATAAAACATTCCTTTTATTACCAACCAATCGTGGTAACTTTAACCAATTTATAAACCAACCAATATTCACTATACAGTTAGTAATTCATCCATGTAATTAGGTCCGTGATCCCTGAAATGACCTTCATTAGAATTATCTAGTATAAACATCTACGTACTAATAATAAAAGGAAACAAAAAGAGATACAAACAAGCAAAATGAAATTGATTTGAAAGCTTTTTATAAATGCCTAGTAAAGCTATATTTTGATGCTTGAAAGTGTTTGAGAATTTCAAGTTATGGAGAAACAAAATGTTCAAAAGAAAATTGTTTGATAGGTGTAATAACATTTTGTTCAAGACCTTGCTGGGGCACTTGTTAGCCTACCTAGAATGGTTATGAGTTGTTCAGATCCTTTATATCGAGTTTTTAAAAAAGAACATTATATTTTGAGAAAATGAAAGTAGCTTACCCTAATGTTCAAAGGATCCTCCTCGTAATGTTGAGATAGAGAATATGCATAGCCTGTGCAAGTGGTCCCGAAGTCAATGGCTGCCACCAGAAGTTTGCCATGCCTGGTACGCTTGTAGGGTGTATGAGACTTTGCTCTGCTTGCCATTTGAACTCTTCTGAAGATTTTCCCTTGAAATGTTCATATGTAGTTGCTAATTATGCGAGCAAAGTGATCATAAATATCATAGGGTGTCCACCTTTAAGAATGTGGGCAATGTGCTTAGTTATTCAAAACAAATTTGATAGTTATTGTCGAACAGTATCGGAATTTCTGTTATTTCAACAATTTGCGAGTGGGCTGTACTTTTTTTAAATTTATTACAAGACACTATGATCGCGATGTTTCTTTATTGGTTAATTATTGGTCGTTTTCTTTCCAAAAGATGGCCTTAAGATTCGTAATAGAAGAAAAAAAAACCAACGCAAACTAACACGTTTTACGAAATTCAAGATTTTTTTAATTATATTTCCTTACATAACAAAGTAAACATTTATAAAGAACTCGCAGTACTGTGCATTTAGTCCATCTGGAGTTACGAATGCCGAAACTTATTTTGCCATCTCCGTCCGTGAAATTTACTAGAATCAGTTTAAAATGTCAGAGTTGGTGACAAAATTTGCAATGAAACTTATATCAATGCATTCATCGATTAATGGCAATGAAAATAAATCTGTTTTTGGCACGATGCAGTAGTCTGTACACATGCGGACAGACTATCTGGTTTCGACTCAAATATACAAGGTGAGCTCCAGTCAAGTGTCCTTGGTTTTAGGAATTATTCCTGTCTGCGATGGTTTAATCTATATGGATGCTGCTTCGGAGGAATGAAATGTACAATTTCCTGGACATGGTAGATTGTATTGCTTGTGTTGGAGCATTTGGAAACAAGTGCTCACATTTACGTAATTGCTGTTTTAGCTCGCTCTCATTTTCATTTAGAGATGTGAAAGTTTCTGGTCCAGATTATTCTATATTTGTGAATTCTGGAGATTGTTTACACAAAGATACTACAGTCGAATTTCATTCCATCCCTTAAATCCTCACTTTCTGCGGTAGGTACAAGTAAATTGATTGCACGATTAATATCTTTATCAAAATACTCCATTAACATATTTATATTGCAATGTTGATTTTAGTTTCGTCTCCCATGAGTTTTAATAATATAATGTGTCACTCTTTTTAAACTGAATAATATTATTTAGCATGAAGAAGATTTGAGGTATAGGCAAGAGAGAAAGAACTTTATCGTCTAGATGAAAACTTTCTTCCTTTGTATTTTTGCCATTTTGTAATTCCATTTGTGAGGTTGCAGATGAGCCTTATATAACGTTTGATTGGGTTTTCCCACTATTTCACAAGTGTGATAGGATCTACAACATTTACAAACATCACGTTTACTTTTCAGCCTATCAAAATGATACCAGATCTTGTGATGTGTCCTATTTAACCCTAAATAACCAGCCAAATAATTGTATGAACTTAACTAAAAGTTAGTGTATATGCGACATAAGAAGAACTACGTAAAGCTAACTGGTCACTTGTCATCAGCGAGTACATTCTGTGAATTCAAACAAAATAAGAAAGATGTACTCATATGGCTTCAGCTTCGCTAATAGCGCAATGAAACAAACCAGATATAAAAATCTGCTTCCTGTTCAAGAATGAATGATTGTATTTTGTTACCGTAATTGAAATAAAGAGATTGAGTAGTAAAAAGAAGATCACTGTGATCAATAGCTTTTACTTTATCCATCCCATGAGCAAAAGTGACCTTATCCGAGGCCCGACCATTATACGTGTGGATGAATATTAACATGGCAATATTTGTTTAAAATTAAACATATCAGTGCATGTAATCAGGTACAGCATGAACTTGATGTCGGACAAGGTCATGTCAAAATAGAATCAAACTTAAAAGATGGAGAAAATAACTAACAAGAACAAAAATACAGAACACGTTAGGGGCCCCGAGTGGCCGAGTGGTCTAAAGCGCTCTACGTTACGGATCACTGTAGTCTCACCTTTGTCTGCATGGTTCGAGTCTAAGATTTGGCTAATGTAGTTATGTGAGAAAGCTTGCCAGTGGCTTCTCGTGGTTTGGTGGTCCTTTCCGGGGGCTTTCCCGGGTTCTTCCTCCACCAATAATACTGGCCGCCATGTATAGCCTATCGTGTGCTGAGAAATGGCGTTAAACCCTAAAAAACAAACAAACAAAACAGAACACGTAACACCAATAAATACCAAAACAAACCGCTGGCAATAACTGGATCAGGAACAGTGCAACAGCCCAGGTTTACTTTCATAAGTCTCCCTTCACTTGTTGAGACCATATTCTCGCACTGGTCTAGTTCTACGCAAATCCAATCTTATAGAGTGTGTATCAATAAGCCTTTCTGATAGGTATTGGCAGTTGTTGTTGCTATTGCTCTTGTGGGCTTAATATGTCTTAGCATATAATAATATATACGTAAGGCCAGCGAATTTGGTAGAATAACAACTCGACAATACCTCAGCAAGAACAACAGACCCACGGAAAGCTACTGGCATGATTTGTTATCATATCCATGCTGGCCTACCCTAGACTTGAATCAAAAGGAACGGAGGTGAGGTAACAGTGATCTGTAAAACTAATACCTTTGACCTCTCAGCCATATGTGGTCCCAGTATCCTTTTATAATTTTAGGACAAGGCGATAATACAAGATAGAGTAAGCTTTCTTTAGAACAAAAGAACAATCTATTGTGAATTTAATTTAAAAAATGTCTCCTTCAATGAAGGCCCAGGAATTGATTGTGACCTATTAGATTGTTGGTTCAGAGGTTATGTCTATCTATACGTTAGAGTCAATACAATACAGTCAAACTAAGGAGCGCATGGACTAAAGACCATAGTATCGCAAAGTGTTACTAGACATCGCTGAGGTGTCTTTGACCTACGCGAGAGAATAACTAAACGCGCTTATGGAAAGCAGTGTAAATGATTGAGCCAGTTTCACGAACCTGTTTTAGGAAAAGAACAAAATATATATTATAAACTGGTCATTCATAAGCAATATTATATAACACGAACTCTTTCCAATGTTTTTTTTTTTTTATACATACATATTGATAAAAGGGAAGCTCCTGATACGCATCGTAACTTAACGAAACGTTTATATGCGCAATACGTTCGAGTGCGATGGTAACGCTGCAATGTTTGTATTTTAAAGTAAACAGCCTTCGTATATAATCTTTTATTGTCATCCTTGCTCTTCGTGCCTGCACAGTTTCGTCTGAAAAATTAAAACTAAACTTGTTGAGACCATATTCTCTCACTGGTCTAGTTTTACGCGAGGAACTTCTTATTCCAAATGTTATAGTTTTCATCATGTGAGTTTGTTGTGTCATAAATTTTGTGTACGACGTCATTCAGGTTTTATTGTTTCGAATCTTTTTCCGAATAGTGTTTGTGTGATGGTTGAAATCATTTGCATTTAATTTGAAATGGAACCGCTAATGATAGAAGGATCTGAATGTTTGTAAGAACCATCTCAGGTAAGAAGACTAAACAATACCAATTGCGATTCATTACGCATGCGTGGTATATCAGTATCCAGTTATATAGCATTTGAGCTACCTGTACGAGAAACCTACTGCATCTAAGATTAACCATATAGTTACTACTGGTTTAAATTATGGCTTATCCAAGTAAATTGCGCAGATTTATCTTACTCATATTACAAAAGATAAAGATCTTATATGTAAAATTAATAATCTTGATTAGTCTAATCTATACTATAAGCACCAATAATCTAAGATAATACACGTAAGTTAGGTAATGATAGATTCATGGCAATTCGCACATGTTTTAATACAGTTATCTCTAATATTCTTTGTCATCTATGGATAACATGCTCATTTTATTTGTTTTGTGTAATCCCGTATGATATTTATGGTTTAGACATTATAATTGTTATGTTTCGTCTCTATATTTTAAAATAATGATCCCTTGTAGAGTGTATGAATTGTTTCCTATTTGCTATTTATTATTATAATATAGTCGTACACAGAAATTTCGACAAATCTAATGCTGACTGATCCTGATAAATTGTCATGTGAAGTGGTTTGCGAGTCAATATTTCCCGTAGTATTTGGGATGTGTCCAATTTCTTCTATTCCAGATTCAAATATTATAAACTGATAAACGTCCATGAAAATCATTTTAAGTATGCAACACTGTTTAGAATGAAGATATTTTAAATTGTGTATTACAACACTATTCTGTACAGTGTATTACTCTATTAATTACAGTACCATAATCTGTACAGTATATTACTCTATTAATTACAATACCATTATCTGTACAGTATATTACTCTATTAATTACAATACCATTATCTGTACAGTATATTACTCTATTAATTACAATACCATTATCTGTACAGCATATTACTCTATTAATTGCAATACCATTATCTGTACAGTATATTACTCTATTAATTACAGTACCATTATCTCTACAGTGTATTACCTTGTTAATTACAATACCATTATATGTATTGTATATTATTCTATTAATTACAATACCATTACCTGAACAGTATATTGCTCTATTAATTGCAATACCATTATCTGTACAGTATATTACTCTACTAATTACAATACCATTGTCAGTACAGTATATTACTCTATTAATTACAATACCATTATCTCTACAGTGTATTACCTTGTTAATTACAATATCATTATATGTATTGTATATTATTCTATTAATTACAATACCATTACCTGTACATTATATTGCTCTATTAATTGCAATACCATTATCTGTACAGTATATTACTCTACTAATTACAATACCATTATCTGTACAGTATATTACTCTATTAATTACAATACCATTATCTCTACAGTGTATTGCCTTGTTAATTACAATACCATTATATGTATTGTATATTATTCTATTAATTACAATACCATTATCTGTACAGTATATTACTCTATTAATTGCAATACCATTATCTGTACAGTATATTACTCTACTAATTACAATACCATTATCTGTACAGTATATTACTCTGTTAATTACAATAACATTATCTGTACAGTATATTACTCTACTAATTACAATACCATTATCTGTACAGTATATTACTCTACTAATTACAATACCATTACCTGTACAGTATATTGCTCTATTAATTGCAATACCATTATCTGTACAGTATATTACTCTATTACTTACAATACCATTATCTGTACAGTATATTACTCTATTAATTGCAATACTATTATCTGTACAGTATATTGCTCTATTAATTGCAATACCATTATCTGTTCAGTATATTACTCTACTAATTACAATACCATTATCTGTACAGTATATTACTCTATTAATTACAATAACATTATCTGTACAGTATATTACTCTATTACTTACAATACCATTATCTGTACATTATATTGCTCTATGAATTACAATCATTATCTGTACAGTATCTACCTCTTTTAAATGCAACACCAGTATCTATACATTACATTAAATAATGAAAATACTATTATCTTCACTGTATATCAATATATTAATTACAATAGGTTTACGTTTAACACGTACATAGGACAAGCTACACGGAGGCTGTTCAGTACTTGGTTCATATTCATGTTACGACTCGATGACCTTATATTAAGTATCGGAAAATATCGAAACCTGATGTCCTAACAGCCTTGATATATCACAATGATATATTCCAAAATGCCCTTGAATGAGTTCACAAGTATCCCAACATAGTACTTTAGTCCGAACCGTATTATTGAACACATTGTCATGTCAGTTATTAATTTAAATATATAAATACTTTAAATATATAAATACAATCTCTTGAATATTAACTGAATACAACTAAACCTAAACCCACTAAGGCTGATGTTAAGATATAAAATAAGGAATTTCTTTTTACGTCTCCCTTATAAAAGCATGAATACAATATGAGGGCATCCATGATGGTCAAAAGTTCATTTTCATAAATCATAAGTTGTCAACAAGGTCTTGTCTAGCACAAAACGTTTATTAAATATCATGTACACCAATAAGTCGTATGGTGAACCTAATGTCATGAACTCATATCGAAGTAAATATGTTTACATTCAAATGATAATAAATTATCTACAATCATAGACAAAAATTGCTATGTCATATGTTGTTTAAAAAAAGACATTAGTCAGGTAGGACCAAACTCCTACCTTCAATAATTGATAAAGGTCAATCAGACAATGCCAGTTAAATAGACATAACAGTTTTGCATTATCATCGTTATTATTATAACTGTCTTAACTGAAAAGTGCAAATTAGCAAAAATTATTTGGAGAACTATCATTTGTTGTTTTTAAATTAAAGTTATTTTAAATCATTGAAATAGTTTTGTCTTTTTCATGAAATATTGAATATTGCTTTTTGCGTCAATTCCTTAACATTCAACAGGGTATTTTTCTAACCGTTTATGTCATTTAAAATGTGTCTCGCAAATTGTACATATAAATCTGGAGATATGTTTAATTGACACGTTATAACGTTTCTCATTTTCATTTTGAACAACATAATTGTTATGCTAGTTGTTCGTGTTTTTTTCGTTTTAGATTTTGCGTAGATTTAATCCAATTTCTCACCCGAACATATGAACAGATAGTGTATTATTTAATGGCTCAAATTTGTTAACATCATTAAAAAAAACTAGGAGTCTAATATCATGAAAATGTGAGTTTGATACGTTTTTGGGGTTGGATGAGGAAGTAATGGTTGGATTTTCTTAAAGTGTATTTTATTAATACAGCTATTACTGTGCACTGACAATATATTATGTCATTATTCTTAATGTTGATACGCGCTTGATAAATACTAATAATTTAGTAGGCGAACATGTCTATTTCCTCTGAGTCATATTATGATAAATTTACATAATTACATGTAATTGTTTAATACCTGAATTACATCATAATATAGCAGACATTGAAATTATTTTGATGATAAATATGGATATGGTGTTTATCAAAATAACGGAGAAAAAAATTCTAAAATAATTTCTAACATAGTATCTGTGAAATATACAATTTAAAAAAAAAATAATCGTTTCTACGAAGACACTATGCTTACCGATTAAAATTCAAAACCTTTGTTTGGCAGTAATCAACTAGATACTCGCAGAAAGTCAGCTTATATAATTCCTTTACAATATTTAACTTAGAAGACACACCCTGCTATAAATAATCCAATTATTTGGTATGAAAGAACCAGCCCTGTGTAAAAATCATATAAGAAGCAATAGTACACAGTTCAGATATATATTTTTTAATTCTTCAGCTAATTTGCAATATATAAGAACACTATTCCAAGAGTTCGATGGCTTAACGAATTCAAAATATCTAAATAATAACTATACAATTAATATTGTGAAATGAAGACTAATATTTAGTGCAGATGATGCAGAAACAACCCAGTAACAGAAAATATTGTCATCACTTTAGTACAATGTCACTGACAGCCAGTTACGATGACCTTAAAAATAATTACCTAAACGAGACTATATTTATTTGTATAAACGTGATAATCTAATGATTAGGAGTTCCATAGACAGGGATACGGTTAGACGTATTTGTTTCTCTAATATTGGAGTTGGAAAATATAATTAAGATACGTAATGGTCAATAATTGTAATAATTATGAGATCTGAAAACAGCATATTATTTTTAGAAAACTATGTACTATGTATTATACATTTAATTCGAACAAATGGTGATTAGATAGTTCAATTGAAGACTTCGGTTAATACAGTGAAAACGTTGAAGGTTTTCGCTTA
This sequence comes from Unio pictorum, assembly GCA_030141615.1. Lineage (NCBI taxonomy): Eukaryota > Metazoa > Mollusca > Bivalvia > Unionida > Unionidae > Unio > Unio pictorum. Next base: position 26,065,754 of record JARLTB010000220.1, on the reverse strand, counting down.
TTTTGTAAGGTCAGAATAAAATTACAGATCGGAAAAAACAGTAGAGGAATATTGCCGTACCCCAGAGGCGTAGCTAGAGCGTTTGGCACCCGGGGACAATATTCATCCCCCCCCCCTCAACTCTGAAACCCATTATTGTCATCAATAAAATCACCATTATCTGTTACAACCTATTTCAAAGCCCATTTTGGCGCCCCCACTAGTATCGCGCCCGGGGACATATGTACCCCCCTGCCCCCCCCCCCAGCAACGCCTCTGCCGTACCCGACACTACTTTGTGTTCTGATAATGCAATGACAGGTAAACTGAATGTGGGTGATACCGATTAATAGAAATACATTATATTTAAAAAATAGATCCACCGGTAGGTATTATTTTTACAAGTACTAGAACTGAACAAAATATTCCGATGTATTTGAAATAGTCTTATGTAAAATATAACTTTACAAACTCACTTAGACAGATATATGCCTCACATATAGTGTCACATTTTATAAATATATCTCCTAATAACAAAATGGATTGTGTTTATAACAAATTGAGCAAATAAAACCTCTTTTAACACCTGATTAAAAGCAACCAAAGCAGAAGTATTTATTTGTAAATGTAATGTGCGCAGCATGAATGATAATGTGGTCAATGATGAATGAGAGTGACAGAATATAATGTGGGATTTAGTAGTACGAAATAATTTACCTTAACTCCAAAATAACATTGATATTGACGGTCTATCTATAGAATTATCTGAAGTAACATTGATCTTGTTGCCTTATTGCATTCTGGAAATATAAATAATAACAGGTCTCTTGTAAGTAATACTATAATGAAAAAAAGAATTTTAAACAAAATGGAAAACTTAATATATGCGGATGCAATTTCTTTTTTGTTTGCTAAAGATTGTAGGAACGTATTTGTGTGCGAAAGATTACAGGGAAAAGACACGAGTTCCTGATTACATATATGCAATTGGATAAATGTCTGATAATTTAAATGATTTACAATTTTCCATTATGATTAAATATGACAACATTGTGGTTAGTAATTTTACAATATATTTAACAACAAAGATACCGCACTATGACAATTAAGAATCACTAACATTTTAAAGAACGCTTAACCAGTACTCCTGGTTTCATCATAGCTTATTTAGACACCTATAGGAAATAAATAAAAACCGACTTATCGTGACAATCATTATTTAACAATAGCTAGCAAAGTACTACTACTACTACAACTACTACTATAAGAATAATGTATGTATCAATACAGCATGCGCACTATTTAGTGTCACATTTAATATTGCTAAATAGACCCAACACCATCTTTTTACCGGAGTGTTAACATCTTTTCGTTGCAAAGATCAAGGCAGCCAAACGTTTTAGTTAAACATTTTAACTAAGATGAAATTACTTTATGAACTATCCATAATCTCGAACCACCCCAAACAAAACAAACAAAAAAAAATGAGAGAGAGAGAGAGAGAGAGAGAGAGAGAGAGAGAGAGAGAGTATGCTAATTCATTAAGAAATTAATGTATTTAGTGTAATTTAATTATATATGATATACACTGAATTTGGATTGAGTATTTCGAAACATCCAAGTTTTAATACGAGAGCGTAGCAAACATAATCTCAACAAATTGTAAGTATGCATATACGTAGGAACGATGAACAGAACTTACCAAAACATTAAATATACTATGTAATCAAAGAGAAAATTATATCCCCATACAAAACTAAGGTCTTTATTTAATATTGTTATTTGCATAATGGTAACAGAACACAGTTAATTTCATGAACCATTGTTATTTAGAAGGGACATTTATTCCTTGCTCCTGTTTGTCAAGCATTAGCTATGTTGTTAATGGTTTTAACAATATTTAGCCATAGGGATATTTTTATATATCACCAGGAACAATTATGCCAGATAATAATAACTTTTAAGGTTGATTTAAGCAAACATAGTTTGACAAAAGATAGACAAGCACAAAAACATCAGACTTAATTTTTGTCTGTACGTGGTTTCACCGGCGTCTGCTGATCAGCCGTAGTATGAAGTTCTCGCGGGTGTAAAGAAATCACTGAGTAACAAAGCTTCGTCCACCATTGATTTCTTTTCCACAATTGACGAAGCGCGTGCCATAAATGACTTGGATTCAAGTACAACTAATTTTGTGTACGACAATGTCACGCTTGAATACCAAATCATCCCGCGAAAGTGTTTTCACAATGTTGACACAAAAAAGCCCACGTGCTATATTTAACTCAGTGACACGCAAAGATGCCTAAGATGATCCGTGACAACGGTAACATGTTATTCATATTTCCTAGTACTGAAGTGCACTACTTTGAAACGTCTCATTTGTGCTTTTCGCAGAAGTGGCTCCATCTGGAAGAATATTAATCTGTCATCAGGCATGTACGGCATGGAAACAATGAATTGGAAACAATGAATGGAGTAATTCGACGTAGAATCACATTGTTGACAATCAATATCACTAAAAGTAAATATGAGCATGTTCTAACGTTAGTTATTACAATTAGTTTAGTACCGTATGCGGTTGGCATGAAACGGTCGTAAATAAGATCAGATTTAGGCTGGCTTGACGACATTCCAGATGACAAACGATGTTTACGCATGTGGCGTCATATCGCGCCTGATATATTCAGAAAAACCTCTCCGATTCAAGTAGGGCTGTCACGACTTATATATTTGTTTAGGATTATTTATTAGTTTGGATTTTACCAGCACGTGATACTGGCATTGTTAACCTCGATTTAACAACATGACATGGCACTCATTGGGTTACAACATGGTGAGAACAAAATCATTGATTGTATTTGGACGCATTGGTCTTACACCACCATATTACGTTGATAATTATTTAAGCGGATAAAGTCGTCTAACATTATTGTATTCGATTATACATTCACAAACTCAATTGGACAGCCCTTTATGTAGCTATGTTGTTATTAAAGCGTTGTGTAAATGAAAGCGTTTACCATTCTCTCAAATAATAAACGATCTTACATAAACTACATTTAATATTTTATAAATATCTATTAATAGTTAAGCTAATATTGTATAAATATATATTAATTGTTATGTTTAATATTGTATAAATATCTATTAATAATTACATTCGGTGTTGACGTGGATCTGAGCAGTTTTGCGATAAAATCTGATTTGGCTGTGTTTACTATACGTTATGTTGATAAATGAACTCGAATAAATCAATACTCTGTTACGTTGATTACTTATATAAAATACTAATGTCACAACAAAACAATACAAACTTCATTGGACGTAATTATGAGAATATTAACCATTAAAAGATCCGCTAAACTTAGCAAATGGCTTACTCATTTCAAATCATGTAGACAATGGTTATGATAGACATAAACGTCACATCTTACAGGAGCGAGAGGAAGGATCCTAATTGTTTATTTTAGCAGGACGTAATATACGTTGTTGAAGGGTTTAATAACACTTTCCAGCACATCATAGGCTATACATGGCGGCCAGTATTAATGGTGGATGAAGAACGGGGGGGGGGGGAAACCCTAGGAAACAACCACCGATCCACGAGAAGCTACTGGCAAGCTTTCTCACATACCAACATTGGCCGAATCTGAGACTCGAACCCATGCAGACAGAGGTAAGATGGCAGTGATCCGTAACGGAGAGCGCTTTAGACCATTCAGCCACTCGGGGCCCCACCGTAAGATACGTAGAGTCAACTGAAAATGTTCATACCTCATAAGCGGTAATTTTGGTTTCGATTGTATACTAGCTGTCACATCTATCAAGGACGGTGTGAAATGTACACACAAACCATATCAGCATCATTATGTTACGTGTTTAGGCTGTACTAAATAGTAGCAGAGAGAAAGTGAGAAAAAACAAGCTTTTTAAAATTTAACAAATAATCTTTTTCCCTGGAAAAAGAGTGGAAATGGGAAAAGAGCTTGCAGTTTTAAGAATCTAGTCAAACATTAATCCAAGAATACTCCACGAATTAAATTACAAATGTCCTAGTACTGAATTGTTCTAAAAAATTAAAATTCGAGTCATGTTGCAAAGTCCAACATGGAAGACGATGATTTATGCTGAAGTCCTTTTTGTGTTTATCTACAGCTCCTTGTAGAAACACAATATTTAACACTTCGATGTTGGAAATCCGATTAACATTTTGATAAACTGTCCTTGCCCAACAATTCAGTATGTGCACATCAAAATATTTACAGATATACGAATTAATCCTTTAAGATCCAAATTAATTGAACTTAAGATAACATGGATTTAAAACAAAAGACAACAACAAAAGAAAAAGTCTTAAAGTCATTTGTAAAAGCCCATAACTGAGAATATTTCACTAAGACAGAGATTATATATCATTCTAATACGCAGTTATGAAACAAATCCCCAAATTGCGAAATCGGGGGGGGGGGGGGGCGCTGCGGCACAAATCGGAGTCACGTGATCGTGTTTATAACGTACTCCTAACATGACCCTGATGGAGAACCAATAATTTTAAGTTAAGAATAAAAAGTCATTTATTCCTAATTCACTAGTACCATCCTGACCTTGACAACAACCAATCATATTAAAATAAAAATGAACCATGTTTACGTGTTGCCACTAACCTTGAATCAAGGTCAGGATGTAGGTCAACATTACTTGTTTATGAAAGAATTATTCAGGTCAATCGATTTTCGGAAGAAACGTTATCTCTAGTGAATACATTTACAATACAGTAGCATTTAATGAAAAATAAACAGGAATTTAAAACTGATAAACAAGCAATTAAATATATATTTTAAATATATATCAAATCAGATTTACGTAACATTTTGTTGTCAGAGACGAAATACAGTTCGCTGGACTCAGTATTCATTAGGAAGGGTATTTAACTGTCTTAGCTATTTCTGGTTAAGATTGTTAACCAGAAGGGGTAGGGGTTTGACGCCATTTTTCAGCACATGATAGTCTATACATGGCGGCCAGTATTATTGGTGGAGGAAGACGGGAAAATTACGGAAAGAACCACCGACCCACAAGAAGCTAGTGGCAAGTTTTTTTTCCACATACCCACATTGGCCGAAAGCGAGACTTTAACCCCCGCAGACAGAGGTGAGATGGCAGTGATCCGTTACGGAGAGCGTTTTAGACGACTCAATCACTCGGAGCCCCTTGTTTAAGATTGTATTCATAATTATTGTATATGTAATATATTCTGACCGCGGTGATAAGGATGCTGAAAATATCTACCAATAGATTGATTTCCTACATAAGGATACTAACATCAATTGTGATTTTGTTTCACTTGTAAATGAATATATCTGATTCCAGCCGCTGTTACCATACACCAAAACATATATGCACATAAAACACCAGTTTGTCACTTCACGATCTTAAAAAAGTTTACCGCAATAGTGTGCTAAAATCAGTTCCATGTTACCGATCAAGGTCAATAACCACTATCAGCCCATGATTAATTTGTCTTTAATGGTCACTTTCATTTTTATTTATTATAATCAGCTGATTGTGCATAGCATGCATCATCTGTTTCCTGGGTCAGTATCCATGGTCTATTAGGGTGTATGTTTTCATACATATACTTTTTAACAGTCTGCCAATTAAAGCCTTGCACACTTGCTTAAATTTTACTTTGATTATCGTGATGTTTGATTGGTTACTTTGAACGCTAGCAGAACGTACGATGTAGTAATATATTTTAGGTATATTTTTGACATTAACGTCGTTTTGAACAACAGTCAAAACTTATTTAATTTTCAGTATACCAAGCATAGTCCTATTGAAATAGTGTCTTTGGTCCAGGGGTGAAACCAATTATTTCTAACTAGCTGTGGTAATATTCCGACGGGGTTATTTAATAGTCCGAGATATTAAATGCAAATGATCTATACAGTAGGGGACACCAAAAATATTTAGATATTGGGTTAAAAAGGGTATCTTGAGTAAAGTTTGAGTTATGAGTGTACGCTATTAATTATCATTATACAACTTATATTCTTAAACTTTAGCTTCTAGTTCCGATTACTGTATAATTATCTTGAAGTTATTCAAAATGCTTTTGATATTTGAAAGCGCTGCAAGCACGAGGTATGCATTTGTATTAAATATCATAAGCATTACTCCAAATTACTCGATTACTGGAACATTTATTCATTTCTTTCGTGATTTACTCTAAATGACTATCTAATGCCTGAAGTAATGGTTGGTTTGATTCGAACTGAAATTTTACAACATTTTTAGCCATGTCACCAGCGGATAACTGGAGGTAGGCGCCTTTTCCAGGACACAACGAAGCATTGAACTCAGGCTTAATTGCATGGACATAAACCCAAAACACTTGGTTTACAGGTCAATTCCGCTCAATTGAGCAAAGCTACGTCTGGTCGCATTAATGAAATTACCAAAACACATTTAATGAAAAATATGAGAAGCTCAGAAACATGTTGATACACGTAACTAGCAAAAATACTTACTTTATATAAACTAGAACATGTCCAATGGCTGCAATCAGAGTTACGTAAGTCATAGACGTAATAAGAGGAATACTGTATAAATTTAACAAGGCCTGTGCGACCAACGTCTGCATTTGCTGCACAAGCTGGCCGCTCCCTTTAAAATACAAGTAACCCCTTACTACTGTTTTCCAGTTTAAACACGTTAAAATTATAACTTACCTTCTCTGTTGGACAATCCTAGATTAATGACACCACTCTGCACACACTCGTTCAATGTACAAAGAAAAGAGAGTATATATTCCTTTGGTCATTGGCAAAGACCAGGACATACACTTCCTTTGACTCGGAGATCAATACATTTACCTTTAATTACAACCAGATTTCAAATATTTATACACTAACACTGTACATACATAAGCTATAGTAGAATACCACGGTAAGGTATATACAAATAACGTTCTATTGATATTATATTGCCTTATCGAAAATGAAAACACCGTACTCACCTGGATTTTAAAGTCTGTTTCAGGGTTATAATGACCTTGTCACCTTTAATTCATGCTGAGGATATTTAAACAAGAAAACATAATGAAATATAAAATATTAGAAGATTAAAAAGAAATTATAAAATAATATTGCAAAACAAACATTAAACGACTTTTTAAAGAAAAGAAATAAAAATATACAAATCAACTGAATACATGAAATCGATCAAGATTAAACACGAAAACACTGCTAAAATGTAATGACTAAATATTTAACATAAATAGATTTGTAAATAAAGCAATTAAATAAAAAATTATTAAACTTATTAACAGAAAATATGGATTGTAAAATGTTCAAAGTAATGTATTGGCACATTTCAGCTTAAGATCAAACAAATCGCCAGCAAAGTTCATAATGTGCGACCGTTACTGAGTACATAATCATTCAATTTATATAAGTAACACAATTTTAGATATATCTTCGTATCCACTTATACATGCGTTCCTTAAAACAATATTTTTCAAAGGGCTGTATGTATGAGTGAAGACACATTATTGTGTAAAGCGCTTTCAGGAACTACGGATAAAATAATACTCTCCTAATATAATTTAATCAAAAGAAATGTTTTTTGAGATTTATTCGCTGAAATAAATTTGTTTTTAAAACTGTCAAATTACCTTTGCTGTTACATGAATGCGGGTTTGAAAATGGTATGAAAAATGCATCAGTTTTGTAGTAACAATCTGTCACCTATTTCCAACTGTACAGCTTAATGTACATGTATGCATACAGGTAAGCATAGATATACAAATTTTCAACATAATTTGAAGTCAATGTTTATCTTTTCAACTAACACGGGAGTCGCATTAGTTCAGCGTAGCTCATTTAATGGCGCCTTGAAGTCGTTATCCAAAGGTCACGGGTTAAAAACCCACTTTAACCAGTTCCGGTCGACTGCCCGTATGTGTCCTTAGGAACGTGACGCTTAGATGCAACATCATATGCAGTATACATGGTAATAATAAAAATCCATCAAATCATCTTGTCAACTCCCGACATATAAATAAAGTCATACAAATTCAATAGAATCGCAATGGGAATAGTCGTGACGCCAAATTGGTTTTCTTGAAAAGGCAGCGTTATCATAGAGGCATCCTTTTGGATAGATTGAGAGCACTCAAGTTTCACAGGAACACATATACATTTTCAAAGCACAGCTAATTTACCGAAGTGAAATTAGCCGGAGAGAAAACGATTAGGTAATACTTCAATGAAATCACGAAAGATACTAATTTATTTTAAGCTAGTCCCCGAATTAGTGGATGTTATAATATAAATATTGTTTATATTTACCTGGAGTGAACCATGAAAAATATGTTGTCACTGCGCTCGACAGAATTCCATAACATTATGATCAAGAAATGTAAATATCCATTTTGTCACTTCCTTTAGTGGTTAGTATGGCCACATGGTTGCCTAGGTAACCGGTTATAAACCCATCACGCGCTTCTTTCCTTTTGCTTATCGGATTTTGTCATATAAGCTTTTTTTGCCAATATATTTCATAATAACCAAAAATTTATTAATCTCTTTACCTTTGTATGGAAGCACTATATATATGTCTTAAGTCAAGGATCAATACACCTTGCCCCCTCTCGGCTTCTCCTATTTGTCTAAACATTATATTTTCCAGGGACACTATATCTTAACCAAACACCATACCGTATTGGTTCCCGCTTAAACACACCATATTTACGCAATGATACATTGACTAGGACGTAATTTATCATACTCACAGTCGTGAAATCAGTTAGGTAACATTCATCAAGAACTTTGTTTTCAATAAGCACAGCTTACTTATAGTGTTAAATATAGCAATAACAGGTTGGTAATTTACCAGGATATCACTATGAATATCAGGCTATATGCTAGAAACAAATACCATAACATTGTGCAAAACAAGGCTTATATACATAGCAGCTAACGACCGCTCCGGTGGCCTAGTGTTTAGTAGGACTGCCTTGGATGCGCAAAGCCTCGGGTTTGAACCCCGGCCGGGTCATACCAATGCTTTAAAAAAAATGGCACTATCACTAGTCAGTGTTAGGACTGGTCGGCCTTGTGTCAGGATAATGTGACTGGGTTTGGCATAATGCTACATGCCTGCGGCATGATGCCCCAGTGCTAGATATTACATTGCAGCGATATGACTGAAACATTGTTAAAGGTCCGTTAAACATCTAAATCACACACACACACACACACACACACACACACACACACACACACAGATAGTACCAGTTACCTATTTGTAAATATCTGGTTGGCCAATTTAAAAAGCGGTTATTTGCTTTCAAAAGAATAATGAATTATTATAGCTTTCTTTACAAAGGTGATGGTTCTCAGCATTACATATTAATCATGGTTGACGAAAAGGGTCAAAATTACCGATACCATTGTAAAGTTGGCTTGACACGTTGAACATATATTTTGTTCGATGTATAGTCAGCGATAAATCTTGTTGAGGCAAGCCGTTTAAGCCAAGTTTATTTTAGTGGTTCCGTATTTTATTGACTGTATATCGGTGATTGCAGTCCATCGCTTATACTTTAAGGTGGCAGGGTCCAGTTTCGTAAACTGGCCCCTGGCAAATTTCTTAACTTAAGGGTATGGTGTGAGTTTTTGAGCTACTATTGTGTAATAATTAAAGATATGGATAAATTTGTGAACTAGGTGTTTCAGGCTTGTGTTGTTCTTGAAATTGATGTCAGACATGTACACTTTCCATAGTTACTCTGCAGTATGTTGATTGTGAAATACCAATAGTCGGCTAGTAAGAAGAGCTAGCCTCCCATAGCAGTAGACACGTGGGTTCAAGGCAAGTAGAATATCTCAAAAACGGCTTGGATGACAACTATTATGAATTGCATCAAGCTATTTAGTAGACAATGTTTTTCAAAATTTTCATCTAGGAAAAGGCCTTGCGTTTGCACTGTGAGCACCACATGCTGTCAAAAATGGCCTTCGGATGTGAAAAGTGCATGTATAAAATAAGGGTTGGGGTACATAAACATTTTATTCTAAGAACTTCAGTAGACTTGTCAGGTCAAGTGTGTGATATGATTATGTTGCGTTACATAATACCTATCCAGAAATATGTACCTTTTTGACCTTACTCGCGTATTATATTTTTTAATGAAGTTTTATATTAGGCAGGTGCATGCGACATTAAATTTGTACATAAAAACTGGACCCTGCCCCCTTATACTTTGCTGTGAAGAGGACACACTGGAAATGGTTAGATTCTAACAGTTAGATAAATCAGTGAGCAGCAGAAGGTCCTAACACATCCGTCATCCGTGACCAAAAGCTAAAATAATAATGCCCTATTCTCCATTTTACAATTTTTATCTGGCTGGGCACACCTTATCCCTTCCCAGACATAGATAAAGCTTTCGGATTGAGCAACACGTGTATTGTCCGATCTATACGTCATTTTACAAACAAAAAATATTTTCGTTTCCATACTACCACTATGCCGGCTATGATGCATAAAAAATGATTTCTGTAGAGATCAACTATGAATCTTTCCTCTAGTTCAGATGCTTGGCTATTTGTATTGGGTGAAATATTTCTTCAAGTTCCTTCAGCGCCTTTTCACGATGTACAACAGATTGTCTAACTCATGTCTCAACCTTGCTACCTTTTTGTGGAGAGTCGCTTTCACAGGCATGCTTCCAAGCTCTATGCAAAGTTAACTCAGAATAAAGGTCATTTCTTTGAAACTATATTAGTCACGTGTATTTCATTACATAGCTTGTCTTCTGATTAACAATGACTTGTATTTTCTCCTAACAAATTACTACTCATTGAAGATCTGCCCCTCGTCCGATCTTATATTCCTATAACATATTACTCATTGTCAAGTGCGAAATTTTTCGCCAGTGAAATTTATTGATTAATTCGTAGTCTAGCCGACAATTAATTATCTTGGAGTAGAGTTTGGACAAGAGAATGTATGTTTACCTCGGTCAGACTGTTACAATATTTAGAGTGAAAACGGACTGGGTGTTTGACACGCTTAAACTAGGTGATTCCTCACGCAGAGCTGTCAAAAATGATGGAGACAAATAATAAGGTGATATTTCGACCCTAAGTGGCATTTTTGGCATCTTGATAGACGGGTTCCAAAAGGTCCATAGGAATAGCATTTATTCCGATTGGTCGAATGTGTAGGGAAGGGGGTGTGTCGGACCCCAGAATCAGGGAAATATATACTACGTATCAAACGATGTTAAATTAGTCTAAAAATTTCTCTGCAAGAGGGAACTGCCACTAGGACTCCGAGGGTTCGTTGCAAGAACGACTTCGTAAAATTGTGGTTCCAGGAAACTGAATGTGGAACGATTGTAAGACGCCAAAAACACAAGGAGAATAGTTGTTTGAAGATCGAGTAAGAAATAGCGAGGAAGTCGAAATTCAGAGACGGAAAAGGAAGTTGGAAGACAAAGCTGTGTAATTCCACGTACAACCAAAGAGCAAGTTCAAGTTGAGACTAACAACGCAGAAGGAAAAGAAAAAACAAGTCGACGAACAAGGTCATTTTGAATCACGCAACAGTCCAATGTTAAATGAACATTCGATTCTATGATGAAATTTACTCTCAGTAATAACGGCTAACTTCATCTATTTTTATTAGTGTTTGGATTTTAATGAATATATCCGTTATTTTAAAGCTTCAGTTTATGTCTTTCTGAACAAAGTGTATTCAGAAAGAAAGAAATTGTACTTTATTGTGTCATTCTTCTTCTTAAATTGTATTTTAATTAAATTCATATTTTTATCTTTACGGGGGCTCAGCCGGGGATCGAACCTACAACTTCCTGCTTCCTCGGCGGACGCTCTAACCACTAGGCCACCGGAGCGGTCCTAGCCTAAGTGTAGTCGACTTTTAAGGTCTGAGTTAGCATATTTTGTTGGAATATTTGTCTATTTGAATATTAGGATATGAATAGAAAAACTGGCTACAGTGATTAAGTAGGACCGCAGGTAAGTTGTTCACAGTTTGTCATTGCGTACTCGTTTTTAATAATTCACGCCATATTTTGAATAGCTTGTTGTGCATACGTTCTTTATATCTCATGTTGTTCATGTCACTATAAACAGCCTCACTGCAGACATCGTAGCGATATGACTGTAATTGTTTTAAAGCTACGTTAAACATCCTAATCAAAGAAACAAACAAAGTGTGTGTGTGTGTGTGTGTGTGTGTGTGTGTGTGTGATTTGGATGTTCTAATGTAGCTTTAAAACGTTTCAGTCGCATTTTATTGTGGTGTCTATCACTGGGGCATCATGCCGCAGACATATAGCATGACGTCCCACCCTGTTACATTATTCTGACACCATGCCGTCCAGTCCTAACACTATCCTCTTATTGCTTAGCGCCTAGCGAGGCAGGTGTTAGTGTCATTTTATGTCTTTGGTATGACTCAGCCGGGGATGGATCCAGCAATCTCGCATCCGAGGCGGACACTTGAACCACTAGGCCACCATAACGGTCAACAAAGTGTCCGAAAATGGATTGGTACGACAGCCAGAAATGTTTTGAGTTCAAAGACGCAATGTTGAGCAAAAACAATATTTGTATATGTAAGCCATTGATGATGACATAAAAAGTAGGCCACCGGAGTTATTGCTACGGATCGTGTGTATCGGGGAAAATCACAAATAACAGAGTTATTATTCACCTTGATTCGTGACCCCCTGGAACTGGCATAAAAAAGAAAGTACTTTAATGTTCAATAAAACCCGAGTAGACCAGTAGGAAACAAAGTAGGTGAGACAAATAGACGGGCGATGAAATACTGCAGAGCATGTATAACATTGCAATGAAAAAAAGAATACCATCATGTAGATAAATCATTGTACGAGATGCGACAGTTCCAAAGTATCATGCAGATCCTTGCAAAACACTTCGGGGGCCTCGAGTGGCCGAGTGGTCTAAAACGCTCTCCGTTACGGATCACTGCCATCTCACCTCTGTCTGCGTGGGTTCGAGTCTAAGATTCGGCTAATGTAGTTATGTGAGAAAGCTTGCCAGAAGCTTCTTGTGGGTCGGTGGTTCTTCCCGGGGTTTTTCCCGGGTTCTTCCTCCACCAATAATACTGGCCGCCATGCATAGCCTATCGTGTGCTGAAAAATGGCGTTAAACCCTACAACAACAATGCAAAACAGTTCGAGTAGCAGGAACATATCACTTAACATCTAAAATGCAACATATTTTAGGTCATTTGAAAATATAAATTGACTAATTTCATATCCAAATTTTAGCGAATCGAATTCATTTGAAAGCTGTAATTTGTGCAAATATTTATAATATTTGAGATAATATGCTTTATTGGCTTTGGCTTTATTGCTTGCATTATCAGCTATCTAAGTTCGTTATTTTCATTGTTTTGTTTCGTTATTCGTAATCTTTGAAACTTTATGTTCATTTGCAAATTGGTAATCTAGTTTACACATATATTTCGTCTGTGGTATTTGTTAAACGTTGGATTTAGTCTAATGTATATCCAAGCATGTGCTAAAAATAATGGATGTAAAACCACCAACCAAACCAATCTTTCCAGGGAACTATCCACAGTTTCCAACTCGTGTTATATGTATTCGTAAATGTTTTTGGACATAGCTATATGATTGTTACAAATGTTTAATTCATTTCTGGGTTTAATTATTGTATTGCAGTGGATTGATGTAATGGTAATGTGTAAACATTCCACTGGCGTAAGTGTTTCATTATCGACCTAGCGAATAATATATTTCGAATATTGGGCATATCTTTATCAGCTGCATTTTTTTCATTCCCATTTGAGCCTTCAGGATTTATTGGAGTTATCTTTCCTCCTACACGATGTGATGATAATTTTTATCAGCATTTTTTAGTGTGGAAATAATTATGAAAACGTTGGAAATTTCAACAATTTATGTGTTTATTGTTGTTTTTTTTGTGTTTGAAAATGATTCAGTTAGAGCAGGCATGTTTTCCAAGTCATGAACATTAGAGCCAGTGTTCTTTTAAAGCACCCCATCGTTAATTTGGTAATTACATAGTAGTATAAGGGTTCAGTTTTGCTAGGCTATAAGTATGCACCTATATTCTGCATTCTGAACCTATATTACTTCGAACAATATTTCAATGTCAGTAGTTATGTGGGACTGAACACCAACTAGAATTTTGTAACGATAAATGAGCTTGGAAATACGTTTAAAAATTTCAGAACTGAAGAAAAAGACCGTCCTTATATACAGATAAGATAGATACAGAGGCGTAGCTATGATATCTTGCGCCCGGGGACGGACTATAAAATTGGCGCCCCAGCGATCATGTGACCGATTTATTACCCTTGTTTACTTATTATAATGTAACGTTGTAAGCCTCATTTAGGCGCCCCTGTACCTTGGCGCCCGCGGACATATGTACCCCCTGCACCCCCTAGCTACGCCTCTGGATAGATATAGTATCACATGCTATTAACATTTTGCTTTGATGACAGGAAATCACCTTCGTTTTTGAAAGTCAATGCCGGGTTGGAATAAAGAGAGATCGGGATCGCTTATGTTTTATGCTTGGCAACATTCGTCTCTTCTGTCACTTTTCATACTTTCATTTATCAGTGAATCAATTAAAGACATGCATTCTTCCATACTGGACTAAATGTTTCTGGGCATAATCGTCACATCTGACTGTACTATGAACCTGATATTCATAATAGTTACCACAGAGCTACGTACAGGTATTTAAGGAATAATAACAATGACTGCTGAATTCCACCTTTAAAAAAAGAGCTTTGCTACTGGCCGCAAAGTACTAAATTGTAGGCAGAAAGATCTCAATGAAAAGGATGTAAGAAATTTAAAGGCATACAACCTAAGATTTTCGACTTTTTTGTTCTTGCAAATGCATGATATTATGAAAAGTATAGTAGAAATAATGAGTAATTACAGGTAATTCAGTTTCAAAAAATGTACATCTGTAAGTTTAATCAATGAAAATATAACGATTTTCTGTACGGATTGCTAATTAATTATGCAGAAACGGAATTTACCGATATTCTCCGAAGTCGCAGTGTCAAGTGACGCGCGTCCACAAATAATGGAAGTCGAGGTAAGCCTGTGATTCTCTTTTGATGTAATTATTGCCTTATTCTTCGTCTGTCCTTCTCCTTAGTTCTTTATAGTCACCCACAATATATGTATTGCTTATAGATTTCTCATTATATATGATAAATTACAAGAAGTAGGAAAAAAGGTCAATATGATGGAAACTCCTGACAATAAGGGGTTCCTAAGGGGCCATTCTTGAAAGTGTTTACTTCTCGTGTTTGTGTGATTCTGTTACGTTGTAAGATAAACCAACAAAAAATTTTATAATTTGTATCATTGTAATCAGAACCGCTATTAAAAGGTCTCGCTAAAGTCGCTTCTTTGGCTCAGAATAAAGTTGATTTTCTTGGACAGTTGCATTACCACATCACGTTCACGTATCCGATAGTCGATGTGATTTGTGCATTTGTTTGTATATTTACACGTTTGCTTCATTGCATAACACAAAAATTAATATTTTCCCACATAATATTTAATGGATTTATTTTATTTGGAATTTTTTTACTGACAATTTTTAAAAAAATTTCTGCAGGAATTCGACCTGGTTGTTTTAGATGAAGTCGTGCTCCTTGTTGCACAGAGGTATATTCAAGATGTCCTGGCAGCAGAAGACAATGATTATAACCAAGGGAAAAGGCATACTGCTAATAGGCAGTTTATATTATGGACTTAACGGATACCTAAGTACTGACAACAGACATGTCATTCCAAGCTGTTGTGAATGGGGTATAATGGATAAATAATTTTGGCCAGTACCATGGCTTTACACAAGGAAGACTTGGATAATCTATCCAAATATATAATGTGTGAATAATATAATTTATGTTGATTTTCTGTTGTATAAAACATTTCTTTTGTAGTATGCAATTTTTATTTTGCATGAACAAGTTTTGTTAAACATTTTTTAGTTACCTACCCACTAAAGAATGATTATATGTATGGCTATGTTTTGAAAGCAACTGTGAGGAGACTATTTATTAAAAACATAGGATGAATTGAAGTTGACTAGCATTGTCTTGGGATGCAAACAATATAAAAATCAAAAGTACACTGGTGAACATGATTTTAATCGTGCATACACAGTAACACATTAAGTTAAATGATAAATAACGCATATTCATATTGAGTTGAGAAAGCAAAACTTGTTGCAATGTTTCATGAATACAGATTGGCTTGCAAATATCAACAGAACTACAAACACTAGGATACTATTCTATCCAGACACTGCTCATTAATTACAATATCATGTAATACAAAATGGCTCTGGAAACAGAATAAGGTTTTTAAGACTAAAATACTAGTTCATCTAAAGCAACCTTGAATGCTTATATCACATAGGTGCATCATCAGCCATCTTATTACAACTAAATCAAATATACTCGACACCATTTAAAAGCATCAAATTTTCAGTTTTTTTTAAATGTGTTCATTTACCATAGAAATAATTATACCCTTTATATGAATACCCAGATGAATGTACACAACTGCATACACTGTAAAACTAACTATTATATATTATGAAATGTACAAAACTTATATAAGTACAAATGTGCACGTACAGGTATAACTTTAATTCAAGAGTACATGTACAGTCAGGCATAAAAAACTGAAGGATATCATCTAAGAATAATTATGGCATATATAGAGGTTTTCCATGTTATTTAAGTTGGGTGGGGTGCCCCCAATATTATTTAAATTATTACAAAAGACCCCCTTGGCATGTTTTTGTGAGGAATTGAAGTAGTGATAGATGCAGTGCTCAGAGCCCCCCAGTCAGTGGTGCCAACAGTTAAATTAATGAATACACAAAATTTAATCTCATTAAATAACAGTCATCTCTCAAATGAAATTCAAATTAAAATCCTATCACTCGTCTTTAACTCAACCAAGTTATGGCCAATATTGTCATCTGACTTAGTGTAATAGACTTTCCTCTTGTCCTGTGTTCCTACTCGTCTGTATGATCTTTCTCTGGACTGGTAGTCCAATTCCATTCAGTCCATCACACTTCTGCCTCCATTCTTCCTTTTTCTTTGTCTCCCATAGACTTTTATATGATAAACTAGTGTACCATTACTATAAAAGATTGATTACAGACATCCTATTCCAAAATACTAGACAGTTCTATAGAAATTACATTGATGTTTTAGCATCCTGTGCTTGGTTTCTATGCTTTTGACACAAGTGATTACCATTTACTCAATGCCAAACTTTAGTACATCACCTAAACAAACTACTGCAGAGAAACAAATATTGAAATTAAGCCCACCCCCATGTATGTTTCCTATTGCATTTCTTTTAAAATTAGGGTAGCTAGGTACTCACACACACACACACACACACACACACACACACACACATATATATATATATATATATATATATATATATATATATATATATATATATATATATATATATATATATACTGAATAGTATATATAATGTACTAAGTACAACGGAAAACTGGCTCAGATATACATATCAAATTCAGTAATGCAGGGGTCATGTTATCAGACGAGGAGACTTTGACCTCTTGATTTTTTAAACGTAAAATGACTGGTTGTACTTTATACCTTCCTTGATGTACCCATTAAGTTCTGGCAGTGTTGTAATCCAAGGCATCATGTATTTATGCAGTGTTGATACCAATTAGCCTATGCAGACAAACTCTTACACATTCACAGGGGTGTTTTAATTGCTAACTGACCTTTAACCCTATTTGCAGCAATATATCACTTCTGAGTTCATGAAATTGGGCCTACTGTACAGTGATGAAAATATACCAAATTCTGTTTCAAAATTGTAACAGTGTGTGTGATTTGGATTTTTAAGATACCTTGAACAATTTTTCAGTCATATTGCTATGATGTTTGCAGTGTGGCAGTTTATAGTGATATCTAGCACTGAGGCATCATGCCGCAGTCATGTAGCATGACATCCCACCCAGTTACAATATCCTGACAGTAGGACGACCAGTCCATACACTAACCTCTTAATGCTGAGCACCAAATGAGGCAGCTGTTAATACCATTTTTATGTCTTTGGTATGACCTTGCCAGGGATCAAGGCCTCCACAACCTCTTGCATCTGAGGTGGATGCTCCTACCACTAGGCCACTGGAACGGTCAACACCAGTATGTAAATAGTAATTTGTTGTTAACAAATATAATCAGTAAAGATCATTTCTAATTGATTTCTTTTTTATAAAAAAAACCCCAGAAGTTAACAGCATTTTTTTCTTTATAAAATTAGTTTGAAACTGTATGTGAACCGGTAATGGCAGATATCACTGCACCTGTGATAAACCACTTCATTACATTGTATTCTTAAAAAATTGGGCAAATAAATTCAGGAAAATATGTAATTTAATTAAAACAAAGTCTAAATATTTTGTGTTAGAAAATGTAGCCTAAATATTTAATAATGAAATAAGAAATATGGGACAATACTATGTTGTGGAATTCGAAACAATGTTGTTAAGCTCAATGCTGTTTTCTGATTTAATTCATTTTCATAAACATACATACATACATACATACATACATACATACATACATACGTACGTACGTACGTACGTACGTACGTACGTACGTACGTACGTACGTACATACATACATACATACATACATACATACATACATACATACATACATACATACATACATACATGGATTGAAGTCATTTGCTCCTATGTACCTTTTTTCTTCTTCAAAGTATGCTAGAAATCTTTCTGACTGCAATTTTACACAAAACATGTAGAAAATAAAATTATTAAAAGGTACTTTATTATGCAATAATACCGACTTGCAATTACACTATTTTAATCTTGTTACTCCTATAAGATTAAATGAATTACAATGAATAGTTTCTGCTGTTTTTTTTTTTTTAATACATCATATGGCCAAAATACATCGCATTTACCTCAATCTAAACATACATATAAGACAAGTATAAATGCAATGGGTATGAAAAGTTTAAAAAGGTCCTACATCTTGTGGTTCAAATGCATGTTTTTTTAAAAACTTTAAGAACATAATCAACAGTGGTCTGAAGATAAACTGAATCTTGGAAATCAAACAGTTGCTGGACTTTGGCTCATAGTAGACACTTCAAGAAAGACAGTCAAAGTCTATATGGCTCCATGGTAGGGATCATTTGTTATCATACAATCACTAGAATAGTCTCTCCATAACAATTTGATATCAATAGGTGTTATCTGACTAAAAAGCCTAAATCATTTTAACTTAAAATGAGATTTCTGCTTTGTAACAATCTCTTCTGTAGGTGGTGGTGGTATTGGAGAAAGTACATCAGATATTCACCTATGATCATTTATGACCAAAACAACTGGCTGGTTCATTCCAACTCTATCATCTAACCTCATTTTCAATATTTTTATAATTATTTCCAGCATATACAGGTACTGTTGATCAGCTTTCTTTGGGTTTGCAGACCATCTCTCACTTTTTTGTTGAATGACCTTTGGTATCTGACATGAAAATGCAAACATTTCACTGACAATGTCATTTTATATTGTTTTAATTCTCAAAAGTCCAAATAAAAACTGCATACAATTACATGTAACAAATCATTTTGCTACAGATGAAAATGTAAATATAGCAAACCTGTATCTAACCCATATATCATAAAAATGTTTAGATTATTTACAGAATTTTCTAATTACATTAGACTAATTCTAACCAAAATTGGTTTATGAAATTTATTTTAAAAAATTTCTTCTGTAAAAGATTAAATTGTACCACAAACAGATGGTTTATCAACTTTCAGGTAAAGCATTAATATTTTAACGAAAATTAATTATTATGTTAACAAACAAGAATAAAGTTTATTACCTTATTTTTCCATCTGTGTTTACAATCACATCTCTGTCAATATGACTGTTATGATCAAGAGTTGCCAACAGATTCCTAGCTCTGAAAGCTGATGGCTTATATGAATGTTCTTTGGAGGCATACAATAAAATCAAACTTCTGGAAATTCTCCAGTTCTGCTGTACTTCTGAAACAATGTAAAATAACTAAATAAATAAATTGATTCAGATGCAAAGAACTATTTCAAAATTATAAATCCCAATTAATATGTTTTGATGAAAATGCCAATGTACAGTAGCATTATACAGGCAGAGAATAATCAACTCATTTCACCCCTACAAATTTTTTCCCTTGTCACCTGAAATGGGGGTAGGGAATGCATTTGTGGGCTAATTTTGAATACATTGAAATACATCTGGTTCCAAGAATTTTTTGCTTAGATATATGCCTAGGTGTGCTAGAAACATCATTCGGCATCTGCATAAGGGTAAAAGTTGGAGTTTTTTCTTCTTCTGACCCATCATTTTCCTCCTGGCCACTTTTTACTTCCAATCTCCAATTTATCCTACTTCTGCAAATGTTTATCTGTCTGTGTATAGCTCAGACCGATATGAATTAGACTGCAAGCAAAAAAGTAAAAATTCTGGAAACAAAATCTGATTCCAACAATGGGTATGTGCACAAAAATTGGGTAAAGCTTGACCCCTCCCTCCCTGTACACATGCATACTTTATTTTTCTACACACACCCCATCTGCGTACATTGCCCTCCCAATTCTGTAGAACAGCCTATATTTAATCCACACAGAAAAGACCAAGGATTAATAATATTATGTATTTAATATAACAGATAGTCCACCAATGTTGAATGTCTGGCTGCATCAAATAAATAAGCTGTGTAACTTTAAAAAGTTTGTCGATTGTCCACTAAAACTCAAACACCAACTGAACCCAGTCAAGCAGGTTACATATTAGACAAATTACTATCGAGGTATATGTGTACATACATAATCAGCAGACCTCCCACCCCCATACACAAGCATATGCATTTGGGTAAACACCCCCTTGCCCTCTCCATGTGTACTAAACGGACAAACCATAACTATGGCCTTAGTGTGTTGTATTTATAATACAATGTATTCATATTCTTACAATGATAACCAGTATATCTTCATTTTTTCAATTACGCATCAATACTATATTTAAAGATATATTGTAATTACACATTTTTAACTTGTATGTTCATACACTGCAAAGAAAGCTTTTGTGGGAGCAGCTTTCTGGTTTATACACAAATACAATCCACAAATACCAATACAATACTATACATGAATATATATGGTTATTTTTTAGTATACTTAACACGAATATTCTCCTTTTTTGTATGTATCACAATTATTTTTGCTAGTATACTTTCTCAAATGGGTTGATAAAACTTTTAGACTTTTCCATCATAACACTTTCCTTCTCCTTAAGTTTTTCAACTTCAGACAAGACTGAATCCCTTAAAATAAAATTTTGAAATGTGTAAATACTAATGTTGAACTTGGAAATCTTTAGTTTTGTATCAAAAGAAAGCATTATCATTTATCTTGGTTATTATAATGGGAATGATAATGCTTCAAGAAATAATAATAATAATAATAATAATAATAATAATAATAATAATAATAATAATAATTTATTTAAAGGGGTGACTCATTTAGTCAAAGACTATTCTCACTTGAGACTAACTAAAATACAAACAGCATGATGAGGAACATATCAATAACAAAAATGACATGTGCCAACAATTTACAACAAAAATATTATTCTAAACAAAACAAATCATATTTTAACAAAATGTACAATCTTTTCCAAATGCAAAATATTAAACTAGTATAGAATGATACATTTCCAGGTGCATCAACCAAAATATTTGTAAACAATTAAATATACATAAAATTTAATAAAATGTAGTAATACTTACATAGATGTCATATCTGATTCTGATGTGGTTATATCAGAGACAGCAGGAATTTGTATCCTATGAATTGTTGGCCCAGGTGTAGAAGTTGTGGCCATGTCTTCTTTGACAATCCTCTGTTTCTGATGTTTTCCTTGCACTGGCATTAAATTCATAACTAATATAGCAAGGGAAAATAAATATTTCATTAGACACAAAAATTATATATATTTTACAAATAATAGTGAATGAATGAATGTTAAATTAAAGTGAACCGGCCACGGTGGGTCATTATTCACTGTTTTATCTTTCAAAAGAAAGTTATTTAATTTTTCCCGTGGGGTAAGGAATGATGCCACATCCCCACGGGCGTTTATTCACACATAGTGTGCTATTTAATTTGGTCATGCATAAAATATACTTAACTGTATTGCATTAATTTTATTTACAGCCATCACTATTTACATTATAAATAATTTGTATTAAAAAAAAAAACAGTAGTGACTGTTTGCCTCTATATAGTCTTATGTTTGCGTGCGAAAATGAAGACGATCATTAATACCCCCTATGGTAGCCTCAAAAAAAGCTATTGTATGTTATGTACATGAAGATTTCAGCGATATTGTTGCAGGGCAGTGGCATTTTATTTCAAGCTAAATGGAATAATGCCAGTTTATATAAAATATGTTATTTTAAGAGTTTTGATAAAGAGTTAACAATACAGAAATAAAACAGCGGTATAAAAACTTGACTGTACATTGCAAAATTGAGACTCACCAGTATCCAGCAAGAATTTGGCGACCTCTGGATTATTTTCCAGGCTCAAAGTGGACTTCTTTTTATTCCATCGTTCATGCTGGTCACCAATACATATGCGTGTGCTGCCATAATTTGCCCAAACAACTTTTTTTCCCTCCTCCTTTCAGAATCTAAGTGTTGCTTTCGATCTAGTTGCGGACACGCCATTATTTTGTAAACACGTGTTTGCGCATGGCTAAAATTCTTAATCTTCGGGAGAGGTCAACACAGAGGTTACATGAATATAGGCGTGGCGAATAGCGAATTATTGTCTGCAGACAATAATTAAAAATCGCGTATTTTATCACAAAATTACCTATACTAGCCTGATTTCGGCCTCAGTAACAGCCTGAATTGTAATTTTTCAACTAAATAAGTAATCACGAACTGAAAAAAGAACAAAATAATTTTATTCGTTTTTACTTAGGTTGTATGCCTTTAAGAACAAAAACGCCTGAACTGTTTGTCTGTCGATCTTGTTGTTGTGAAGAACACTGATTGGACAGAAATAAAGCATTTCATAATGCCCTACTAGGTTGGACAAAAAAGGTCAGCCACATACGCTGGGTCGTCGTATATCCCCATGATCTTCCTCATCATTATTTACTATACAGTGTAACAGATTTTGTTCACTGTCGTTTGTTTTACAGTTCTTATGATATCATCAGTCGATTAGTAGACCAAATGTATCTGTGACACATCCTCTGTGACTTAGTGTCAAGATTAATGTGTCCATCATGTATCCATCATGGCGACTTTCGTTGTCAACAGTTTCGGAGCTAATGTTTGAAATTATATTGCAACATGTTTAAAATAGATTAGAATTAAGGTATACAATTAATTATATTAATTTCATTGACACACGAAAATACATTTTCTTTGTCCTTTATTCGAGCAGTTTTAGAAGCATTGTTGTAGTGCCGAAATTTGTTTTACTGATCATTTTATATCGCATGCATCAAACCAAACTTTCTCAAAATATCTCGCTCTTTTCCCGAATTATATAGACCATTTTCTAAAACTTCATCTTTTGTCTAATATGACATAACGAGAGACAGAGGATTTAATAATGCATCTCTCTCTCTGTCTCTCTCTCTCTCTCTCTCTCTCTCTCTCTCTCTCTCTCTCTCTCTCTCTCATCCCATTTGTATTTTCATTTAACTACTGTATCAAATGATCATAGAGGTTTAATGGTAATTCAAAGTTGTGTTTGATTATAAAAAAAATTGGCTTCCATTAATATGTATATAAGAAAGACGTTTGAACAATGAGGCTCATTATACTGTGCATCTGTCATCATTTAAAGGTTTTTCTGAATTCATGTTTTGATATGCAACATGACGTAAAGGCAAGGAACACGGTCCTAAAAATCGTTGATGCTGAATTTAAAGCAGTTCTCTTCCACGATTAAACTTTACCAATTAATTTGACACTTAAATATCACAACACAATTATTTTTATAAATATTTTGCACCCTGGGGCGCGAGACATTTTAAGACTATTATTTCCATAGTAACACACAATGTTGAATGTCTCCTATTACTGTTGATATATCTTTAATTCCTGTCGTAGTACGCACGTTTGCATCTTATATACAACTACAAATATTTCTCTAAATCCTATCGTAACACAGACTAACACAATTGACTGACCTTTTATTCCAATTGTAAAACGCAGTTTTTCTCTACCTGGCACTGTTTGCATGTAATGTATCGTGAACGTACGGACCATGCTTGTAACCTATTTTATGACTTAAGATAAATGGACTCAGAAAGCACCTCATTCTATTTACGATAGTTATAAAAAATGCATTGAGGAATTTTGCCATGGTCATAACTTACATTGGTAGGTTGTTCTTTCCGGTAGAGGGGTCTTGGGGGTGTCAGCTTCTTCCTCCGCCAATTATACTGTCCTCCATGTATAGCCAGCCTATCGTGTGCTGAAACATGGCGTTAATCCCCACAACAACAACAACTTCAATTTTAGCTTTGAAGGTAAATGCCTTTGCCAGGACGCACATAATAATCCTACCTGGGCTGGCCTGCACAGTTATCAAACCATCGGATTAGAATGTGTGTATGTGTGGAATTAACTAAATAATATATGGCGATGAATATGCGGGCCTATGAAACATGCTAGCACATGTAAGTCTAATTAACGCAAACTAAGAATTATTATGTGGTCTAATCTAATAGTGGCAAACAGTCCTTGTTCGTCTTAATATAGGTCTCTTGACTATGCATAGACCAGCTCAAAGTTTTACAAACCAATGCGGCGATGTACTGTCAACACATAAACAGTACTAAAATGAAACACTTCGTAACCGTCATTTTGCCACATCTAACTGCAGCTTATAAAAAATGAACAATTACCAAATACTCATTCATTGATGTTATATAAATCCTGTACAGTTTCACAGACAATATCTGTAATAACAATCTTCTGCATTGCTGCCCAAGATGTCGCTCGCTTTTCAAGGTAAAATCGCCGCACTTATACACACCTGTCTAGATTTGCTTCCTCTGACTTAGACACCTATATACTTGTGTAATTTACCAAGAAAAGAGACTATCAAGGTATTTAGATATTGTAAAGGACCAGACTTAAATAATTTATTATGTTCAGGAGATCAATAACTTAATGTTTAACGAGAACTTGATTCCCACAGATTACACAAGTAGGCGATGGTACAACAATAAGCTAGGGTATAAACATAATCTTCTCTATAGATACCACGTTACCTTATCGAGAATGTAAACACCATAAACACACGTGCATTTTCATGTACGTATTTAAGTAGTTTTTTTTTAGTTTTTTTTTATCGAAAATGTCAACAATGTATACACGCGTATAATAAAAACAATGCATTTCAATAGTTGCAACAGGGTTACAATGTCAATGCTACGCTTAATGCTAGTTAAAGATGGTTAAAACAAACTGTTACAAAGTTGAAAAGGATAATACAAAATTTAAACAAAATGAAAAGTAAACGGCTTTCGACATAGACATACAAAGTCTGAAATGTACAAAACTATTTACAAACAGAAAGTCATACAAAATTAAACACTACCACAAAAACCAAAAATGTTAAGAATCAATGTTATGTATAATTAGAAACCTTACAATATTGTGGTTTATCATAATACGAAATGTCAAATATTTTTTGGAAATTATTCATCATATTTGAAGTGACAAAATAAGCAAAAAAAATATTTAGTATCCAAAGATGCTCAGGTCAATGAGACCTTCAGGAAGGCAAACAAATGAATACGCTGGGACAGGCGCCACAACTAGACGTGCGATTTGGCTTTGAACTCATCTTCCACTCTCCTCCTAATATCGACGCACACACGAAGAGACGAGAGTCATCCACTGACGCTACCGGGCCCGGAAATGTTGGTTGAGATCGTTGGGCCACCACGAAATGGGCCTTTAGACTCCCAATTGGCAAATGTATTCCTCTCTCTCTCTCTCTCTCTCTCTCTCTCTCTCTCTCTCTCTCTCTCTCTCTCTCTCTCTCTCTCTCTCTCTCATGTACATACGCACATATATGCACATTTTGTCCTTGATTAAAGAAGAGAAGCTCTCAACATACGGTAATATGGTTACAAATCTAGGTCATCTAACATAACGATTGCTTCAAGGGTTGCACCTAAAATATTACGCGATGTTTTCATACCATGTAGCATAAAACAATTAATATATATGATAACCTGCTTCAATCTGGCATTTTACTGGTGTGCAAAGTGGGTCCGACTGAATACTATCTGGGAGAAAAATCCAATATAGCTCGTGTCAATCATTCTTTCAAAAGACGTATGCGACCAAAATGTTGGAATTATTTAAATATTGCTTTTGTATGCCTCTTAATTCGAGGTTCGTGACTTAGGAACATTAATGCAACGTTGTTTCTTTCCAACCTATTAAAATTATTTTTTGAAGTTTTAGAAGGTGCAAGCAAGCTTGGACAATTGTTGATACATTTTTGTCTTCAGATTTTTGAAATTAAGGAGAATGGTAACGTTAAATGTAAAACACCTATTTTTGTCGCAGAGGAAGTTTAATCTACGTTAGCCGATTTCCGCTGTTACTTTTAGCGCGATCTGCAAATCGTTTGATTAAACATTCATTTCGACTTAGATGAGCATAATGTAGGAACTACAGTACTTATATCTCCTGCGTCAGAGTATTTTCTCTGAACTCGCAGCTCTGGTAAAGACACAAAATTAAGCAGGAGATGGAAGAGGTTCTAACTATGACCAGTATACAAATCAAAGCTGAGACGTATATGCCTGATAAAAGTAGACTCACCCGTCTGTTATAATACTAGTGGTCGCCGCTCAATTGTCGAGAGTGGACAATGACCTATTAATAAAGCTACCGAAGCATTATTTGCGAAGGATTACTGTTTCCAAATTAAAATAGATGAGTTTTCTATTCCTCTACTGTTTTGGAAGTAATACAAGGTGATGTATAAATGCGAAGCTAAAAACGAACTCATTAACCTTGTGCTATTGAAATATTTTGATGGGGAAATTAACAATAGTAAAAACTATATGTGCATTGAAGCAGACAAATGATAATTACAGACGGGCACATAGACTTATAGGTCACATGTTTAAAATTTGGGGGAAACTGATAGCAATGTTAGAAATGGTTGACCGCAGTTGAGGTGACACTGTAACGTTGTTTCAGTTGACCACAAAATCATCACATTTTGTGTGGTCTAATTCTGTGGCCTTAAGATAAGGAACAAAAAGAAGCGAAACCAACATATTTAGTAAATTTGGTAGGTAAATATATATTTTTATGTTACAAAGTGACAATTATTGCCTTTGCACTTTCAGCCATGTGAAATAAATCCATAATTGTCTATCTAATGTGCATAGGTATTGAGCGTTCCGAATGAATAGATAGTGAATATGATTTTGATCCAATAATTATGAATATATTTATGTACCAACTGTCCTGATATATAACAATTGTTAATTCAGAATGTCATTAAATAAATTCACAATAATCCATAAAAGGTGCTACGTTTTAAAATAGCTGAGAGCAACTTGTAATTTCAAGGAATAATTTTGGTAAACATTACTTTGTCTCAGATCATATCTGGACATAACATTAAATACTTCCAAAGACATAACTCAAAGAAAGAGTCATTATGTTTGAGGACAACAATATTATATAACAACATAAGACACAATAATGTAACCAGGATACGCAACAAACGTTCTTCCAGAACATTCTAACATTCTGTAAACAAGGCTAGACTAAAATGTCAGTAAAGAACGTTAAGAAATATGACAACATTACGAAGGCCATGTCTAGTCTACCCTCAATATTGGGCAAAAAAAATATAAAAAAATACAGTAAATATACGTAACAATAGCTACGTCTGGAATGTCCTATGTTAAATTTGACTAAAGTATTATTATTTGAATGGCAGTATAGGGAGATAATTGTTTATAGGCACAAAAGTATGTGAAGGAACAAACGCTAATATGGGTACATAATTAATACGGACTATAGTGAAGGTATTGTTAAATGCAGTTTCCTTCACAACGGGGACGTCGTCAGGACGATAGTCTGACATTCATTATTCTCGCAGTGCAGGCGTCCAACCTATTCTCCATAAATTTGATTTCTAAGGTGATTTCCGCCAATGCTAATCTAAAATACTAAACATACTGTAGGAGATGTAGCAGCAGAGAGGGTGAACAGACCACGTTTTCGAGCAAAAATGAGGCTTCCAGATCACGTTTTCGAGCAAAATAAGGCTTACAGACCACGTTTTCGAGCAAAAAATAAGGCTTCCAACAAAATCTCATTTAACCAAAAAAAAAAAGTCTCCATTTTTGCAAAAACGGAGATTTTACGATTTTTTAATCAATTTTGCTCGCAACGATGTGGTCATCACCCTCTCTGCTGCTACAGGTTAATAATTTTTTTACGATTTCAACCGAATATTTGATCGAGTCCGATACGATATCGTGTCTGAGGGTCATGTAAATTTATCGTTATAAACCCGTACGGGGTCGACTGAGCATGACTAAAGAAATTTTTAAATTGATTATGATCCATATCACCGCAGCACCAAGTTTGCCAAATATTTCTAAGAGTATGAGTATCAACTCCGTTGAATACAGACAATAAATTGCAGTTATCTCTGATCACTTTTGGAATCTGTGTGTAGCGTTGAGTGACATATATCACGTCCGTGCTTTTATGCCTGCCTCGGGAAAATATTCTAGCAGGATTTTTTTGTTTATCTAACATCACATCGTCGTATACGACTAAATTGTTAATACTTCCATCGAGATCTTCTACTGATGGTGCCTCGTCAATATCGGTTATAAAATCAACGACGTTCTCACCGGCAATCTCTGAAGCGTTTTCATTAAAATCCTTTAACACTTCATAACATCGTTGATCATCTACGCTAGGGGCAATTAAATACAACTTATCCCACGTCATCCATCTCATTATTAAATTGAGCAACAATTGCGTCTTGCCGGATCCAGATGGTCCGATTATAATTGCGCGGATAGAGTTTGGTAGCGCTGCATGATGCTTAACCGGTTCTCTTGTTTTAGTCGCTGAAAAATCAATTATATCCATGTTTCTATACATAAATTATGGATCTATATTGTGTGAAGTGTAAAACGCGTACTGGCACAGATGACTTGACGACGATTACAACTAAAAATAACCGATCAGCGCTTTCTGGTAAATGCGTACAATGTGGTACAAAGAAATTTAGATTTGTTTCTAAACCCAAGGAACCTTTAAAAAAAAACGAGGAGGTGATATCGCAGCCAAATTGGCAAAGCTCCCTGGAACCCCATGGGCAAAGTACCCCGGAGAAAAGCACCTTCCAGGATATAGCTACTGTGGCCCCGGAACACGATTAGATATCAGACTTGATGATCAAAATCAGCCCCGACCCGGCGAGTATCCGATAAACGCCATTGATAAGGCCTGTCACCTTCATGATGTTGCTTATAAAAGCAGTAATATGCAGCACAGGCATCTAGCAGATGTGAAATTAATTCATGCGTTAAATGCTGTTCCTGATAAATCTTTGAAAGAAAAATTGGCTTCCTTTTCGATAAAATCGGCTATGAAAAGCAAATTGATGTTAGGTGCCGGTAATTAATAATATGGAATCTATTTATTATTCTCCAAAAGGATACTGGAGGGGTAACGCTGCAATCAATAAACTCGCTAACGCCGCAAAAGTGAAAAAAGCTACTGCGGCTAATTGGTTATCCAAACAGGCGATATGGCAAATTTATCTACCGCGTCCTAAACAAATCAATTTCTCGCATTTTGATGTGACTGTCCCTAATGAAGTTCATCAGGCTGATATATTATTTTTGCCACATGATCGTGGTTACAAATACGCGTTAACCGTATTTGATGTTGCGAGTCGATACAAAGAAGCAGAGCCGCTGAAAACAAAATCATCAACTGAAGTCGCTTCTGCATTCGAAAGGATTTATCGACGAGGTCCTCTGCGTTGGCCAAATCTGTTACAAGTTGATCCTGGCAAGGAATTTCAAGGTGCAGTGTTATCAACAATGAAACATCATAATGTCACCATCAGACGAGGGCATACTGCGTTACATCGTGATCAGGCAATTGTAGAACGGTTTAATCGGACTATTGCTGAGCGGTTATTTGGATATCAATACGCAAAAGAATTCATCCAAGAAAAGCGATCCCGTGAATGGGTCAAAAGGTTACCAGCTGTGATTACCGCACTGAATAATGAGATTACTAGAACAATTCACATGAAACCTATCAACGCGATTAAAAAGAAGTCTATACCTAAAATGGAAATTCAAGGGATTTCACAAAATGATTCTAGCATTTCTCAGCCCATTCTTGGTAGTAATGTCACTGTTAGGTATTTATAACCAGGAGAGCTGGAAGGTGGCACAAAAAGGGCTACTGATCCTATTTGGAGTGTTACTGCACACAAGATATCTACTATAACACGATCAACTGGTAGACCAGCAATCTATAAATTGGATTCAACTGCCCCTCAGCGGGGGTTTACTCGACAACAACTGCAAGTGATACCCGAGGATACTCGATTACCACCTCATGGTCTTAACTAGCACCCCTTCGTCTGTTGCACTCAAGACAAGTCAGCATAACATTATCTCTAATATGACCAATGCTGCTATTCTTTCTGTCTACGGTAAATTGGCGAGGATCCTTATCCGAATACTGCCAACGCATTATACAATTGCAACTCGCGCAGTGATTATACTGTTGTTGTTTCAGCGTAATTATTAATTTAGCATCAATGTCAAATTCTCTATTATTTTTTTTATCCTGTTGTTCATAACCTGAGAGTTTTTTTTATTAATGATGCTAGCATCATCCATTGTAGTGTCATCATCGCCACCAATGATTTCATCATCGCCTGACTCTGTCAGGACAACTCTTCGAAGTTGATTTATTTTTCGTACTCTGGATACTGCGAGATAGACTAAATTCGACCATTCGATGCGATTATCCACTATCCAAACAATTGTGTCTGTGATAGTCAATCCCTGTGAAGAATGTATCGTCGCTGCGTATCCTAGCGTCCACGGGGAATTATTAGCACGCATTGCATCTTCAACGACGCTGATATCAACCAGCACAATATCATTTAACACGAGAATCTGCTTTTCACTCTTCCCTGGAATATCGACTTCAATATTCTGTTATCGTGTATCCGATGGTCTATAACATAACGGTACTGGAAGCGTTGCAAATTTTTCTTTATGCAATTCAAACAACTTCATCTGGAGTCTGTCTCTGACTATTTTTCTACTTGCTACTATCAAATCATTTGGTCTCCACGTTTTCCAAAAATCATTCATTGGAGTTTCTGAAATTATTTCACGCGCTATTTCACATTGGATTTTATCCGGTTGTAATCTAATTAGCGCTTTGAATTCTCGCAATTGTTCATCAAGTGATCTATAATCAGTGGTAATTTCTTCATAATAGTCTACAAAACCTTTTAGCCATTCATGTGGAGATGCACCGACAAATGGTGGTGGTTGGCCGTGATCACCGCACATGACGACTTTTGTGTTTTTGTTTAACAACCACTCGAGAAATGTTTGTAATACATCTAATGACACTGTGCATATTTCATCCCAAATGATAATTTCAGGAATGAATTTATCACCCATTCGATCAGGAGTCCATTTGTCACCCTTCCATCGAAAAAAACTGTGATAGGTACAGGCATTTACCCCTCGTTGTTTCATCTCTCTGGCGAGTCTGTGAGTTGGTGTTAGCACAATCATGGTTGACCGACGGAATAATTCAATTGCACGAGTCGTCTTTCCTGACCCACCACAACCGTTTAAATAAACTGTCTTGTATCGACATATTGGATCAGATACCGGTGGTGCATTAGAAAATTCTGATTGAATTTGAGCGCGGTTACAACAAAGATATTTATCATCCATGGTAACGTCTGCGGATTCACAATACTCGTGTAGTGTTTCCTTTTTAAATCGCCAACGCCCCCACGCTTCCTCGGGATCTGTGAATGCCGCTACAGCTGATTTGTGTTTCTCGTGGATATAAATAGAATCAGTGGCTACTCTAACCGCGGTATTAGGAAATCTATTTATCATCGAAAATAGATTAATACAAGCATAGGCTAGCATAGAACTTCTCAAATGTGTGTACTGGGAATTATATCCATCACAGTAGGTAACAACCGTACCCAATTTTTCACCATTGGATAGAAAAGCATCCTTACGGGATACAAGTTTTCCCTGTTTCGTTAAATCCGCTACAATAAAATCGTATTCAGCGACGTCTATGATCAACCGCGAAGAGTATTTTGCATTGTCGTATCGTCCACCCTGGGTAAATTTACCGATTATTCTTCGTCCAAAATCTTTTGCTTGTTCCTTTTTAATTTCAAATAACTTCTTAGACCAATTCATGATTTGTTCTTCATTGAAATCAGGGAATTGTTTTCGCTGTTCGCTAATTATACGATCTAGATCGGGTTGTGGTAGCCAAACTTCTTTCTGAGCTCGATAGGATATAATCGCTTCACCGATGATCAACGATTGTACCATCTCACAATCAATCATATATCTCAATAGCACTATTGGCATCCAGTGTTTTTCAGATAGGTGTCTACCAAGCCAAAGATAACTACACGGATGTAACCCTGTAGCGAGTTCAAATGATATCACACGAGCGAATCCGGTTAAATCAAAATCAGGCAATGGACCATTAATCGCAACACGAGTCATTTCATGCGTGGGATGTCCAAATCGTTTAAAATACTCAGCGCATTCTCCATACCCGAGAAAACTCCCTGGATAACACGCAGCTATATCAATTGAAATCATACCATCACGATGGTATTTTGTATTCCACAGTCCTCCATGACCTAATTCGACGCAGCTCGATTTAACATCCTCGAGAAAATCACTTCGTGTTGGACGCCATGAGTTTTTTTCTCTTGCGAACTGAGCTACAACTGATGGAATAGTAAAACTATCCGTGAGTAGTTTTTCATGGAAACTCTCCGGTGAAAACTCATTAGCGATTTTTCTCATTCTGTTATCTAATTCTTCAACGCGATATAATTCACCATTTGGTCTTACAAATTGATCAAATCCTATTTCGGGATCTTCATCACTTCTAAGTAACCACACTGACACAGGATCATCCTTACACAGCGTGTGAATAGCATCGAATAATTTCTCATTATAAAAAACATCTCCGACGAATTCCTCGGTGATATATCTCACGGTTCGTTCTCGTGGAAATAGTGTTACTGCAGGTGTCCAATCGTGTTTGTTATGATCAATAATTTCAATTGGAGCTCCTCGCGATTGATATTTCGGTTCGTATAATACTTCTCCGGTTATTGTCGTTACTGATATTGGGAATTTTAATGATGCTTCTAATTTAGCTATATCAGAGATCTTTGCACCGTTCTGTTTCACTGTCAGTTCCCACTCGGTTATTTTTTTTCGTCTTAGATCAGTTAGTTTATTCCCCCGGGACGCATTTGTGAAGTGTTCTATTACCCGTGTTGCTACACAATTGAGCCCTGACGAAGTCAACGGTGAATATTTCATGGGTGCTAGTTTTGCAATATCAGGTTTTTCATTGAGCGGATAGATCCCGTAAACAACTGCTGTGACAGGATAAGATCTTTCGTAGTATGGTTTATCAATTCCGGTCAAAATTCCTGGTTTGGAATCCTGATTCACGGTGATAGTTTTTTTGCCCTTCAAGATAGGTTCAAATTTATCCCTGATAATCCATTTTCCATCCTCACGGATAAGGAATTTTATTCGAAAAAAATGCCTTTTTTCCCCAACACGTGAAATTATCACTGCTGCTTTTTCATCATTCATGGTAGCGTCCACAACACCATCAATTCGAAATGTTGACCAACAATAGGATGCTCCATCACGCTTGAATTCATTAAAACAGTCTCTGATTTTACTAATCATGGCTTTATCAAGAATTTTATTCTTGGGTGTATCAGAAACTATATCAAGATTGAATTGAGCATCTCTCCAGGGTAATCTCTTGTTACGTTTTTTGGGTCTATCGAGATTAAATTTAGGATTAATTTTCAATAATCTCTTAAACTCTTTCACGTTTCCGTCTCTTGGACGTTTGTTACGTTTTTTGGGTCTATCGAGATTAAATTTAGGATTAATTTTCAATAATCTCTTAAACTCTTTCATGTTTCCGTCTCTTGGACGTTTGGGTTTAATCTTGTTACGTTTTTTGGGTCTATCGATATTAAATTTAGGATTAATTTTCAATAATCTCTTAAACTCTCTATCAGTATTGAATTTAGCATTTTTCAAGGGTAATCTCCTTAACTCCCTCATGCTATACTAAAAACAAGTCTCTAAATGAAAGATTTATGCATAATGAATCACTGCAATGGATCAGTCATTGAATTAGACAAATAGTATAGTATACGAATGACCCAAGAATTCAGACAGCACCCTGTGAGTACAAATTATGAAGCATCCAGTGATGGTGTTGTAAGACACTGTAGACTGAAGAACCCAGTTGGGAGGGATAATGGTATGGGGTATTTGATGTTTACTGTTGGAAAGAAGAAATATTACAATCATCGTTTCGTATTTGAATGTTTTAATGGATTGATCAAAGATGGTTTTGTTATCGATCACATTGATTCTAATCCGAAAAACAATTCTTTATTAAATCTGCAAGCTATCACACAGAGTGAGAATTTGAAACGAGGGAAGACTGGCACTTGTTCAAAAAAAAACGAAACCAGTAAAATCTTTGAATACAACAACTAACGAAGAGAAAATATTTAAATCAATATATGAAGCCGGCAAGTATTTCGATATTTGTAGACCTTCAGTACGATATGTTGCAGAGGGGGTTTGTAGATCGGCTATTTCAAAAAGGACTGGACAGAAAATTCATTTCATTTATGTCTAATGCGTCATATTTTTCATTTAGAAGTATATCATTATTATAGAATAATGAATTCTGAAAACATGAATAGCATCATAGTTGAAATAGCAAAATTGAAAAATCAGGATATCAAACTATCAAATGGTTTAAATCCTGATCAAATCATGTCGGATTATCAGGATATAGAATACGGAGTTAACACTAACAAGTATATGCTACCCAAGAAATACGCGCTCATCAAAAAAATTCAGAATTCTATTCGGGACTCTCTTGCATTTTCCAGTGACGTAAGTGTGTTTGTCCCGTTGTATACTATCGTAGAACGAATACGAAAAGAATTAGGTAACGAATACGAATTGAAAAAAGAGGTCAATTCGAAGATTAGAAACCTACGAGCGTTTATTCAAGAAAATGAATAATTTTGATTGACCGACCATTATCATTTTTTGATTGCCTGACCCCTTATCATTTTTTGATTGTGACCGACCCTCATTTTTTTTAGCATTTTTTGATTGAAAATGTGAATAAAAAATCGATAGAGGTTGGTTTTAGCGATACGATGGTTCCGATTGATCAAACTGAAGTGAGGAAAGTCAAAAAATCCTCATCAATGATAACGCTATTAAAACTCCCACGATGGTGTTAAAAATCATCCGACATGTCTGTTAGGTCAGGTTCGGGAAAATTGTTTTACAATTGAAAAATTGTTTCTGATTTCAAATAATGGTCAATGAAGCATTAACAACTAGATTGGCTCGTGAACGACTGGATGCAATTAGGAGGTTTATACCAATTCGCGACTCTGTAAGGAATAAACTGCAACAACGACAGAGTTTACAAACTGATTTTGCTGAGGGATCTGAAGAATTGTTTAAACCAGTAACCACAGCAACGAAAGGGGTAGAGCGTGCTATACGGGGAGATGTTCCCGAGACGGGGAAATCTGTTATCGGTGAACTCGAAAAAATAGCAGCGAAAACTGAACAAACAAAACAGGTTATACAAAAAATGGAATAAAAAAAAACAGTAGACGACCTACGCGTGAGATTTAACGAGGAAGGGTTAGAAGCAATTGATAAGACCGATCCATCAGAAATTCCTGCGCTTGTTGTTGCGACTTATGAAAACAGAAAAAATATGTTGAAACCAGAACATCATAAATATGTTAGGAGTATAACTCACTGGGCTGATATATTCTACAAAATCAAAACTGAAAAAAGTCAAATTAAGACAGATAGTGCATCATACATTGGATATATCGATGCGGTGGGTGCAGTGTATAAACATTTTGAAGAACTAAAACAACAACAAAAACCGCAAAAATTGCAAAAAAAGCAAAGGCGACAGCAACCTACAAAGAAAGTACACTCTCCTAAAAAACAACAACTACCACCTGATGATGATGATGATCCTCTTGGTTATCTACAAACCACGGATGAAGCAGCTGGTTATAGCGGAAGTGGATTGCAAGATTCCAGTGGAAACTCAAAGAGTGAAAACGCTAGCGTTGGAAACTCTTCGAGTTTCTGCCCTGATAGTGTTATCAATGACATATCACGATTAGAAGTTCTTGTAGGAGGGTTCCGAGCTGGAAATAACTCACCGGAAATAATTAATGAAGCAGCTGATATCTGTAGGCGGTTATTTCAAGGCGGTATCATGGATATCAAAACATATCGAGATTTCATTGGCGAGTTAGTGGAAAGTGGGTATCATGGTGATTAATTGTTTTACAATTGAAAAATTGTTTTACAATTGAAAACACTAGTGTTTTTACAATAATGATCATTCACTACAACCATGACAAACCAACCCCCGTCTACGTGGTAAACTCACGGTTTCCGGTTTATAGAGCATACTACGGAGATGGCCTCGGCAATACAATTGCAGGGTTATTTGCGAGAATGGCTCCAAAAGTGATGCCGTTAGCTAAACAATTATCAATGAAAGCCATTGATATTATTCGTGATAAGGGTATTGGTGCTGTTGGAGATCTTGCCGGAAAAGCGTTTTCAGCTGCGAAGAATAAAATAACATCATTAGTAAAATCACGAAGTGATTTACGAAAAAAGAAACCGTTACCGTCTACAGCAGAAATGCCTGCAAGTGTTAGTAAAATTATAAATAACGCAGTAGATGAAAAACTAACGCAATTGGTGACTCCCTTGATAAATCAAAGGGACCAAAATAACATGATAGCAAACATGATAGCGGGAAGTGGCTTTAAAAAAACACGACGATGAAAATCGTTTACGATTTCACGATTTAGACTCTGATAAATAGAATAAATGTTCAAAAGGTCACCTGATCCAGCGTTTGATATGGATGCCCCAGTTGGCAAGGATGATTCTGTACGCGATTTTCAATTTTATTCTTATCACGCAATACAACCCGATCTCCGATCGCGAATTGAACTTCAAGTTCAAGATACCAGTAAATACTTTTTGCCGTGTGAAGCGTTTATTGAAGTAGAAGGTGAACTCGTAACAAATGTTGCGGCTAATACACCATATGACATTAGCCCAACTATCCGAGTTGGTTTTGTTAATAATGGGATCATGGCGTTATTCGAAAGCGCTAGATATCTCATTGATGGAAAAGAAATTGAATCCATTGACCGTGATGTTGATGTTGCTACAACAATCATAGGGTTAGCGAGATATTCCGATGATTATACAAGATCAGCTGGTCCATCTATGATGTTCGCGAAGGATATCACTGATCACCCTGAACACGTCCAGTATTCTAGAGTCAAGGCAACACAAGCTACTGCAGTTGATACAGCACCAGCCGGATATGTAAGACCAGCTGGTACTTTTGATGTCATAAATAATGTTCCAAATTACAACCTAGGATTTGCAACACGAGTAGCAACGTTGCAAGGACAGCGTCGACAATTTTCATGCGCGATTCCACTGCATCATATATTTGGATTCTGTAGAAACGTCCGAAAAGTTATTTATGGAGCGAAGCATACAGTGGCGCTCGTGCGAAAGGGTACTGATGATGATGCAATCTGGCGTGATGCTGGTGTTGCTGATGGTAAAGTCATTTTATCAAAACTAGCATTGTGGATGCCAGTGTTAACTCCATCAATCACAGCAGAAGGGCGATTACTGTCATTTATGGATCAAGGAGGAAAGTCGTTGTTGAGTTGGTTATCAGTGACTACGGATATTAAACTGGATAATATCGATGATATATTCACATGGCACTTGGCATCAAAACAAGGCGTTTCAGCTCCGCGTCACATATTTGTAGCGTTACAGAATAATGAACGAGTTGGTAATCAACAACGCAGCCATATGATATTTGATCAGTTAGGTGTTAGAGAAGTCTCGCTGAGAATAAACGGACAACAGGAACCATCCGAGGACGTACAACTTGATTACGGTCAAAATCATATTGCACGCGTGTATCATAACCTGTTATCATTTATGGCACGTGATCAAAATGTTGATACTGGTTTGCAAATATCACAATTGGATTTCAAAAGCCTCTATCCGATTTATTACTTCTCACTGGAACATCTTGATTTAACAAGACAGTCTGTCGTTGATATACACTTTAGAGCCCGTGTAACCCGTCCTGGTGGTATTGCTAATTA
Source organism: Unio pictorum (assembly GCA_030141615.1). Classification (NCBI taxonomy): domain Eukaryota; kingdom Metazoa; phylum Mollusca; class Bivalvia; order Unionida; family Unionidae; genus Unio; species Unio pictorum. Next base: position 26,026,963 of record JARLTB010000220.1, on the reverse strand, counting down.
TAGAGCGGTTGCTGTCATTCTCAGCGACAAATCAATGCTACTCGAAGGTGTTGGAGGAAGAATGAGAGTGGTAGATGCACCAGTGGAAAATCTTTGATTGAAATCGTAAACGATTTAGAATCAATGTTATTGTATAATGTCATATAGTGTTATTAGTGTTGCGTTAACTCCCGGTCAAGTCAAGAAATTGCAATCAGAATCGGCTAAGCAATGTGGAACCACAATCACGTTGAAACCCAATCAAATGACTGGTGGTCAGAATAAGTTGTCGTTGACAACTCGTCAAATAAAACATTTCAATGATGCACTTGTTGCAAAAAAAAGGTGTTCAGATTACTCTTTCTGCGGCTGCTATCAAAAATATGATTAAAACAGGCGGTATATTCCCGTTGTTAGCTGCGATACCAGCGTTGATTGCAGCGGCTGCCCCAGCGGTGGCTAAAGCGGCAGCGTTAGGAGCCGTTGGTACCGCGGCAGGGATGGCGTTGAAAAAGGCAACTGGGAAAGGATATAAAAAAAAGGGACGATCCGTTCACGGATTGGGTCTAAGACTACCAGGAACCCCGTATTCGTGGTACAGCGGAAAAGGTCTAAGACTACCAGGAACCCCGTATTCGTGGTACAGCGGCAGATCCGTGAACGGATCCGGCCTGAGACTAGGAACGGTTTATTAATTGAGGAACCGATGGTTGTGGAATCTTTGATTGAGGAACCGATGGTTCCATTGTCCAATTTTGATTTACTCGATGCTGCTAAAAAACTGGCGATTAAAAATTTCAGAGGTGTCTTTATGAAAGATCAATTACCACATCAACCAAACAGCGTTGAAACCGGAATCATTAATTTAGATAACAGCACCGGACCTGGAACTCACTGGGTTGCATACGCTATTGATCCACGTGGGATTGTCTATTTTGATTCATATGGATTAGCCCCACCAAAAGAGTTTATGCGTTACATAAAAATTTTTCCAATGAAGACTTGGTATTCTACGCTACCAACACAACAAATGAATGACCCACCAATATGCAGCAGCGAAGTATTAAATGTTCTCGATGCTATTTCATCATCGAAAAAACCACCTCATATTGTCGTAAAGGACTACACTAGTAATCACTGGCAACGACGAAGTCGTCAAAAACAATTTTAGAGAGAGAAAGAGTTTTACAATATCATGATTGATATTTGGGGGAGATCTTTGAAACCCAAACCCGATGGCGTAGCAACGGGTGATATAAAAAAACCAATCAAAGATGAAATCGCTGAGACGTTAAATTTAGCAAATGTTGACCCGAACGAAATAGTTGTATTTCAAGACAAACAGGGTAAATTGAAAACCAGTAATATGTCGTTGGATGACATTTTAACACGAAGACATGACGCCGCCGATGACGCTATTGCACTGTTTCAGGATGGTAAACTCAAACCAGGCATACTTGTTTCGACGGTCACAGAGAAACTAACAACAGTAGATAACACAGCAAACTCATTAAAATCACTCAACGATGAATTCGTTAAATTCAATCAACCGCTACAAGAATTTCTTGGTGTTCCACCAGTGTCCGCACCGAATATTGAAACGATAAAAACCGCAATCAACAATTTAGCAAGGCTACGAGCTGATTATGATGCTCATATAACTGCTTTTAACGCACTACGAAGAGGAATAAGCAGAACCGGTGAAGCCATTGCTAAATTCAATCAACCGCTACAAGAATTTCTTGGTGATCCACCAGTGTCCGCACCGAATATTGGAACGATAAAAACCGCAATCGACGATTTAGCAAAGCTACGATCTGATTATGATGTTCATATATTTGCCTTTGGAACACTAGTAGGAGGCTTCAGCAGAACCGATAAAACCATTGCTAAATTGAATCAACAGCTACAAGAATTTTTTGGTGATCCACCAACAACCACACCGAATATTGGAACGATAAAAACCGCAATCGACGATTTAGCAAAGCTACGATCTGACTATGATGCTCATACAAGTTTTTTTAACACAGTACGATTGATCACCCTCAGAAACACTGACATCGTTGATAAATTTTTTGGTAAACGAAATACTAGACCTGAAGATGTTAAAACAACTATAGATAACATCACTGAATATATCGCTGCGATCAACAACAATCTCCCGCGACTTGAAAAAATAAAAATTCCTCATCATAGCTTCAGCAATAACGTATACACACTTCAATCTGGAACATTTGAGTGGATATCGCCACATGCTATTTTACCCATCACAGCTACTATCAAGGGTATTTATCGATTAACGCTGGTAGCACCAATTCAATTTAATATATCATCGTCGAGTTCATCCGGGGTCAATAATGTGATATCAACGATCATCGACAAGGATACAACTGAACGGTTAACGATAAAAGCCGATGATAAAAGTTTGGTTAGGGCATCAGTAACATGGTATCTGGAATTCGTAGTAGATCTGAGCAAATAACTAAATTGAAATCGTAATTGAAAACGCTAGCGTTTTTAAAATAAAAATGATTTCATCAACGCAATGTTGCTATGATCAGGTCAGAGAATTTCAAACTAGACTCAAAACCCTCGCCGAGGAGTATCAAATAAAAATAAAAAAATACCGACGAAGAATCACCGTCATTGATGTTACTATGTACTCGGTGTCAAGCGTTCTCGCTGGCGCCGGAATAATACTCGCATCGGTTACAATGATTGCCCCGGTCGTGGTTCCAATTTGCATTTCTGCGGCGGCTACAATCGCGGGTATATCAACCGGGATAACAAAAAAAATATCATCATGCAGCCAACGCAAACTGCAAGATTACTTAATTCAATTTCATATTGTATCAACTGCATACTCACAATTATCCTCGATGATATCGTCGTCACTCGATAATACAATTATATCAGACAGTGAGTTCTCAGCGATGGTCAGTATTTACGATTCCGCGATATCGAAATTAGAGCGACAACAACAATATAGCAACGATGACAACACCGATGGAATTGGAAAACACGAACCCGAAAACCAGAATGATCTCAGTAACCTCAACGGTATCAGATAGTGAGTTCTCAGTGATGGTCAGTATTTACGATTCCGCGATATCAAAATTAGAAATAAATCATGAGTATAATAACAATGACAACACCGATGGAATTACTTCAACGAATAGTGGAGAACACGAATCCAGTACAAACAAGCATGATATCAATAACATCAACGAATCCTGAATTCAGTGTGAATTTCCCTAGCCCAGTCCCCGTGAAGGAGATAGCGCTAGCAAAACTACGAGTGTATCACAGTTGGCCTAATATCAGATCAAAATCATTTGGTGGTCAACAACCGAATAATTCACTGGTGTTCTCGTATAAGAATCGTGAAGACGGGACTCCAGACTGGAACGTTGTTTCCATACCAACCGGATCATACCAAATCGAACAAATCAATAACGAATTGCAACGTAGAATAAAATCGATTACTGGAGCAGAATCAAAAATCGCTATAACGGTTCATGAGCCGACGCTATCATCCGCAATTGAGATAAGCACAGAAGGATACGTCGTAGATATCTATCAGAGTTCTATTAGAACCGTACTAGGATGGCCTGAATTACCACCAGGGGGGAAAACCGTTGATTTACCAGAACCACAAAAAACTGATTATATCACCGACGTGATAAAACCTAATAATCCAACAAGGAGTTATAAATATCACGAAAACACTTTAGATTTTTTTGATACCGAAGTCCTACCACCTGAGAGGGGGAAGGAGGAGGATCCCTTAGAGTTATACAATATTGCTAGCGAACCTAGAATTATCAAAAATTTCACAGCGATGAATAATGATTTTTCACGGTTGTTAATACCTCTTAAATCCGGCTCTCTCACCCGAGATGAATTTATCAGCATCGTAGAAACATGCAATAAAATTATCGACGATATGGAAACATTTAATTTGAAAATTATTCAGGATATACTAGATGACGATAAACCCACATCGAGAATAAAATTTGCATCACAATTTAAAATCCCCGTCAAGGATATCCCAACAGTCAAACTACCGGGATATAACGTACCGGAACTAAAAAAACTTCTCAGTGACACCATCGATGTTGGGTTTAAAATAATTCATGATACGTGGAAAAAAACAGCATCACCGGAAATAAAAATCCTCAAACATAATAATGACCCAGACGGTGGCGGCAGGCATATCGCTCCGTTCAACGTGAATATTTCATCGGTGATTGCGCTCAATTTAGTATGCGATGTTATCGAAGGAAGCTATCAAATTAATCTCGAACGATCAAACCAAGCTCAGCAGGGGTATATTCTGTATTCATTTACACCAACATCTCCTCCAGGATTTTTAATAATCGAGTCTCCGGTTAATCCAGTCTATATGCGGTGTCATAATGATTCATTAACCAGAATTAATTTCAAACTCACAGACCAGTCCAATAATCTAATTGATCTACAAGAGGAGGTGTTAGCGATTAGTCTGTTTGTGAAGTCCTAAAAACTCGATAAAATATTCGGTTGAAATCGTAAAAAAATTATTAACCTGTAGCAGCAGAGAGGGTGATGACCACATCGTTGCGAGCAAAATTGATTAAAAAATCGTAAAATCTCCGTTTTTGCAAAAATGGAGACTTTTTTTTTGGTTAAATGAGATTTTGTTGGAAGCCTTATTTTTTGCTCGAAAACGTGGTCTGTAAGCCTTATTTTGCTCGAAAACGTGATCTGGAAGCCTTATTTTTGCTCGAAAACGTGGTCTGTTCACCCTCTCTGCTGCTGATGTGAATAAACATAGATTTAAAGAAAGAGACGTACAGTAATTCTCCGGACATTCTCAGATATACGTTCTAGAAGATTAATGCTTTTAATAATTATAACAATCACTTAATCTCCTTCAGAAATACATTGTTTAGTCAATTGGGTGATACGAAAAGGTGATAGTCGTGTGAAACGTACTCGATTATTTGAAAATTGTTAGATTATTAATGAATTTAATTAAATTTAGTCAATTGTTAATTAAGAATGCGTTTCATTTAACAATTATCAGTTATATATTAGTTACGTAATGAACGTTTTATAAATATCTGGCCGTAATGAAAAGTAGTAGGATCATTGAATAGATTTCGTAAGTATGACAGCCGTAGAAACAGCTTCAGGCCATATTGGCATAGTTACTATTCGCAATAATTATTTATCATATGATTCAAAATCATTTTTCTCAGTTGCTATTTAAACATGTACACAATGAACTGTATTGCCCCACCCAATTACCAAACTAGTATATCTTCGATATTCGAAACTGGGCTTTTTAATTAATAAATAAAGAAGGCATCATCAGCTCCCCCCCCATTTTTTTTTTTTTATTTTTTTTTTATTGTTTCTTCATTGAGACCCATACTTAAAATACTAATAGAGCCTAGTTTTTGAAGGATGTTGATTTGTTCGATTTATTTGAAGGTATAGACTGTGGTTGTGAGATTTCATCACGTAGATTTGGAAGTGATCATCGGGATGAAACTTATATCGAAACAAAAGACGACAATGGAACTAATTTCTTTTCTTCTCTCTGTATTTACCTAATATTATTTCTCTGTAATCCCTGTAAACTATTTTCTTTCTTGACAATGTTTTTCTTGTCATGAGTCAATTGGTCTATAGTCTTGCAAGTTTCATATTCATTTTTATTAACAGGTAGAGACTCAAAACATGGTGTGAAAATCAAAACGTTTTGTTGAATGAAATTAGATGACGGACATCAATAATTCAATCAAACAAGATAATCCTAACACTATTAGGTTAGAATTTTGGCATTACATTTTATATATTGAAGCAAGAAGACTACAATTGTGACTGATCAAGGAGATGAGAGATAGAAAGACGTATTAACTACAAAATAAAATACAACCATCATAATAATTGTTTCGATATGTTGCTTGAATGCGATTTACCCAAGGCTGGTGCAAGTTATGATCATTTTCATAATTAAATATTTTTATAAACGTCCATGTGTATTTACAAACATGTATACTGATGGTCATATTTGTAATTATCAATGTTTCTTCTTATATACAGTTAGCATCATAGAAGTAGTATAGAAACACTACAAAAGCATCCCTTAAATACTTCTTTCGATAATTTGACCATGAAATGACCAACATAGGAAATCAAGCGGTATGCATACTGTGGTTTTTAAATAGTGGATGTTGGAGAGAAGATTTATTGATTGGTTTACACTGAGTTGAAAATATAAAATTTGGAAGTTATGTGATATGAAAATATTATATTATATTATATTATATTATATTATATTATATTATATTATATTATATTATATTATATTATATTATATTATATATATATATATATATATATATATATATATATATATATATATATATATGTGTGTGTTTAATTGAATTTATTTGTTTGTAAGTTTTAAAATGTTTTAAAATTGCTTTAAACTTATATGTAAAAAATCATGTAATTTTGTTTACTAGGAATGTGACAATTCTCAATAATTTGTTTGACCTGACCGTGTATCAGTAAATACCTAAGGAAGACCCAGGTGGGTAAGCACTACCAAACTTGTAAGCAGTTTTGTTAAACTAAACAACTTGTTAAATTTTAGTTTCAGAGTAAAATGATTGGTTTTTGACATGTCAGGGTTCTGTATTGTAAACATGGTCAGGTAACCCTCAGGGATTTCGAGAAGTGCGTTTTAGATTTCGGTATAACCTTTGCTTGCAGAGATATATGGTCAGTCTGGACAATTACTTTACGCTACGAAGTGTGTGTTTGTGACATGTTTTCGAGTTTTCATTTTATAATTGATTCAGATAATTTGGAGTTTTAAAAGATTATTTCGTTTCTATGGAAATATCTGATTGCTCATACAGAATTCTTGGATTAAGACAGTTTATCAACATGTTATTCGGAGTGATGCGGTTGGTGCTTATTCAAGAAACTGTAGATATACACAGAATATGATACAGCATGTCATCGATGTCTTGGATTTTCGTTAGGACTCAAACATGAATACATTAAAAGAGAGAAAGACAATGCCTACATAGTTTAGTTTGTTTTAAATTTGCAAAGTGTCAATACGATTAACGTTGGCCAGAATGTATTTCTTAGAAAAGTAGTTTACTACTTAAAGTATCATTCATCCTTGTACATATTTAGTTTTTACTGTGCTTAGAATGCCAGGATTATTTATAACGCGCTACATGCAACATAAGGATAATGAACATGTACTTATGTATTCATATCGCACTGTATCACTGGATGGGTTTTTATGAAACATCCATTTTTGAATAACTAGGTATTTCACGTTTTATTAAATTCTCAAATTAGCAGATGAATAGGGGTGATAATACGACAGTTCAGACCGTGTCACTAACATGTTTCTGTCATTCGTGCTATTTAAGTAATTCACTGTATTTGATCTGTATTCATTGAATGCTACATTGTTCTGTGTAACACTTCCAGGGCTTCTTATGGGTTATTTGTTCGTGATTATTCAATATGTTACCATAAGGCTAAATACAATGTCTATAATACCGTATAGTTTCATATACCTTTAAAATATATCAGATTGTGATATACAACAATATTTACAAATATTGTGATATACAACAATATTTACAAACCATTGCCATTGCATATAATACGTGATAACGGTTTGATAGGGCATGCAACATTTCCACATGTGTCATCATAAAGCTACCTTGCAATGAAACAATGTAATTTTACATCTATACTAAGGTGATAATATAACAAAACACAACTTGTACCAGTCCAAGGAATGTGTACTAATCTAATACTATAAGCAGGTAATACACGTTGCGATCGCGTGTAAGTACACCGTCTAGTGAATTAGTACCCCAAGTTTTTATCGTCTCATACAGCTACCACATCATGCAAGGTAACTATTCCTTGATAAATTCCTCGCCTGCTAATTCATAGTCAAAGTCACTCCTAAGAAAGTGAAAAGTAGCCTTATTTTCAAACTGATGTTCAGCGTCAGCATCTCTTACACTGGCTTCCAGTTCTGTCCCTCTACATGTCATTTTAAGTTCCAGCCTCCAGTTCCTTGTTCCTTTGTCAGCAGGAAGTTTAAACTCTAATCTGCCAAGAACATCCACCGTTTCATCATCGCAATATAAAGGATCCTTTTTTTTTGCTTTTAAACACCTTCCAAAATGCTATATGACTTTTTGGGTTTATGAGACTATAAACATGACCCGGAGAGTCCTCTCCGACCACCACTGATTGTCCAATTTCAAGATATTTGTCAAAGGCATTGTTTACGTATTCCTGTCCCCTTATTATCTGCTTCTTTTTCTCATCATGGATATTCTTATTAAAGGCTTTTCTGGTGTGGACGCCATATGTCCACGGGGAAATCCGTTCAGCAATTATATTAGGATTGTGTCCAAACAAAACAGCTCCTTTTATAACGGACTCACTGGCTTCAGTTGGTACAAACACATGCCTTTGTCCGAAGCAGCTTTGAAGTCCGTTCCGTAGAACACATGATTCTGCAAATCCTCCCACCAACATAATCGATGAAACTTTGCATAGTTCTTTTTTCTGCAGGAGCGTGCTGATGTGATCTGTAATCTTATTTATTGCAGTATTGAAGTATTCTTCCATTTTTGATGCATGTATCACAATATAGTTTTGTACAACCTCAATGGATTTATTATGTTTTGTCTTGAATTTGTCAGCAAGATAAAGGTTCGGTCGGTCAATAAAATAATTTGGAAGATGCAATTTATAAGTTACCCTCGTGTTAGGATCAAACCTTCTTTTCTCTCTTTCAAATTCATGATCCAGTTCAATCCATCCGTACTGGTCTTTCAGACGAAATTCAGAAAATGTTTTAGTTCCTACAGCATCCTCTATACTTTTCCAAAATTCATTATTTACAGTTGTCCCACCCCACGGTCCACCAGAAGCTGCATGTACCTCTTTGAGCTTTCCATCGGTAGCAACCTCGTGAACAGTTATGTCAACAGTTCCACCTGCGAAATAAAAAAAACCTCCAGACAAAACTTTAAATTAGAATTATTGAAGAAAGACCCATAAACAGTGCACAATGCTTAATAGATGACAATTAAGTACAATTGTACATATATAGACACCCACCCACCCACCCCCACACACACAATATAGACTACATCGGGTGCTACCTCCATACATGAAAGCTCTAACTGGTGTTTTTCATAAATTATACAGTACCTCCGACATCAGCAACTAAATATTGCTCGCCCGGATTAAAATGCTTTAGACAGTTTCCTCCATCTCTGTCTTCTATTCGAATTGCTTGTTCTTTGCAATATATAGCAGCTGCTTCTGGTTCCACGGCCAGCAAAAGCTGATCCCCTTTTATGTCGGCCTAAAATCAAATTAAAATATATACCTTTTATTATATCTTAGTGATATTAGTGTAGAAAGGAGCAAACAAGTAAGCTGGGAAAACTCATATTTATTTTGTTATGTATTTTTCCTTCTGCATCTTTGTGAATATATATCATACCTCAGTTTTTTTGCACCGATCTGGACCGAATCAAACAATATGAAGTTGTGTTAAACAAACATTTTGTCGTTTTCTTTTTTCTAAGCGCTGCAAATTGTTTCCAGGTCAGAACGATAACTGCGCAGAGTGCGCAAAGGCTAAACAAACTCTGATGGAAAGACACATCGGCATAAAACCGTATGCTTTTGAATAATGGACGAGTAGTACTATAGTTATCTTATGCAATACTATATTTTAGTTGGAAAGAATAATATATCCACGCATTGGCCTTGTTATAGAACGCTTGTGTATACATTGGGTCGTCTTAAATACAGAACAATCAATATGAAAATGAGAGAAATCCTTCGTATGACCATCAATGATACGGGATAATTGAAAACAAAGGGTAAAAAAAGTCGAAAATGGAAGATATACAATAACATTATTTAAGAAATACAATAGTTACTGAATGGAGTTCATTTTGTAGTAATTAATAAAACTAATGCAGAGAAAACAAAGCATCACACTAGTCTCAGAAGTGACATGTTATACTCTTGTGCAATCGAACAAATCCACAACACTTTATACTGGAGGAGAAACTTGAGTATAATGAAAACATACGCTTGAAGTGATTTCTTGTATCAGAATTATTTAGGTTATATAATTTGGTAACTTTAATTTTTTTCTTCCCAAAAATGTACTAACAAAACCTTTTACACTTTAATGGTGTGTTTTTTGAAGAACCGACCTCTTCGGCGGCCTTTCTCATGAACATCTTTGCAGCGTCTCGCCAAATCGCTGGGACCGTTAACACCCACATAATATTCGACTTCATCACATTGCCGTGCGCAAGTTTGATCTGTTATAAAGAAATCGCAGTAGAATAAATTATCGTACTTACGGAGAGGTATATATTTAATCTGTATTATTATTATGTTTGAATTGACCATTTACACATGTACTTGTAACGTTGAGATTGCATACTATAATGTATGTGATTTATATGATTTGACCAGTTGACCACGCTGGTCAAAATATATGTACACATGTTTTCTCCTGTGTATTTCACATCGTGTTTTAAAATAATTTTGAAAAACTCGAGATTTGTGCGGTTTTTAGCAGGGACATACATATACTAGTCAGTGTTTTGAATGAAGGTTTACAAATTAAATCCAAACATTTGATAGACATAGTAACATCCCATATGATATCTAGATTTAGTACTAGAAGTTCTAATTAATTACAACCAGATGCTTGTAATTAGTTTCTAAAACTTCCCTCATAACGCTGGCAATCAATCCTTCTACAATATAATATTTGCATCATCATTCATTCAAAATAATCCCTTATAAAGACTTCATGGAATAAAAAGACTACAGAGATGGCTAAAAGGACGATTATGAGTAAATCTATTAACGTTTAGTAATACTCTGGCAGGTTTAAAAATATTCAGTGAACAAATCTTTTACTCAAATTGGAATATTGCACTAGACATTCCTTAGTTTGAGAACAAAATAGTGATTATATTGAAATTCAAATAATAAAATGCAGTTTGTGCTCATATCTATTACTGCAACATCTATTTAATTTGAGAAGACTTGTATGAATGACAAACAAATGAATAATTTATTCCTATAACTTACCGTTTCATAAACATGGTCCGCAACATATTTAAGAGCCGCAGTAAATTCGACTATTGCCTTCATCGACCTCTAGTTGGCTGACTCTAAGTCGGTTTCCAATGTTAGGTTCTACAATAAACAAATACATGTAATGGACAATAAATAGAACAGCTGGCATTAACGACAATGATATATAACATTTCTTCTTTGAGTACCTTCTCCGATTGCATCAACGTTAGGAGAAAAAATCGTACTGCCTGCCAAATCAATATATATATATATATATATATATATATATATATATATATATATATATATATATATATATATATATATATATATATGGTAAGGGGGCTCTGTTTAGGGGTTCTGTCTTTGTTTTCTACCAGCTGCATTGTTTGAGTGAACTAACGTACTGGACCTCATCAATATCGTTTGCTTGCAAGAAGGATTCATGCCCGGCGGAAAACGGTACACAGTTTCTGCTAGCGGACCAGACGACGATGAGATGCTGATGATTACACTGCAGCAATATAACCAATACAGGAATGTCACCGGCTAGTGTGGAAGGTTTCTACAGATCAATGACCGCGTGTCCGGTACCAGGGCACACCATATGTCTTAGTGGAGTTCGGCTGTGGCCAACCAACCTTGGTTCGTAATATCATGGAATGCAGATCTCTTCGGTCATGGTTGTCCACCTGCCTAGGAGAAGGAAACTCAGATATAAAACCTGCAGTCACCGTCCTAGCTAGCTGAGCCATGGCAGATAAACACCAATGTTAAACACTTGGGCCAGTTTACGCAGACTGCACTCCATCTGAAAGCTCCATTGCGCAGACATGATGAAAGATGCACTGTCTACTGTTACATTTGACTCTATAAAGGACTGCAGCGATGGGAAAGGGGCGAAAACGGCAGTGAAATTTGGTCTTCTGGTGTTCTCCGGGTGAAAACATCATCACCTGGCAGCAACCTGAGTGACCAATCAGCCTTTTCTGCTTGCTTGGCATTTAGAGGGGCCTAGAAAAGGTGGCCTAACCAAAGCTCGTCTCCCCTTAGTTAGCTTGCAGAGGCCAACGGGCACTTTCAACGAGGTCGAAACATAACAGAAGCAAACAAAGCATGTCCTGCTTGCCTCACATCGTTGCAAAAGACGAAAACTTGCTTGTTCGAACATTAGTAGAATGCTTGAATCAACCATAGGAAACGGACCTGAACGACTCTCTGCATTAATAGCACACGGTCTCTCTCGGCTTGGTGTTTATATTGCTGCACTTTGTGAAGTCAGCCTTTCAGAGGGAAGTCAGATAGAACACGACGCTGGATACAACCTGAATTGTTCAGAAAAATGAAGGACTGATTCACGACTTTAAGGAGTAGTTTTCATGGTCAAGGAGTCAATTGCCACCAAGTTAACAAAACGTCCCACTGGTTACACCAACCTCATAGTGTCCATGTGAATCGCGATAGGGAACCAACAAAACGCTAAACGCTTCAGTATATATGCTCCAACACTCCAAACAGATCATACTGAAAGTGATACAATCTACGTTGACCTGCATAGACTTCACAAGAGCGTACCAGAGGGCGATACAATAATCATCCTTGGAGATTTTAATGTCAGAGTGGGCCGAATCTCAAAGGCTTAAAATGTCGTTCTTGGGACATATGGCATGGTTGATTGAAATCACAATAGGCGCATGCTTCTTAAATTTTGCAAGAATTATAGCTCATTATCGCAAACACCATATTCCAGCAGAAATACAGCCTGAAAACCACATAGATGTATCTTAGATCAAAACACTGGTACCTTATAGACTACATAATAGTGAACCAGAAGGGCTTAACATACGTGCTTTATACCAGAGTGATGCCCATTGCAGACTGCCACACATTTCTCGTCAGATGTAATCGCAACTTTCACTTCAAGCCCAGACCCAGACAACAAGGAGGTACACCGAGAAGGAAGCTCCAGATTAAAAACCATTTGTGTGCTGACGTCAATGCAGATTTTCATCAGAGCATGCAGTCTAGAATTGGACAACCTAATTTTCTTTCAGATCTAACTCCGGTAGAGATGTGGAATTAAATCAATGCTGTCTTCCTGCAAGCTCCAGTCCAAATTATTGGATTAACCATTAAGATAAATGAAGACTGGTGTGATCCAAAGAACCACATCATCGATGGACTGCGTGCCAAAAACGATCAACATACTTGGCCCAGCTCGCTCAAGCATCCACCACAGATCTGCAGCTACATCCAGTGCAGGCTCCAAGACATAACAAATGAATGGTGGACAAAGCTTGCAGAACGAAACCAGCGGTACTCTGATCCTGGTGACTACATGGGGTTCTATGAAGTGTTGAAAGCAACGTATGATCCTTCCTTCTCAAAATAGAGTCGCCCCTTACTGCGTGCTGATTGTTCAAGAGCTACCCACTGATGGCGAATATAACCTTGACGGCTGGTCAGAGCACTTCCACACCCTCTTCAACACTAGCCCTACAGTCCAAGAGGCAGCTACAAATCGCATCCCACGACACTCACCAAAGGTGGAACTCGATAAAGCATCCGCAATGCAAGAGCATTTAAAGGTAATGGAACAGCTATAGAATGGAAGTGATCCAGGAAAAGACAGTATTCCACCAAAGATATGGAGGAATGGAGGTCCAACATTGCACATCAAACTTCAGGAGTCCTTCTTTTGCTACTGGGAGCGATGCGATCGTCTACAAGACCTCCGAGATGAAGTCATCATCTTCGTGGACACAATCAAGGGGATAAAGTGTGACTGCTCAACCTATCGTGGGACAAATATACTCTCCATTTCATGAAAACTTCTTGCTAGAAGATTACAGACGAACATGATCCAGAGAGTCAACGTGGCTTCAGAGTTAATAAGGACACAACTGGAATGATATTCGTCCTGAGACAGATCCAGGAGAAATGCCAATAACAATACATTAGATTTTGTAACCTGACGAAGGCATTTGACATAGTAAGAAGAACATGACTGTGTAAAATCCTTGTAATGCTCGACTGTCCTCTTATGTTCTTTATCATGGTCATACGACTGCGTGAAGGCCAGCTTGGTCTAGTCAGAACCAATAACGACCTAACACCGGCTTCCCCATTGTAAATGGCTAGAAAAAAGGTCTGAGTTTTAGCGATCACACCGTTCTCAATTTGTGTCAGCATGATGCTCCAAAACGCAACAGAAAACCTTAATGACCAAGATTTATATCTAATTTCGCACTGATGGCACTCTCATCAACTTACGGCGACTTCTAGCCCACAAAGATATCTTGGTAAAGCGGATTAGAGAACGTCTATTTGCAAAGCCCCCTGTACTAATGTTGCACACACAGAATCCGTCTTTCAACGCATAACATCCTGTTTTGCCGAAGCATGCCGGCTCTTTGATTTGAGGTCAGCTTAAATAAAAATGAGGTACTTCACCAGCCTGCACCCAAGAAAGTGTACTGACCAGACAGAGATGAAAGAAGTCTACCAGTTCAACTACCTGGGCATAGTGATATCATATAATGGCAAGATCGACACAGAAATAGGCAACTAACTGATCAAGTCAGGCAGCGTCTCTAAAAAAGTTTGATACAACGCATAGTCTCAAGAGAGGTACAATGACCAGCATCAACAGAGCTCAACAAAGCTGTTGTATTAACATCCCTCCTATAAGGTGCCTGTGAAGTGTCGTTTAGTAGGGGTGGGGTTCTTCCTATAGACTTTAAAGAATTATGAGGAAGTTCCCCTGGTCCGCATTCAGAATGTTTACTTCTGGACAATATATTATATAAAGCTACGAGCCCCCAGTCAGCAATGCCGACAGTTAAATTAAAAGAAATACAAAGATGAAATTTAAACAACAATTTAATAAATGCAAATTTTAAAGATATTAATCAGTCAATGTCACTCTTGACCCAATGGTCCCTAGATCATCATTTGATTTCAGTGTGAGGAATATTTTCTCTTCTTGAGTGTTACTCATCTAAATAAGTCTCCTTTCGTCTTTCTCTCCTTCCGATTCCTCTACTTCCGTTTCCTCTCCTATCTCTACTTCCGTTTCCTCTCCTATCTCTACTTCCGTTTCCTCTTCTATCTCTACTTCCGTTTCCTCTTCGACGGTATCTCTTGAGGTCATCCGAAATTCACTCGGTATCTCTCAAATTCACTCGGAATTCTTTCCACGTCATCCGGAATTCCCCCGGAATTCTCTCAACGTCACCCGAAATTCCCCCGGAATTCTCTTAACGTCACCCGAAATTTCCCCGGGCTTCTCTCAACGTCACCCGAAATTTCCCCGGACTTCTCTCAACGTCACCCGAAAGCTTCCTGTTGAAAGGTATAATGCATTAGCATAGGGTGATGAATATTACCTCACACTAAGTCACTGAATTGAACCATCAGTTTAAGGCAGGACATTTTTGGTCACGCATGCGCACACATCGAAATTCCCATACGCTTCCGCCGCTTACAAAATGGCGCCATGACACAATCTCACAAATAATTCAAACATCTACATACTGAGCCCTATCAGTATATACATACAAATATTTCAAATATCATTGTATTATAATATTACTACTATTAGTAATATGACTATCTATATATTTATATATATTTATATATATTTCCTACACAAGCGTACCAAATCCACAATATTCACATTCAAATTGCAATAACGGAAATCCGTTAAACCAATGGCAAAATATATCATTACGTAAACAAAGTGCTAGTCTACCATAATATACCTACACAAAGAATTATAATATTAATTCTTATAGCGGCTAGCAAACAATACAATTCTTCACGAATACAAATCGTCCTTTCAAAAGGGCGTAAACATAATATTTCACGAAATAATATGCACACATATTACTAACAAAAGAAGAGCAGCATTTTACCTCACAAAATAAGGGGTAATATAATATCATGAAGAAGATGCAACGAATTTACATCATAATCAATTGCAAGCAAAGGTACTAACGAACATCACGAAAGATGCAAAATATTAATATCATAATTAACTATTCATACTACAATACAAGTAAGATGAATATACATACGAGAATCCTTCCATTCCACAGACGTATCAAGCAGAAATCAAAACAAAAATCACACTGACCTTTGAAGCTATCTTAAGATTTCCTTGATTTCCCAAAATCTGAGTCTGCCGCCAATTCTCGTCTGGCCATACGGAGTTCTACACAGTTACTTCTTGTAGCAAACTGACTAATTCCTACTAAACATTGGGTTTTATCTAAAATGTTTCGAATCACGTCCCCCCCCCCCACATCGCATTTCGATTGGAGGGCGATCGACTCTGGTCAGTCGTTCGACTGTCAATCATCCGAATGTCTGTCTGTGTGTCTATCAATTGTTACAGTCTTCTTATTTGACGCTGTCCTGTCCTGTCCTTTGATGTGGTTACGTCACCCGTCCGCGATGGACACAGTCTCCTCTCCCCTCGAGAGCTAACAAAGACCATCTTACGTAAGGGGATTAGCTAACTTCGAACAATTTGAAACATCACAGCTGGGTCAGGCAGACATACAATTTATACATGTACAAGGCCAGTCAGAATCACAAGTTATGGTAACTTATACCTAAATACAAGGGGTTGGGGTAAAATCGTCACAGTGCCGAATCAATGGTCACATGCAGCCGCCACCTCCACCTCACTGAAGCGTCCATCAGCTCTGTCACCACAATATCCTCAACATCCACTGAGTGATTTCGTCACCAACACTGATGTCCTCAAACAAGTAAGTATCACCAGCGTTGAGGCAATGCTCATTAAGATACAGCTACGCTCGGCAGGGCACTCATCGAGAATGGATGATCATTGCCTCCCAAAGATTACACTGCATGATGATCTGTCCACTGGCATCCGTGATAAAGTGGCACCTCTAAAGAGATATCATGATTCCTTGAAAAAGGTCCTCACCACATGTGGCATCGATCAATGCTAATGGGCGTCGCACACGTCTGAGAATAGATGCTGAAGAAGTAGAGTTCTCAAGGCCACTGCTGCCTTTGAATACAATAGACGGGCCATCATGAAGAACAAGCAATGGCAAAGAAAACACCGATAACTATCGGCAGCGCCCACCACAACCCATACATTTTCTGCAGTCTCTGTGGCCGGACGTGCCAATAAAGTATTGGGTTTATCAGCCATCAGCGTGCGTGCAATAGACGTGAACATTTCCTTCAAATATATATATATATATATATATATATATATATATACGCTGTATCAATAATTTATCACGAGACGTATTCAGTGTTCATTCATTAACAGTCAGCGAGGCAGGCCTAGTTTCCTTTAATTGAAAAATGTCTACAACCATTGGTAAGTCATTAATACAGCGTGCTATACATATTTTCATTTATATCATATACACTGTATTTGGGCCGTGATGTAACAATGTGCGGCTGATAGAAAACACAGTTGAAGATGAAATTCTGTACAAATATTTAATGTCTTATTAATAGTATCCTGTTTACAGCATGAACCTTACGGTTTTATCGATATGACTAGGCAGGCACATACATTAGTGCGAAATACAACAGGTTAAAATATCATTACCATCCCGAATGAATTCAACCTATTTATTATACACCAGACACATTGCAATGATACATAGTTGCAATCCCCAGTGACACTAAGATTGTATGTGAAGTTTATCAGTTACGAGACACACATGCTGTATTGTGTTTTAATCTTCTGCTGTCGTTCTTAAACATGTTATAAGGTTCTAAAATCGATTATTACCCATTCTCTCTCTCTCTCTCTCTCTCTCTCTCTCTCTCTCTCTCTCTCTCTCTCTCTCTCTCTCTCTGAAACAGGTAATATCCAATTTACCACATTAAATTTACAGGTCCTTGACGACAAAAGAATCAATGCCGTACCTGATGGCTATCTGGAATTACCACAGACAGTAATACGGAGACGGGCTGGTTAGCACCCTTATATCTGATCTATGGTACTATCGGTGGTTTCGAACATGGGTCACTCTGCCCATCTTTAGGATCTGTTCAAAAGAGCTGTTCGTCAAAGCAGATACGTGTACACATCGTGAACATTCCACGACGATATGTCGGGATAAACACAAGCAAAGATACGTATGATAGCCAAAACATTAATCTGCTACACTTTATACGATGGTTCATACAAGGTCAGGTATGCTGACTCCTACAGAAAACCTGAATACATGAAGGTGGCGTCAGTGAATTCTTAATGTGCATTTTATATGAAAAACAACTTCCAGTTAATATTTTGGAGAGACTTAATACTGTTCAAATCAGACACGAGTGTTCCAACGAGTGCAAACCAATCGTCACCGTTTGTCGCAGAGACTGAAATCAACGGCAGCGAGGTTATTTTTCTTAGCATAGCCAGAGCCGCCTTCGAAGCTTTGTACTTAACAATTGAAAATAATCGTGACAGCGGCTGGAGTTAAGACATTAAATGCGCCAAATTTAGGATTCTTTACAACATTTGAAACTATTTGCTTTTTTACACTAGGCAAAGCCATGACACTTTCTCCACTACAGACCACGTTGATAACACGTTCGTTTAAGATTATCAATGGCACATGATAGTAGTACTGCCTTTCGGCCTGAAGATCAGTACGAAAGCTTCACTATGTGCTAGGTCCAAGACGTCAAGACACAGCCGTGGGAATTTGAAGTCATTCTAACTATGATTGGCTTTCGTATTTAGAATTTACTTAAAACATCCTCACAAGCGAACCGTCAATAATTTGAGTGTTGGTGTCATCCGACAATTCTGTTATGGACAACGAAGTATAAAAAAAAATCGCAACGTACTCAGAGTGGAATGGAACGAAACTGCAAAGAAAGTAGAAATCAATCACTGGAAGTACACGGAGCAGTCACAGCTACTGAGCGGCCAGCTAGGGGAAGGTGTGCTATTTCTGCAGCAGGAACCAAACACAACGTTTTTGTCCTCAGGCAAACGGCCGGACCTATTGCTACTACAATTAAAATGTGACGGTAGGCTTTGGACAAGAACCTAGTCGGCATTAATTTTTCCTTCGTAGTGAGTGGCGCTCTATATCCTTCGCCTCAACTAACAAAACCGTGCAATATTTTAAAAGTATAGGTTTTGTAGCAATGCGTGACTGGTCTCAAAAACGCAAAACGTTTACAAACAAGCAAAGGAAACAATAAAAAGGACTACAAAACATAAGCATAAGCCTTGTAAACTTGTCAGGCGAGTTGTGACTCTTAGCGAGCAGGTATGCGGGTGTTTAACAGACTTTCTTTATCGGATCTGAAGATAGTAAGGAAACTTATATATCCTTCCACTGCACTGGCATCTTCATAGCAAGCCAAAAAGACAGGTCAGAAGTACCTAACCACGTAATAAATAATCATATTCCACTACGTCTTTTCTTCATAATGTCTGAGGCGCATTCGGATCTCAACGGCTTGGAATGCCTTATAATATGCGTGGTGTTCGCCGAAACAAGTGGGTACGTTAACTACGTGGCAACAAAGCGCTGAAGCAACATCATTCTTCTCATCAGTTTGCCTCAAGCATACAATGATGTCTTACAATAACAGAAACAAATGCGACTCCAAAATGGTCTCTTTTTGCGCCTAATGTTAACACCTTTGAACGAACCGTAACTCCTTCTCAAACTATCGCCCTGTCTTGCTGGCATAATATTGTGTTATTATTATGTTGTTGTTTCTTTTTCTTCACGTGCCTTTCAGACCGAAAACACACACGCACAATATATTGAATTGTATCATATAACATAAGTTTTCACGCACTATATTTGCCTTTCAGTTTCCGTGCCAAGGATAGAGTATTTAAGGTAGGGTTGGTACAAAACGCGCAAAAACGGTATGGTAAGGAACGTGTATGAGCAGCAGCTTGCCAATTTGCCTAAGAAAGCGTTCTGGGTGATGGGTCTACATATCAAATGGTATTCCATCCAGCCTCTTAACTCATAAAGAACCAGTTCAACTGTTGCATGATAGCGCTTACGAGCAAAATTATGTAAAACCGTTTGTAAAACTTTTAATTGTCGCAATCTTGGCAACTAGTAAGACCTTTGGCCCGTATCGATGGGGTCATCTTGACGTTCGAAGCGTTCATTGAGACTAACACAAAATTAATGTCTAGTCACAACCCACTTTAATGGCTCACACAGTATGGTTTGATATGCCTTATAAAATAAAAGATCGAGTGAAGCTAAAGCAGCTAAATGATATCGATGTGCATATCTTCTTTGAAAGGAAATTCTTCGTTGGTTTTTCGTTATAGTGTCGCCAATGCATATAACCCGACGTTTCCAGACTAACAAGCAAACAAGGTGGATCGTCTACTTCGATAACAATAAACTCTACATGTATGCAATAATGCTAATTCCACCTACTCGTAGCTACGAGTGATTAAAATATATAGCAACTAGCATCACGTCAAAAAAGACGAGTCCAATGGTTATTTACTAGATTTCTATGGAGAATATCACGAAGATCTCCAAGAACACAGTGAAATCTTCTTGCCTTGTCAACACTTATTCCACCTGAAGATTGAATAAGAGACTATCAGCGTACTGTAAGAAGCAGCTAGCACTGAGCCTAAGTGAAACAGAGAGGTATTATCCTTACAGTAATTTCACTTCGTAACTGGCTTTGCATGACAAAACCTAACAGAGATGTGATGCTCACTTAGGGCCTCTAAATGGCAGCTTAGATCCAACTCAAATCATCTACACGCGTCAAGTCAAAGAATTACTTCGAAAAACAGTTCTTCGAGCTTTTGATTAACTCTGTATTTAGCCGGACGAAGAATCACCTCTGCTTGATAATCCGAATGGATCTTGTTCTCCCCAAAAGCAAAGAGGCTATGCTGTGCCGATCATATGTGGCTTGTGAGAGTCGAAGCATGTTTAATACACACCTCATCGCGGTCTATAATACGAAATCTAACCTTAAGAACGATCCCCAAATCTATCTATGTACAATGGTTCTGAAGCTTACCTTGATCAGTCTTTATTATAACAATATACAATTCTGTAATGATGGCAATGAACCAATGCTGTACACTGTATGCTGTAATCAACTGGTGTTTCAGATGGAGAACCGAACTCCTTATCGTACATAAGGCTGAGAGTACCAACTTGTTAGATACCAGCGACAACCCTACCAGTCACCTGATGCAAAGTACTGCCAAAAAGAGCATAGTACATCACGACAAATCACATACGTAGCATAGATCGCTGAGAGAAATGTGTTTTGTTGACCATGTCAGCTATTCTCAGACTACACATTCACATGGAAGTCTACCTTATCCGCAAAGCAAACCCACTGCGTCCAGACACCGAATAATAAATAGCCACAAACAGTCACGAGTACTTATGAAAACAACAGAACTACGCTCATAACATCAGAAAATTGCCTCCTGCACTAAAGGTTGAGACTTGTAGGCAGAGACTGGAAAGCTGAGGCCGGTAGATGAGGCACTAGTGTAAAATAAAATAAGGTAGTTGATGTTGGTAGCTTAGAATGAGGGCAAACGGCTGCAGTCTGATATGAGGTCAGCGCTAAAAGCGGAGAATTGTCTGAAGCGGCTCACCAGCTACCGTTTTACAAGGCATTATCCAAACCGACAAACTATTAGAAATTCAATACCTGTACAGAAATAGTCATGGTAGACAAGACATCTTACGCACTAGTGTATAGGCTTTGGGTTGAAATTCATATAGCAGGCTTTGCAACAAAGGAGCAATAACGTGGGCTAACGAAATATCCTCAATG